>CM067298.1:35952293-36384757 GCA_034231615.1 Meghimatium bilineatum
GTGATCTGTGAAGAAAGAACGGATATTTTCATTTTTTGGCACCAGAGAGGGAGGGTGTGGTTGGGGGGAGGGGGGAGGAAGAGGGATAGTTACACATAAGGAACATTGTTTCAAAATTGGGCCACGGGAAAAAAGGTTAGAGAACTCTATTCTATGCTATACTGAATGTGTATACATTTTTTAATCATTGTATTGAATAAAAATTGAATGTGTCATATTGAAGAAATCCAACGTAACTTCCGTTCACCGGGGATTAAATGGTATATTTCAGATTTATGTAAATTAACAAATGTATGTAATATCTATTAGTTTAAAATCCCCTTTGATCCTTTATTGCTATGCATAAACTAGCAATAATTTGTTGAAATGGTAGCACGATTACATATGTACTACTGTTCTATCACCAGTATCGTTAAAATTGCAAAGAATATTTAAAAAAGTCCCAGCTGACTGGTAAAAAAAAGTCCCAGCTGACATAGATAAAATATCAAGTCCAAATATGGTACAAAAATCGATAATGGAAAAATAATAAATGTGCACAGTTTCTTTGCTATCACTAAGTGATTTCATGTTAACCGTTGTTTCAAGCAGCAATATTTCAAGAACATTTATTATTACTCTCTAGAAAATAGTAGTTAAAAGTTGTTGCTAGCATAATCTAATTAAGGATGCATCGATCAACCCAACATTTCATAGGTTGTAGTGATTTTACAGGCAATATTTACGTTCAGTGGGTTGTTCTTGCTTTCTGAACGTATACGTAAGAATGTATAAGCAACTAAAGTATCATATGTACTGATAATATTTAGGAATAGTGTATTAGGCGTGAATTTTGACTGGTCATTGGTATGATAGAGATGATGTTGTTGTGGTAGGTGCCATTCCAATAGCCCTCACTGTTCCAGATTTGCTCTGTTCGCTTACAATGAGGTTGGGACCATCTAATGATGTGAAAGCTTCCCACTCCCGCAACTTTTGCATTTTTCTTCTGCGTTCGTTCTTAAACTCCAGCAGTTGTAGCAGGAGGTTGTTGAAGTGTAGGTGAACCGCAGTTGTGTAATGGTAAGTCATTCTCCTGCCGACTGCCGACCAGTAGACTTGGTTCTTGAATCCACTCCTTATTTGTGGTTTGAAATAAAAATTACCTCTGTAGTTTACGCAGTGAATAGGAATAAGTTGCCATGGATCATCGTTATCTGAGAAAGTTCAGGAATGGCACCATAGCTACTGAACAAGAGCGGTACTCGACGCTAGTCATGTTGTGTCTGGTTAATCATAACCTGGGCATCTGAGCTGTTACATGAAACCGTTTACTATGACTCTGGTTCATACCACCGCTTACCTTTATGTATAGTTTGAATAATATAATATATTATGTCATGGTTTATAGCTTGGCAGCGATAACTGTGTTTTTCTGAATCAACTACTCTCCAAAATCCTCTTAGTCTTCTCCTATACATACATGGGGTAGGTCACGGTAATGTTACCCTTTAGTGAACCTGCAACACAGGCGTAAAATGCTACGTGAACCTTGGACAAACGCATTGAAACGTCAATGCCATAGTTATCGTGTTACCGCAACTCTCATGGAAGAAATATGAAGCATTTGTTGTAGAAAACTATCTAAAATATAAAGTTGTATTTTAATGAATAGTGTCACCATACATATGCTATATTGTTGAGAAAGAAATGTTATCTAATAATATTAAATTTCGCTATGTCCAAACACTTTTGCTCAGCACAAATTTCTTTCTTTTGTTGTTTTTTTTTGCCAATTTTTAATGCCAATTTTCTATGCCAAATCTGTACCTTGAGTTGGGCCATATTTTGTGTGTCAATTTTCTTTGGAATTAGTTCTCATTTGTTTAAACATTTCATGTTCTAAAGTTATCCAATGTGGCTCGTTCAAGTGCAGTTTTGTTATTGTTTAGTATATGACATCTCAGTAAATGCACTGTTGTTATTATTTTGCATTTTACAACTGAGTAAACGCATTGAGTCGGTGATGGTGGCTCTCACATCAATGACGATGCCAGTTGTAGAGAAACATGATCGACAGTAGGGTAACAACCATCATAAGAAAAGTATCACAATGCTTACATGACATAATTCCTTCTGGTTGAAACAGCCAGTATTTAGTGCATACTTGTGCTTGTTACAGATCAGGGCTGTATATAAGTCTTGTCTTTTGTAAAAAAAAAAAAGGGGGGGGGGGTTGTGATTTGAACTAAAGAAAAGGTCATTCTCGCATTTTCATGTGTAATTCCCTCTTTTTCATGAGAAAATTGACAACCTAAAACTAATTAAGGATGGGAAGGGTTTGACACTTTCTCCAGGAATTGTGATCAACTTGCTCTTACTTCCTATATGCAATAAGATGGTTTCTCTGAGTTATTTTTCGTACCCAGGAGATCAGCTTTCGGCTAAAATGCAATGCCCATTGAAGAAACCTTTTTCTAGGAGCGGTCTGCGGGGTGGGTTACCTACATTTGGCTAAAGTTCTAGTACTAAAAGTGATGTTCTGATTTCATTAAACAGGATAAAGACTTGTTACAAATTACATGCATATTCATGTGCAATACGTAATAACAAACAACAGTAAATAAAATACTAAAATCAACTAAGTAAATCGATAATTTTATGTGAATATTGTTTGCAGACGCTCTTGTCGAAACGTCGATTGTGTTTACAGCTGCATATTGTAAAACTACATCACTTATAACAAATTATAGGTACTATATGTATGTACTTATATAACACACCGTGAAACAACAACCCGTATCAACAAATAAAGAAGGCATATATTTTTTATATAGGCTTTACTGTGTGTTATAGTTTAAGTAGAATGAGTACAGCGAATATTATAAGTTACACGTATAGAATTTATTATAATACTAAATATCAAAACAGGAAGTGTAGAAGTGACAACATATTTGACAGACAACAAAAGTGCAACATGATGAAAGTAATCCTGGGTACCCAATCAGTAGCCAAAATATCCAATCAGAATTTTTTGTCCCAGTTGCTGGTGATTTCAAGGGAAGTGGTCGGATTGGTTAAAACTGTTGTTGGAAAGCTGATGAAACTACAGAGGTACATGTCGCCATTTTTTTCTGAATAGTTATAGATTAACTGAATTAAGATATCAAAGATGTCTGATAAAGAATTTGCAATCAAATGGCGCGCGGTGAAAAAAACTACAAGAGTTAAATACATGGACATTTACCATGGCTTAATAATTCTTTTTACCTGTAGGGAGTTTCTAGGTAATATTTAAGTTTATTTGATTGCCTAGAAGACGTAATATATGTGAATATATAGAAGAATAAGGAGAACTTCGTGGAAAGAGAAGAAAACGAATAAAGATGTTCTAACAACACTTGAACTAACACCCATTGGAGTGAATTCAAATCAAATGATAAAATCAGAGAAGAGACACATCAAAATTTCATCACAGATGGTATCAGGAAACGCCGTTGGTCCTACATCGGGAATGTCTTACGCGCAGACATCAACAGAATACATCACCAATCTCTTGAATGGATACCTACAAGCAAAAGAGCCAGGAGTAGACCAAAAGAAACACTCAGAACAATACTTAGAGAAAGTAAAACAATCAAACTCCATACTATCCAAGAACTGCACAGAATAGCTTTGAACGGACAGAATTGGAGAGAATCTGACCTCTGCCCTATGCGCTAACTTCAGCGCAAAAGGAAAATAAACAACACGTCGTATGAAAAAAGAACTATTAAATCAAACATGGAACAAATAAAGTATTTTGGACATATTAAAAGACATGGCACCTTGTTGAAGTCATTTCTTGAGGGTAAAGTCGAGGGGAGGCAAGCAAAGGGTAGGCTTATATACAAGTGGGAGATAAACATAACGATGTGCACAGGCTACAATCTAGTAGAGTGCACCACCAAGACAAGAGACAGGGGATGTTGGCTCAGCTGCAACCAACCTTCGTTGCAGAGACGGCATTTAACGATGATGATAATTATTGCCATTGTCTTCTGAAAAGTCAAATTGCCCAAATGCCCACTGTTGATTTCTAATCGGGCAAAAGATCTGGTTGTTCGATTGTGAGACGCTAGCAATATATTAGCAGCAGCACCCACTACATCTACATGGACATACGGAAAAAACAAAACAAAAAAGATTCAACAAGTACAGGTATCTTATGAAAGCCAGGTTGCTAAGGATTAAACATCACCACTGAAAGTAGCTTCATAGGGATTGTCCATAAATTACGTTTTAATTGGGGGGGGGGGGGGGGGGGTTCGGAATCTGAAAAAAGTTTGACAATTGTTGAAAAAAGGGGGTATTGGATTTGACAAAAGTTGACGTCAGTAAAACCATTTTGCACACTAATTAAATTGTGTGAATCTGTAAAAAAAATTATAATTACAAAAGGGGCATCTGGATTTTTTTGGACAATGGGAGAGGGGGGGG
The DNA here is from genome assembly GCA_034231615.1 of Meghimatium bilineatum. Lineage (NCBI taxonomy): Eukaryota > Metazoa > Mollusca > Gastropoda > Stylommatophora > Philomycidae > Meghimatium > Meghimatium bilineatum. The sequence goes on from CM067298.1 coordinate 35,956,752, forward strand.
GTGTTAAAAATTGCTAAAGTGTTGGCATAATTTATAGACAGCACCATAGCAAGCAAGACCGTACATTCCGGATTAGTGTGTTGAGGGAGTCGGATTAAAAAAAAGAATAGAGCATTAAATTTAGTAGTTCATACAAGTAAATATGTTTAAACCCCCCTCCCCCTCAACCCTCAAGATAAAACTGCGGGGAAATAGAGGTCTTCACGAAGAAAAGGTTTACTAAAACGAAGTTGGAAACTATTTTTATAAACGCCACCAGCCATTTTGAACAAATTGGTATCTATGAATATACTTCCGGTAAAATGGCGCGAAGTGATAGGTGTGTTATTTCTGTGATCACGAATGGAAGTCCGGTTCAATGTTTCAGGACTATCCGCATGGAATATGTGATTACTTTCTGTATGTATTTGTTAGAGATCACAGTGTAGCCATGTGAATTTCCTGATACAACACTCAGACAGGATTAGCAAACCGTCAGTGAGACACAATGGCTCGTATTAGAATGGTGATTTTTCTGAAGATGACTAGCAGTAATATAAAACAACGAAGGGAAAAACAACATATTATATTTGCTACAATCAACATCTGTGAAATAAAAAAATAAGAAACAAGACCTGATAGATGAAATGAACATGAGAAACATCAAAAAATACGAGAACTAACAGATACGAGGATTAAAGACAGGGACTGTAAGAAACTATATCAAAATTACACGTTCCTATACAGTGCAGTTGATTCAGTTTCAAGAGTAAAACACATGGTGGGCTTTTTCGTAGACCAGATATTCGCCAAGAAGATAGTTCAAGTTACACATTCACAGACCCGATATTCGCTAAGAACATAGTTTAGTCAGGGGTCGGCAACCTTTTTCTGTGTGCCAACTTAGGTTTCAAATTATTCAGAGTGCCAACATATCATATCAAGTCGAGGCCAATATTCTTATTTTACCATATATTTTTTATATTTTAATTAATTCATATATAGTGATATTCAATAATATGTAAAGTTGTAAACAAAATTAAAAGAAATAGTTTCTTGAAAGATTTAAAAAAAAACTTTTTTATTATTACTGGGAGCCTTGCCCTTGCATGGTCTTGGCCAGTTGCTCAATATCGACAACATACTTTGCCACTTTGAGTTTGACACAATTTTCTGAATGTTCAGGCGTTAGGCGACTACGCTGTGGATTTAGCACTGCTTTCATGTGAGAGAAAATTTGCTCACATGAATAGGTTGATCCAAAAGCTTAAAGAAGAGCAAAAGCAATTTTCTTCAAACAGATGTAATAATTTGGAAGGGATGTCCAACAACTGAGAATAGCTGCAGTCTTACAACAAGTCTGGATAAGTCTGTGGCTGGTACCCTGCTACGCCCAAGTGCCGAAATGAGCGAGGAAACCCCGGTAATCGATTTATAATCAATTTTATACAGGAAATGTGAAAAGTCAGCGTGTCATTTGAAATTGCTCGGTATGCCAAGTGTGGCACGCGTGCCATAGGTTGCCGACCCCTGGTTTAAGTTACACATCAGAATGAACGATCACCGTTGGTCACGACTACAATAGACCATGTAAACACAACATTTATTCAGGCATTTGCCCCATGTAACACACCAAACAACGAAAACGAAAGAGAGGAATTATTTCAGGATGTAAACAGATTAATAAATAATAGCAACAATGAAGATGACCTATACATTTTGGGAGAATGAACGAACATCTTGGCGCAAATAGAGAATGAATAGAAGAATATAGAGGATCTTACGGTGACACAAGATACAAGTCTAACGGCAACGGTTATAAACTAATAGATGCATGCATCCAACACAACCTTTTTATAGCGAACATCTTTAAACATAAACAGTCACAAGTGTACATATGATATAAATGAAACAGCTTGGAATACAAGAGCCAGATAGACATTATATTATTTAAATAGACGAAAAATAACAGACGCATGGGTAATACCTAACATGTGTGCAGACACTGTCAGTAATAAGGCAGTAATAATAAGTCAAAAGAAACAGAGCAAAATAAAATAACAAGCACAAGAAAAACACCAAGGGCAACTAGAAATACATAAATTTGAAGAACTAAACATACGCGACAAATATATCCAGGAAGTTAACGAAGAATTCGCAAAGCTACCAGAAAACTCCCAGCACATAGAAGAAGAAAAGAAATATTTCAAAAATACAATCATACAAACAACAGGAAACATGCGGATATAAGAACCATGAAGGCACGAAACAAAAAATAACAGCTTTTTTGGACAGAAAAGGTAAAGAACGAAACGAAAGATAAAAAACAAATATACAAGAATTGGGCAACAAGCAAAATGGATGAAGATTACTTAGCATACAGGACAGCAAAGATTAACACCAAGAAAATCATCAATTGTGCAAAAATTAAGTTATGGCAAGAATCTGGAGAAATGCGTAACAAGGATAGCCAAAACACACGAAAGATGTTCTACAATAAAGTACAAAACATGAGAAGTAAAAAAGACACGAATCAACGAAAATAATCAACGATGAACACTGCAACATACTAAATATGCCCCAAGAAATCATGGAAATATAGAAAAATTGTTTCAATCAACTGTTAAACTTAAAGGAAGGAGAAGTGATTACAACAATAAATACAACAGAAGAAGATACAGAACCATACATCCTGAAATCCGAAAATGAAGACGTAGTTATTTTGTTTTATTACAATATGTACAAAATAACAAAGCACCAGGAATAGACGGCATACCTATAGAACTAATAAAAATGCTAACAGTGACAAGTATAAAGTGGCTACACAGACTGTTCAATGTTATAAGTAAGACACAAACGACACTACAAGCGTGGAATGCAGCAGTAATTGTTCCCATCTGGAAGAGAAAAAAAAGGCAGTAAGAGAGACTGCACAAAGTACAGAGGCATATCACGCTTAAGCCACAAAGGGAAAATAATTTACAAGGTACTAAAGAGAAGGTTGCGCGCATATATAGAACCACAGTTCAATAGCACACAATTGGGCTTTCGAAATAATTAAAGCTGTACAGATGCAATCTTCACTCTGAAACAACTTTCAGAAAGAGCGACAGAACATAACTAAGGCTTATATTTGGCTTTCGTGAATCAAAAGAAAGCTTCTGACAGAGTGGATAGAGCATAACTATGGATAACACTACAGTCATACGGAGTCCACCAACATCTGATACGCCTATGTCAGAGCACATACGCCAATAGTCAATGCGCAGTAAGAACGAGCACAGGTACATCCTATAATTTCCAAATTCACTACGGAGTGAGATAGGGATGTACATCCCCTCCCCCCATTGTTGATAACATACTTAGATCAAATCTGCAAAGTAGAAAAGACAACGGAAAAAACAATCAAATCTGCAAAGTAGCAAAGACAACGGAAAAAACAATCAAATCTGCAAAGTAGCAAAGACAACGGAAAAAACAATCTGAAGGATAAATTAAACGAATTGCTATTTGCAGATGACCAAGCACTAGTAGCATCATCAGAAGAGCAATTACAAAGACAAATAGATAGATTACATCAAAAATGCCAAACCTTTAACATGAAGACAATATAGAAACGACCGAAGTAATGAAGATAGGAAAATCAGAAAGAAACATCTATATATATATATATATATATATATATATATAGGAAACTACAGACTTAAACAAGTGACATAATTCACATACATAGGAAGCAATATAACAACAGATTATATGTTAATTATCCCCTTCACATGCCAGACACGTCCATAGGTGCTCAGATCTCAAAGTCAGTAAATCTCTCAGGGTATAACGTCTGATGGTTCCGGTTCTATGTTGGTTCACTGCACTTTTTGCAATGTTTGTCAGGTGTTCTCTACGGACCACGCCCATCCTCATTCCCAATTCGCGCATTCTCAATATTGACTCATGCTCATTCATCTCAAAATCCTCTGATCGTGACAAAGGAAGAGCAATGAGTATGTCATCGGTTCATATGCTGACCATGAAGAAGATGATTACATATACCTGCAGGATGTTGAGAACAAACGCAGAGAAAGAAACTCTGAGATAAAAACAACACAATAAAAATAAAAATAGATGTATTTTATTTAAATGACAACACTGCAAATATAAACAGTACAGTCGATTGAATACAAAACAACAACCAAAACGTGGAAGACTGACCCCGTGAAGAGAATATATGAATTAACCGTTTCCCTTTTTGCTATTTTCTCCGATACGTTGAGGAAGGACGAGCTATATGACCCACTTCCATTCTCATGAATGGATGACCCGTTTCAACTTCGTAGTAGTTGTAGAATTTCAATTATTCGCTAGACCCTTTGTTGCCTTTCAGGGTCAGGGGTAGAAGAGTTTTCTGGATATGGTCCGCTTATGTGCTTAGTATATTGTGGAATTTGTCGTCTCTTTTCATTCGCTGGTCCAACGTTTTCGTGGTCGGCCTGTAGGTCTGCCTTCACTGTATCTGTGTAAAATAGCATGTTGTGGTATGCTGTCCGATGTGTGCAAACCATTTGATCTGTTATCTCTTAATATATTCCAAGTTTCTGGTGGTGCCGGTTCTTTGTCTAATGTCCTCATTCCACACTCTGTCTCTTCTGCGTAAGCAGGCCATTTCAGCTGTTATAAGTTTGCGTTTGTCTTGTGCTGTCGTTGTCCATGTTTGTCTTTCGAACACATTGTGTGTTGGCATAATGTTCGTTTTCAATAGTGTTATTTTGGTGCTTAAATCTACACTTTTATTTCTGAAGATTCGTGTCATTTGTCCTAAGTCTTGATATACTTTATTACATATATTGTGTATTTATTTGCTGCTCTTGCCATCTGTTGTTATATTGCTTCTTAGGTATGTGAATTCTGTCACTTGCTAAGTCTGTAGTTTCCAATATATAGGCCCTATATATTGGTGTTTATTTATGCTCTTCATATTTTCATTACTTCGGTCTTTTCTATATTTATCTTCATGTTAAAGGTTTGGCATGTTTGATGTAATCTATCTATGTGTATTTGTAGTTTCTCTTCTGATGATGCTACTAGTGCTTGGTCATCTGCAAATAGCAATTCCGCAATTCGTTTAATTTATTCTTCAGATTGTGTTTTTTCATTGTCTTTGCTACGTTGCCGATGTGATCTAAATATGTACGGAACCGTGCAGCGAGTGGTTAGCGCACTCGCTTCGCATATGAGTGCTCCTGGGTTCATTCCCCAGTTGAGGCGGGGATGTTTTTTCAGATCGCAACGGCTCCCGGGTCGACCCAGCCTTAAATGGGTACCGGATTTAATCCAGGAATTAAAGACTGCGAGGGAGAGGAGATGGCTACCGCCCTCATTTGCAGAGCCACTGAAATGTGAGATCGCTAACATCTCACACCCCTACGACATTAATAAATGCTATAGGTTACTTTACTTTTTACTTACTATGTATGTTATGAACAATAGAGGGGATAGTACACATTCCCGTCTCACTCCCGAGTGAATTTGGGAATTATTGAATGTATCTGTGCTCGTTCTTACTTCGTATTGACTATTGGCACACCAGATGTTGGGGAACTCCATATGTCTGTAGTGTTATCCATAGTTGTGCTCTATCCACTCTGTGCAGGGCTGTGGACTGTACAGAATATAGAACAATAAGTCTAATGAGCCATCTAACTAAAATACTTCTCAAGATAATACATGAAAGAATTAAGAACAAGATAGACATGGAGGTCGGTGAAGAACAATTCGGTTTTAGGAAAAACAAAGGAACCAGAGAAGCTATACTGAGTATCCGGCTAGTGATAGATAAATATATAGAAGTCCAAAAAAGTATCTATATTTGCTTCATAGACTACAGCAAGGCCTTTGACAGAGTCCAACATGAAAAATTAATCAAATGTCTTCAAGAAATAGGCACAGATGGAAAAGACATCAGGCTGATTAGAAATATATATTGGGAACAAACTGCTTCAATAAGGTGTGAAAACAGCAACTCTCCATACATAGAAATAAGAAGAGGGGTAAGACAAGGATGCATTTTATCACCAAGCCTATTTAATATCTACACAGAGAATATCTTTAAAAATATAGAAGAAATACCAGGACTCAAGATCATTTGGAAAATAATAAACAACATTAGATATGCAGATGACACTGTTCTTTTAGCAGAAAGTGAACATGAACTACAAAGACTAATAGATCAAGTCAATAAATCAAGTAATGAATATGGACTGGATATAAACATTAAAAAAACAAAAACCATGATAATCAGCAAAGACACAGAAGAACAGGAGGTAAACATAAACATACAGGGAGAGAAACTACAACAAGTAAAACAGTATCAATATCTTGGACACATAGTCACAAATGATGGCAGATGTGAAACAGAAGTTAAAAGGAGAATAGGAATGGCTAAAAGTACCTTCAATGACATGAGGAAATTATTAATATCTAAACAAATTACAAACAAGTTAAAAATGAGAATTATAAAATGCTACATCTATTCCATATTAATGTATGGCTCAGAAACATGGACACTAAATAAACAATTAGAAGACAAAATTGATGCCTTTGAGATGTGGGTATATAGAAGAATAGGGAGAACATTATGGAAAGAGAAGAAAACAAATAAAGAGGTGCTAAAGACACTTAATATGAAGAAAGAACTACTAAGAGAAATAAAGATCAGGCAAATAAAATACTTTGGACACATTAAAAGACATGACACCCTATTGAAGACCTTACTTGAGGGTAAAGTCAAAGGGAAGCGAGCAAGAGGTAGTTTGAGATACAAGTGGGAGAGTAACATTACACGATGGACAGGTTACAGTCTAGCAGAGTGCACCACCAAGATAAGAGACAGGAGATGTTGGAGATACGTTGCAGCCAACCTTCGTTGCGGAGACGGCACTTGATGATGATGATGATCCACTCTGTGAAAAGCTTTTTCTTGGTCCACGAAAGCCAAATATAAGTCTTGGTTATGTTCTGTCGCTCTTTCTGAAAGTTGTGTGAGAGCGAAGGTTGCATATGTACAGCTTTTATTTTTCTGAAAGCCAAATTGTGTGTTGTTGAGCTGTGGCTTTATATGTGCGCGCATTCTTCTCTCAAGTATCTCGCTAAAGATTTTTCCTATGTGGCTTAACAGTTATATGCCTCTATACTTAGTGCAGTCCCACTTACTGCCTTTTTTCTTCCAGATGCAAACAATCACTGCTGCATTGCACTGCTGTAGTGTCTTTTGTGTCGTCCATTTCACATTGAGCAGTCTTAGAATTGCAACGTTAATCTTTATTCCAGTTTCTATATTTCTCAACAGCAGTGACCCATGAACAGAAATAACAACCTCAAGATTTCACAAGATTGATTTCTGAACTCTCGTAGCCACATATCGCCCAATAGTACAGTGTTTTTTGGAACAAAAATAGCGGAACATTTTTTTCATCAGATTAAGGTTTAGCATAGTACACATGCAATATAGAGCCCGCGAGCTGTCATATAAATTATTGATTGGCACAAAAAAACCCATCAAAAATTAAATACTGTACAACCACTTAAGAAGGTCACCGTAAATGATCTAAACTTTCTATTAGTAGTAATAATTCCTTTCATGTTTTTATGGTGTTTTTTTTCTCTTATCAAAAGTGGTATCCATATGTAGGCCCCTTTATTCACTATATATTTTGTATAGTTACTCAACGTATACGTTTTTGTAAGCAATTAGATAATGACTTAGTTATGTCACCAATACCATAGTTTTTGAATGGAATCGTTCAAGCATGCTTGTACATCACAGGGAATAACAGCACCCTATTTAATTCCAATTGGAGGATTAACTTTTCATTCTGGCGAGGCAAGATCCTTCAACCATAGCAGCGAGGTAACCTTTGATTCAGTTAAAAGTTCTCCGCCAAGGCGTGCACCCGTGTACATTCCATTCATGTTATTTAGCATAACTTCTACTTTATCTAGGTACGCGATACGTCATTATTGACTGCGTGACTTCAACGTGGTGCATAGAGATCAATATATGGAACTGTGCTCGTGATCTGTTTCCTTTAATCTTTTTTTGTATGGAATTAAGCCTTTCAATTACTATATATGGATCAGACCAGATGGGTATCGCGGGAGTAACTATGATTTTCCTAAGGTAGCCAAATGAAATGTCTCTTCATCTAATTAGTGACTCGGATGTATGGATTAACGAGATTCACGCGTGTTTTCTATTGTCTTAATAGCGGGCTCAGATACTGCTTGTGTTCTCCAGTTCCTGCCGGATTAAGGAGCTTGCTATTCAAGTCTTAGCATAGTCTGAATCAGGATCCTGGGTACTTCAAAGAGCTCATTTAGTTGATACGTAATAAAACAAGCAGTACATTTTTCGTGAAGATGAATTGTAATCAGTCAGCATTGACCATAGAATCGATACTGCCTGAACAGGCAAACAGAAAACTGTATAAGAGAGAGTATCGCTGCACTTCTAGTGTAATACGTCATGCATCCTTATCAAGAGAAGGTTTTATGCAAGGGAATGAAAAATCGATAATCAATCACACGTTTATAATGCAGCAGGACCAACACAAATCGTACACAAATAGGAGAATATTGGAGGCGGAAGGAGAGATTTAGATAACCAGAGTTACATATAAGATTTAAATCTGTAATCTTGACATAGCATTAATCGGTTGTGACGCATGTTCAATATCCTTGCAATTTCAGTTTTCTGTAGCATTACTATTAGAGAATACAGTTCATGGCTATAGTCACATGTGTCATTTAGCCTTCCAATAGTGTCGGCGTTTTGTACAACCCAATGACAACTGACCCAATTTCCTGCACTCCGTCACAGGAAAACGTGTAGTAACGAAAGTTAGTCAATATCTTGTGACTTATATGTTTTCATAGGATCACCGCAGAGGTCATACTAGTTATATTTAAAAAAAACCACACATATAGGTGGGGAATGTAAGGAAATGTTTAAACTTGTCAAACATGGGAAACACACATAACTCGTACTAAGTACTACTAACTCGCAGGATAGTGCAATCCTAGTTACAACTTACATGTGTCACGACTCAGTCTTTGGGAATGAAGTAACGCGTAATCTATATAAGTGGTTCTTAACAGTTTTTTCGTTTTTGTTTTTTTTTGCCAGTGGACCCGTTTTGGAGCACATTTTTTTTCTGTAGCCTCCCATTTTCGAACCTAAAAATATTGACTTTTTTCAAGACTTATTACTTTACATCTTGTTAAATATCGCTCTACCCCCCTCCCAGGACTAGTCTGTGGCCCTCTAAATTCAGTTTTGCTACTCTGTGGCCACCTTTGGTAATCATATGACACACGCTGAGAACCCATGACATATGGCACACTCTCAAACAGTTACTAAAGATATTATGGTTCAGTAAGTGGAACATAAACATGTTTGAAGTCTGAGTCAGTCTATCATGAATGCTTTTATTTTCGCTTTATACCCCTTTATGCCTTTTAAACTCTGCAACCCATTGTTTGTATGATCTGTCCCTAGCTTTTTAACCATCTTGTCTGTATATTCGTGCCCTTTGAGGGCTACTGTCTGATTGTAGCTTCGGAGGCATGTGAAAACCACTTAATCTGTTGTCTTCTGATGTAATCTAGGATTGACATTATATTTTTAGTCTTCTAATGTTTTCATTTCTGAATGCTTGATGTACACTAAGAAATTAAAAGTAAACTTAGCTGATCAGTAATGTCGCCAAATTTGACTTTTTATTGGAAAATTTGGTAATCATTGAGACAGCTTGAGTTATATAAGGTGAGAAGTATAATACGACATATTGAGAAATCTGGAGTATATTGGCCAAGAAGTGGCATTCTGCATATTAAGAAAGCTGTAGTTCTATATGCTGAGAAGTGGTATTCCGTATATTGAGATAGCTGGAGTTCTATAGGCTGAGAAGTGGAATTCCGTATATTGAGAAAGCTGGAGGTCTATAGGCTGAAAAGTGGCATTCCGTATATTGAGAAAGCTGGAGTTTTATAGGCTGAGAAATGGCATTCTGTATATTGAGAAAGCTGGAGTTCTATAGGTTGAGAAGTGACATTCCACACGTTTAGCTATACATGAAATCTTTTAATGAGGGAAAATGTCAACATCCGCTTTTGTATGGGTCCCTATAAATGAAAACCATAAAAACATGAAACCATAAAGTACGTATGTTAGTTCACGTATTAAGTATGCTAGCTCATGATAAAAGTATAGGCACATGCAAACTGAAACGTGAATAGGAACAAATACAGAAGGTAAAGACACGTGCTTCTCAACCGCTTTGTCGCGGCAACATGCCTACCGGAAGCTTCTCTTTGAATTGTAAATCTATTTATGAGTATATATAATTTGTATGGTCGTAAACATTTTATTTTTACCGGGTCTTGGTCTCACAAAGGTTTGGTAGCACTGGTCTAGGGTAGTTGTGATACAAATATGGCAAAAGGTACTTATTCGACCCGCCTGGCCATTTTTTTCTGACCAGCCAGGCTGATTTAACAGTACTATATACAGTAGTCCCGTGTTCAGATGCTCAAAGGGACTAACAAAATGTGGAACTGGTTTGGAATTAGTGCCTACCTATTTGATTATTTCCCTTGGTTATGTTTATCAGTTTATGTTTATCATTTATTATCCCCATCGAGGCCAGAACCTTGAAGTGGTGATGGGGCTTAGTTCAGCAATGAGGGGCTGAAAACAGGGGCTGAATTCGGGCAGTCCCACTCGAGCAGGACCATAGTCCTGCCCAAGTAAGCAGAGTGCTAAAGACGGAGGCATCCAGGCAAAAGGCGCACAGATAATCAGGATGCCACGCACAAAACACAATGGAAACATATCTGTATTTATAAATAGTTATGGTGCCTGCCCTGTGGCGGACGTTCAGGCAGGGACAGTGCCGGGCCCTATACCTCGAAATGACCCAACCTCAGTTACTGGAAGTCCTTCTCAATTGCCTCGAGGAGCCAGGAGGCAAGGGAATAGAGCTACTGGCCAAAAAAATCAAAGCTCTATGGGGCACTGTATGAACTACAAAAGACAGTGAGTTTTATTAAGGAGACATAATTACAGATATAGACATGTTTCAAGTGAACGATAGAAGAAGAAGAAGAATCATTTATTATTTTAAATATATCAATATATTTAGTGTTAGAGTTAGTATTGTGTGTGTCAAGTGACGTATTCTTTCCAGAACGTAGTCTTCTTTATGAATCTCCTAAAATCCCCGTTGTCTCAGGTAAGCTGTCCCGCTTCCTCTAGCGACACGTGCATGCATTTCTGAATATCTCTCGTCCAACGGACGTCTTGGTCGGACTCTGCCTCTACTGCCTTCTATCGTTCCACTCCAACAACACTATTTCCATGCTATCGCATCTCTTCACATGGCCGAAAAAAACCGAACTTCCTTCTTAATCTCTTTCTATCTATCTATACGCTGTGGCCCTTGTTTGTCTTGCTGCGTCAGGGGTAGAAGAGTTCTCTAGAGATGGCCTTCTTGTGTGCTGTTTGTAAGTTTGTTCCTGCGGCTTCTTTGACTTCTGTCATCCATCTTTTATATGGTCTGCCTCTGGCTTTATAGCCGTTAAGTCTATGTATCATGGCCATTTGAGGCATGCTATCTGTTGGTAATCTGGAAGCGTGTGAAAACCACTTAATATGTTGTCCTTCTTAATATGGTGTTTAAAAGCCAGTTTACAAGAGGTTTGATTTTTCCTGGCACGTCGTGGTTGGTCTTTCTTGCTGTACATAGTATTCTCAGGACTCTTCAATATTTAATATATATATATATTCATTTCGAAGGCATATATTCTCTTGGTTGTAGTTTTATTTATTGTCCATATGTCGCAGTCGAAGGTCACCACTGGGAACACACATGCACGTAACAAACATACCTTAGTTCCCGTGTTTGTCCGTGCCAAAGTTTTTTCAGTTGTTTTAATTTGGACATCGATATTGCTATTCTCGACTGCAGGAATATGAATATAATAGGACACAGGAATAAAATGTACAAATTTCAGGGAATGTATAGCGATTTTCGAAAATTGTGGTGGATGAATTATCATAACCGCGACCTCCACTATTTATTTGATGCTCTAATATATCCAAATTGGACTAACGTTGATGGTTGAAGGGAGCATACCTTATCATAAGAGGTAAATTTTACTGAACCAAAGCAGAGTCAACTGCCATACTCACAGCTGTTCAAATATTCTACAATCGAGAACCCATACCCCAAAATAATCACAATCTTCAGTGACGCAAAATCAGTATTTCAAGCCATTCAAAATACTAAACCAGACAAACTAATTCACAGAATCTGACAATTATCTCAAATTATGTAGGAAAACTACGTTAGTACAAAAACGGATATCAGCTCACAGTGACATACCTGGTAACGAAAAAGCACACGAATTAGTCAAAACAGATGGCGACCCCCTCACACTCCTTGTAACTCAAATATTCAGGGAAGTAAAGTTGTTTTCTCATAAAACAATCTATGGAAAAATATGTCTAAGCTTCGGTGGAGAGAACTAAACGGAAACAATAGTCCAGATCAAGACAACATTAATAAATTGAACAGAAATGAACAAGTCACGATATTTCGACTAAGAACGGAGCACTGCCGTCTAAAATCACAATTACACCGAATCGGTTTCAGCGACTCTGCGGAGCAGAAGCACAAACTTCAGAACGCATACAACAGAATAGTTCCAATTTTGTTATTCACAGAACTGGCTCACACGAGAGTCTCATGAAAACAAGTTTGGGAAACCCAAGATGACTTAAAACAAACCTCTCTATACATGACCAATAATGGACTAGATGTTTAACAATTGATTGCAGAAGAAGAACCTTGTTCTGCGATGATTTAATTATTAATTAGACACACCAAAGTTTATGTCTTAAAAAGGACTGATAGAAACGAATGCTACAGCTCGTCAACAAGACCTAGTGCAAGATAAGGGTATTGATATAATGTATTGACCTGAATAAATCGCCTAACAGTACTTTAAGAATATTTGTTTCCACATCTCATCAAGCCACTAGCTCTCATGTATTCGTGATTGCTTTACGGCGTTAAAGAGTGTTTCAGTGTGCTTGTGTAGATGTGTTTTTATGTGTGTTCATGTTTGTGTGCGAGCTTGAATACGACAAATAAACCATCCTTTGTTAAGGTAGTTTGTTGTGTCATGAGTAAAATAAATTATGAAGTATGTTTGTTACTATCCACAAGAATTGTGAGCAACTAGTCTTACTTCCTATGTGCAGTAAAGTATTTTTTTTCCAGAGCGTCCTTTCATACCCAGGAGACTTCAGCTGTCGGTTTAAATATGAGGTATAAATAACGTATTTTGGGCATACACATTTAATTACCAATTATTTATTTAAAAAAAAAATAGATGGAGATAAAATAGATACAGTATAAATCCGATTATCTGAATTTCAATTAACCGAATCCCAATTATCCGAATCGAATTTGATTGAAATAATTTTATTAGAGCTAGAGCGTTACCGGACGCGGTAGAGATGTCCCTCTGCAGTGCGCGCGTGTCGTTACTATAGTATGTAACTGGTGTTATTATTAGCAGCAAAGTCAGCGCACTCTACTGAAGGTGTTCAAGTGAGACACACATACTTATTGAAAAGATTTTTTATTGAAAAGAACTTATTCTATTGATTTACGCATGTACATACACATGTACAATGTATTACCGTACATATATGCCATTTATGTTTTTTGCATATTTTTTATAATACTGTAGTGTATGTAGTTTATTTGCAAAACATAGTTTAAAAAAAATATATATTACTGTACTTTTATCAATAAAATGTAGTTCATTTCAATGTATTTACACTGTTTTGCTTCATTCCTGAGCTATATCCAATTATCAGAATTTTAGATTATCCGAATCGGCCCGATTCCCAATTAATTCGGATAATCAGATTTCTACTGTATAGGAGTGTAAGGTAACGGAATCCAACAATTACAATATATGTCTATTGTTAGATTAATCAGATTCAACGTTACAAGTTACTCGTGTTAAGTCCTAAAATTCGACCACTTATCCCGTACCTCGGTTCTACAACACATTCCTGTACATGGTTATAATTCGTTGCCTATGTCTGATGAAAATATCCACGTAAAAAACCCAGATGTTCTAGTTAATTCATTATTTCAAACCAGATCTAGATGAGCACATTTTGGCAAGGGCAGATTAGAGTAAATATTGAAAATCTAAAGAGTGCTTTACACATGAGTAATATTGATCTTCGTTTAGGCTTCCTCGTCCACCATCCTATTTCACTGTGTCAAGCTTATATATAATTTGAGGTGCTCGTATTTATGCCAGTTACACTTTGTTACTAGATAATGTGAACAAGCCAGTTACCAATAAAGATAGGAATTAAGGAGAAACGTGGCGACTGGTTTAAAAAAAAACCTTTCAGAAAACTCTACAACAATTCGTCTCAAACTCTTTCATGTAATTAACCCATTTCATATATGTAGATGTTATAGAATAACACCCGCACCCCAACCAATACCGTATATAGCGGAAAGAAGGGGAGGGGTGGGGAGGGGGGCTAACTAAAGTTTGTACTTTCATGTTGTAATTTCAAAAATGTATGCACCGCTTTGTCCTATTGTACATAATGTATAGTAAGTACTGTTTGTTCTATTGTACATAATGTGGAATAGGTACGTTTTGTTCTATTGTACATAATGTGGAGCAAGTACTTTTTATGCCATTTTATATGTTCTCTGAAGCTCTTTAGCGACCCCTAACCCTAAATTGCTTGCGCCATCGACGCTGTATCGTCGCCCTGAAGAGTTTCAATAATTGCGTCGTGGAAGTGACATTGAAACTTAAAAATAATTAGGTTTCAATCAAGATCAGAATTTCAGTCCAAAAATCAAATGTCAACAAGACCTGCTGATGCAAAGTTGCCATTAAGCCTGTAAATAATAGGGGGGAGGGGTGTTGAGTGAATCCCCCCTAGGAATTCTGAAAATGACATTTAGTATTAGGAAGTAAGTAAAAAAAGTTGAATCCTTTCCTCCCCACATTAATGGTTTTTCCAATAAGAGCTCACACAAGCATGTGACTAAGCGCAGGAATTATCCACGAAAACAAGAAAATTATATTTAAAAAAAAAGGCTAAAACTCATCCCCCTTTCCGAAATCGTATCTTCTGCTCTAGTTGCAATACAGTTGATGTCTACTCACACCAGAAAGTGAGACTTATCGAGAAATTTCCTACAGGAGTACATTCGAGTGTACATCGATTGTGTACCAAAATAAAGTTATTATTAAGTCAAAATAAAATAATTAAATCGATCTGATTATAACAAACACAGGACGTCTATAAAGAAAAGATCAGTACAAAGCTCTTTTCAGTTTAGTAGAAACAGGCATATACAATTCAAGATTAACAATTTAGTCGGATACAAGTGAACTAGTGCACAATACTGCAAAACACACTTTAACATTACCTTAAATCAAGATATGACTTTGATATGAGCAATAGATATGGTTTTGTTAAGGAGGAGGGGGGAAGGGAGGGATATCTTTCAGAGAAGCTTTCCACTTCATTTGCTTTTATCAGGTGCGGGTATTTAAAGCCACTTTATTTCCAGCAGTTTTATCTTAGGAGGGACTAATAATAGGAACCCCTCTCCAGATATCTACTGACTTGGACTTGCGATACACTGAAATTATATATATATATATATATATATATATATATATATATATATTTTATATATATATATATATATATATATATATATATATATATATATATATATATATATATATATATATATAAATATATATACTTATTTATTATCATTATGGTTTTTCTTTTATCTATTATTGTATCGTTATTGTTCTGACGATGATATTATGATATTATAACCGAAACGTCTATTTGGGTTGTCTTTATTCCTTTTTATTAAGATTATGTTAATTGACCTGTCGCCATCATTATTATTAATATCACACCGTATTGCACTGGATGCTAACTCATTCAATAAACTATCAAATATCTGGCATTAAAAAACACTACGAAATAACACAAAACTCAAAATCTTCAACTCCTGCATAATTCCAACATTAACATATGGATGCGAAAGTTGGAAAGCAACATCAAAATTAGAGCAAAGACTAAACACTTTTGAAAATAAATGTCTTAGAAGGCTACTGAACATACGTTTGTCAGACTTCAAATCAAACACAGTTGTCAGACAAGAATCAAAACAAGAATATGTATCCACCTATATTAGAAAGCGTCGCTGGAATTACATCGGACACGCACTACGAATGGATGCTGAAATATTCCCCTGTCAAGCTTTGATGTGGTCACCAAAAGGCAAGAGAAAACGAGGAAGTCGAAAAGAAAGTTTACGTAGAACTATTACAAGGGAACTTTTCACCATCGGTATTAGAAACAATGAAGATATAAAGCAAATTGCAATGAAACGAGAGACATGGAATTCTATGACATCCGCCCTAAGTGCCGTCTTTGGCCCTAGAGGAATAATTAACTAACTAATCATTATTATTAGCTCTGTATACAATATACTTTCCCTGTTTCTATAATATTTATTATACACAAAGGATGAATGCTGGAAATAAAACACAGTGAACTTACGTATAGACTATTACAGGGCGTCGATGTTTATACAGGATATATACAAAATATTTAAAGTAAATAGAATAAGAAGAATATAGACAACTGAAAGGAGAGATACACCTCTGGGCATAGCCTCGCAGGATTTCTGGACTTCAACAATTCTTTCCAACTTTCGACATGGCGCTAGGAGAGTAAAGTCTCCGTTTTTGCTTAAAACGTTATTATCAATACAATAAAATTGGGTATCAAGGCCATTTAAGTTAATTATAAGTTAAAGCATTCTCCAGTCTACGCCGTGCATGTAGTACAGATGTAAAACGATCTCCAGTCTACGCCGTGCATGTAGTACAGATGTAAAACGTTATCCATTCTACGCCGTGCATGTAGTAAAGATGTAAAGCGTTCTCCAATCTACGCCGTGCATGTAGTAAAGATATAAAACGTTCTCCAGTCTACGCCGTGCATGTAGTAAAGATGTAAAACGTTCTCCAGTCTACGCCTTGCATGTAGTAAAGATGTAAAACGTTCTCCAGTCTACGCCGTGCATGTAGTAAAGATGTAAAACGTTCTCCAGTCTACGCCGTGCATGTAGTAAAGATGTAAAACGTTCTCCAGTCTACGCCGTGCATGTAGTAAAGATGACTTTCGTTTGGTATTTTCTTCTCGTTCGCTGTTCAATAATCAGCACGTAATTTTGTGTGACTTGAGCTGGAGATCGTGAAGTAGTGCTGTTATGCTAGGTTTACGACAGAGTTGCGTTATTTGGACCATTTGACCCAGCATATCCGATTTCGGCTATTGTGATGATATGTTTCAGGAGATAAATTATTTAAAAAAAATGTTTAATCCTATACCCTTCCAATATTCTCACTATGGCAATTTTTCGTGTTCAAAACATAGCTCACTCAAGTACACTTACAAATATAAGACCTATTTCTCTAAACAGGTAATATTTTTTTATTCTTTTATCCTCATAGATATACTGTATGAAACAGTTAAAAAAATGACTTTGCCACCTTCAAAAGAGATGAACATCTCAAGGACATCTTAGTTTCTGGTCTCTAATTCTCAAATCCACTTTCACAATATTGCACCATCACTCTGAAATTCATGTGCTTCTGTAACAAATGTGACAAGGGCCCGTACACAATTATTTTCTTAACGCTTTCTATGTTCAATGATGCGTATTTGGGAATGCGATGTTTCGATGATGCGATGGGAGCTACAAAATCCCTTTCAACACCCAAAGGGGAAAAATTCAGTATTGACAGATGTTGCGTCCGTGTTTTTCATGATCAACAACATACCTGATGTGGTCAGTATCGAGCCTGACTCAAAGATGGGAAGACAATATCAAAAGCTTTTCCAACCGGGAAATACTCCTCTAATTTTAGAGCAGAAGCAGTTGCACTCCATCAAGCATGAAAGCCTTCACTGAACCAGGACTGCCAAGACCAAAGACGATAGCCATATTCACAGATTGCAGATCCCTACTGGAATCAATCCAGAGCAACAGAAACGAAAGCCTTCTGTACAACATCAGACATGAGCTAAGACAGATCCAAAAATCAACAGCTATTGCCCTTCAGTGGATACCATCACATTGTGGAATCATGGGAAATGAGAAAGCGGATGCTCTGTCAAAGGCAGGAAGTGAAATGGAGCAACACAGACACCCACTGTCTTACGGAGAAGTTTGTTTGTTTGTTTTTCGTTCGCTCCATTGTAACCATCACGGATATCCGTGCGATTTCCGCCGGGAGCGTATTTACGTTGTGCCACCGTTATGCGCCTTGTAGGCCTAGCACATCCGATTTCGGCATGCCTTGACAATTCGGGTGGGCTACCCTTAGCCTGTGACAGCCTCTATATCTGTCTCCAGGCACGCATAGTGAAGACTCTTCGCCCAGACGATTTACTTGCTCTCGTCTCACTCGAACAAGTGTTCCACTGTCTATGAACTTGCCTCGTGTAATTGGACGTGCTGTGCCTGTGCCCATTAGGTACTGAACCGTTTCTCATCCATGAGCCTGGTTCCTTAAGGGGAAGAACTCAACAGAGGAGTTGGACCCTGGCTCTTTCGCCCTCTTAGCCGAGGTGTCATTCACCGACATCGTGTACCCCTTGTCCAAGTTCGAGTCTCACACCACGCGTTTGAGAGCAAGGCGTTCTCGAGCTGAGCGTCCTTGTCCCAATAGCGCCTGAGCCCATCAGGTACTGAACCCTTTCTCTCTTCAAGTGTATTTCCGGTGTAGGAAAACCTGACAGTAGAGTTGGGCCAGGGCTAAATCGTTGTCCCTTTTGTGCCTACACCCATCGGGTACAGAACCCTTTCTCTTTGCAAGCATATTTCCGGTTTAGGAAGGCTCGACATTAGAGTTGGGTTAGGTCTTTTGCTTTACCAAACGCCGATGGATGGGTCTGGGTCTCTGCCTGTTAGGAACTCTGGTAACTAGAAGCCCGTCTCGAGCTGACTAAGCTTGTAGTTCCCTTTCCTAGGGACTTTTCACTTTCTATTTGCAGTTCGCGCTGCCCTCTAGCGCTGTTCTGCCCTTTCATTGTTTCATTGTACTCTGTATGAAACATATTTGTCTCTCGCCATGCATTTACCTTTACGTGCATTTTGCATTGGCCGCCCCTCCAATGTTCGGACTGGACTGACTAGCTTCACTGTATGTCGACAGTGTCGCTATATGTGGTGATGCTGGTGGTGTCGGAGATATTGTCTGTCTCTTGTGCAGTCAAATCTCTTTCCATCTGCTACCTCCACATTCTCGGACACGATCCCCAAATGATTTGGCCAGAATCAGCACGAGCTGCTGTATTTCTGTTTCCAGGGTGCACCGCGTGGAGGTACATTTGGGATCTTGGTTATCTGCTAACCCTGGGTCCGCCTAGAGCAATGCGTTCCCTTTGCACCCCTTACGGAGAAGTAAAAACAATAATCCGCAACACATACTCAGCAAATGGAAGAAAGAAATGGAAGGGGAATACGAACATGATGCAATACATCTCCTCCAAAGATATCAACAGACCACAATATGTCGCCTTAGAACATGCCACTGCAGACTGTTGGGTCACCTTTATCGATTAAGGATCTCATACACAGATGAATGTCCCTGTGGATCCGGAACCCAGACTCCAGAACACATACTTCAGGACTGCCCAACATACAAAGAGCAAAGACAGCAGACCTGGTCAGAGGATACAGACTTGAGGCAAAAGCTAAGGGGCAGCCGCTCTGACCTGGAGAAGACAGTGGACTTCGTCTTGATGATAGGTCTGATGGTATAGCATGACCACATGCTGAACGCAGAAAAAGAAGAAGCACATATGTGTATGTATACTTTGCATATGTATACTTTCATATTTACAATATAGGGGGAGGGGTGTAGAAATGACCTGGTGTGTTAGTACTCGGTGTACTATGTGAACACATATTCGTCGGCAGTAATAGCATACAACATGGAAATGGAAACCAGTAATAGCATACAACATGGAAATGGAAACAACAAGAGGAAGACTAAGAAGAATGTGTCTGAGACGCTAAATTATTACTGCATATTAAACTACCAAACGTGACATAGCCCAGCAAAAGCAATGAAAATGCAATAGATAGAGTACTCTGGGTATCTTGGTGCAATGCCATGAATGAACATATATATGCATACTTATGTTGGTCAACCTTATGGGATTTTTTTTTTACAATAAGTCATTTGAGTTTCTTCTTCTTCGGCGTTAATTCTCGAACTCCCACTGGATCTCTCTTTTATCAGGGTCATTGTCCTACTAGTTTTCCAGCATGATGTAGTCCAGAGAATGTAAATGCGTTGTATCGCCGTTTTATTTGCTCCAATGGCCCGGCACATCCGTCTTCGGCGGATTTGAGATTCATAGTCGTAGATACGACTTTATTGTATATGTCGAATTATATGTCTCTAGGTGGAGGAGTGTTAAACACTACAACCCTCTTCCACTTCCCCCATCCACAGGCGCGGGGAGCATCTTATATTACTTAGTTATACGGTAGTTATACATATATGTCATCTGTATGTGTGGACTGGAACACATACAGGTGTACTGCCAGGGTCAATTCTCCTTCTTCTTTCGTTCACTTGAAATATGTCTATATTTGTAATTCTGTCTCCTGAATAAAATAATTCATTTGCAAATGGAAAATAATTCAAAATAAACTACGCCAGATGAAGGATTCATGACTGAGACAGCACGAAAGCAGACGAGATGCACAAATTTGCAGACACCAACCATCTCAGAAACTTCTATGATGTACTTAAAGCGTTGTATGGCCCGCCCTCTGCAGCAACATTTCCTCTTCTAATTGCAAATAAAACACAATAAATCCCAGAGAAAGATAAAATTCTTCATCGTTGAGTAAGACACTTCGATAACAAAATTTGTAATAACCTATCAACAATAAATGAAGAGGCTATCAACCAACTACCACAGATTCCTCTCAATGTAGTGCTACGTGACATTCCTACCTTGGAGGAAACCCGAAAAGGAATTTATCACCGTTCCACTGGAAAAGTACCTGAGTCCGGCTCAATACCAATCGAAATATGTATGGTAGTGTAAAGCTAATTAAGAAACTCCATATGATTTTCATGACTACAACACTTCTGTATCGATCGGAGGTCGCCCTATTTGCAACTTGCGTTTCGCTGATGATAATGATCTTATAGCTGGGTCAGAACAATCATTGCAAGAATTAACATTAAAGTTTGAAAAAGTTACCAGCAAGTACGGAATGGAAATCAATACAGATAAGAGCAAAATCTTGGTAAACAGCAGAGACACAGAAAACCAGACTAATATCATGATGAATGGACATAAGCTTGAGAAGGTGAATACCTTCAAATACCTCGGATCCAGTATATGCAGCGATGGTAAATGCAAAGCAGAACTAAAAATAAGGCTGGAGATGGATTTAGCGTCCTTGTCAAGGCTAACTGTGATTTGGAAAAGCAACATCAGTGTTGGAGTGAAAATCAAACTGTATAAGTCGCTGGTGCTTTCTGTTGTGTTGTATGGTTGTGAGAGTTGGACACTCACTGCGGACATGGAGAGAAGATTACAGACTTTCGAGTATAAATGCTACAGAAGAATTCTACGAATTTCCTATAGGGAACATAAGACCAATGTGTACGTAAGAAATAAAGTAGAGATGTGTGCAGGTGTCCAGGAGCCATTGCTTTCAATAGTGAAACGACGAAAACTAGCATGGTTAGGGCATGTATGCAGGTACGATTCCTTGTCAAAAACAATACTGCAGGGAACTGTCGAGGGTGGAAGAAGCGGAGGAGGACAAATAAAGACATGGACAGACAACATCAAGGAATGGACAGGGCAAGATATTTCCACACTCATCCGCATCGCTGAGGATAGAATTCGCTGGAGGATTCTGTGTGCTGAAGCATCCAATGTGGAACCCCTACGACCTGAAGGGTTATGTGATTATTGATTTGATATGATTTTCCAACAGTCATGGAAAAGTGAAACTGTTCCACAGATGTTCAGGAATGCAACAATTATACACCTGTATGAACGCAAAGGGAACCTAAATTCATGTAATAACAATCGAGGCATTTCTATACTGTCCATCGCAGGGAAAATATTTGCCACAATCATTTTTAACCGTCTTACATATCAGCTTAATGAAGGATTATTACCCGAAAGCCAATGTGGTTTCATAGGGACGTGGAACAACTGATATGGTCTTTGCTGAAAGATAACTCCAAGAAAAATGTTAAGAACAACACTGTGACTTGTACACTGCATTCATAGACATAACAAACGCATTTGACACCGTAAGTCGATAGGTTCTGTGGAAGATTATGGCAAAATATGGTTGCCTAATGAAATGCATCACAATGGGGCAGCAATTGTATGATGGAATGTAAGCTCGTGTTCAGAGTGATGGGCAGTTATCTGCAAATGTTCCAATCTCAAATGGAGCTTAACACAAATGTGTATAAACTCCACACCTGTTTAGCATCATGTTCTCTGGTATGTTTAATGATGCTTTAAGAGATCTGGACTTGGGAGTAGACATCAGATATCGCATTGATGGAAAAGTCTTCAACCGTTGGCGGCTTCGGGCAAAAACCGATCAAATCACATATCATCAGGGATTTCCTATTTGCTATGACAAAATGCCATTTCTGAGGCTGATCTTCAAATTATTATACATAGATTCTCCAAATCATATACGAACTTTGGGCTTGCTTTTAATACGGAGAAAACAGAAGTCATTCTACAACCAGTTCCTGACAAAATCTATTACAAGCTCTGCATAAAGATAAGTGCCCTAACATTGAAAGTTGTTAATATATTCAAATATCTAGGTAGTATACTATCACAAAATATCACTGTTGATAATGAAGTGTATACAAGGATCACCAAGGCAAACATCACTTTCGGAATATTGTACGCAAATGTGTGGCATTGAAATGGCATTGACCTACAGATTTAGCTGAAAGTTTACAGAACATTGGTACTTCCAGTCCTGGTGTACACCGGTGAAACATGGACTGTGTATAGACGTCATGTGAAGAAACTCAATTACTTTCACACAACTTGTCTCAGAAATGTTATGAACGTTAGACGACAAGACAAGATTCCGGATATCGCTTGCATTGACACTATTCTGATACAGAAACATATTTGTTGGGCAGGTCATCTGGTACGTATGCCAGATCATCGCCTGCCAAATATACTTCTCTATGGTGAGAAGCAGTATTGCAACTTATTTTCTTAATCTGTCTTAAATCTCATCTTAATCAGCCCTCACATCTGTAGTACAATGAAGATGAGATTAAGATGAAGATTAACCATTAAGATGAGATTAAGATGAAGATTAACCATTAAGATGAGATTAAGATGAAGATTAACCATTAAGATGAGATTAAGATGAAGATTAACCATTAAGATGAGATTGTCTGATTCCCCCATGCCGCCGCACGTTGCCAAGATGGTCAAGAGATGGGCTACAGGCACTCATTAAAGACCTCCCTGAAAGCCTTTGAAATATACCAAGATACATGGGAAGGGAAGATACATCTTTTGGCCACTTCATGAGACAGGCAGGTTTAGAGAACATAGTCACAACAGGCAAAATTGAAGGCAACAGAGACAGATGGCGACAACGTGAAAAATATTAGACAGTTTGACAACCTAGCACGGCAAGGAAACAACAACGACTTTGATACATAATACTGTGGACAGAGAGCTGTGGAGAGCCATGACCGCCTACGTCAGCCGGCGTGGCACCTAATGATGATGATGATGACATGGGAAGAACTTGCACAAAATAAAGATAAATGGCGCTCTACAGGGAAACATTAAAAAGGCGCAGCACCTTGTGAAAAGTAGAGACATTCAGCAGTTTAACAGCGGAGAGTAGCTAGAATGTCACGGGTAGATAAAAAACCATCAACAGTGGTCTCATCTTGTGGTGACAGTGGTGACCAAACTGTCCAAGGAGAATGGTGATCAGAATAGTCAACAGTATAACTTAATTTCAAGAATGGATGCATTAAAAGGTCATCACCACGTGTGATGGACGAAAAACAAACAAACAACGTGAGGCAAAATCTGAACTCATATAAGATTTCAAAGGCATGGATGTTTAAGAGAGAGGGGTGACTGTGTTTTTCCCCCGAAGGAATATTCACATATTTGTAGATAAAACATACTAGCAACGAGACACTGCCACATAAATTAGTTCAGCTTACGACCATGACGGGGTATATGTTTATGGATAGATAATTAGCTCAGAAAAGCCTCTTCTCATTACTGTGCCATCTAAAATTGAATTTCCCACCAATGCTACATCTCTTTAATTGTCCGATTCCCTCATGATCCTGACAGTAAATCCAAGTGAATTGTTCAATTCCCTAAGGACCCGGACAGTAGGTCCATGTGAATTATCCGATTCCCTTATGACCTGGACTGTATATCCATGTGAATTGCCTGATTCCCCGATGACCCGGACTGTATATCCATGTGAATTGCCTGATTCCCCGATGACCCGGTCAGTATATCCACGTGAATTGTCTGATCATCCGGACAGTAGATCCATGTGATACTTTACAAATGATCGATGTCGACAAAAGTGGTCTACTCCTTTCTTACTTTTCTATCTTTCGCACCATGCTCTGGGAATCCGATAACTTCTTCTTTCGTTCACTTGAAACATATATATATGTAATTCTATCTCTTTAATTTCTTCTTCTTCTTCTTTCTTTCACTTGAATCATGTATATATCTGTAATTCTGTCTCCTTAATAAAACTCACTGTCTTTTGTAGTTCATACAGTGTCCCATAGAGCTTTGATTCCAGTATTGTTTCCTCTGGCCAATATGTCTGCCTCAGCGTTTCATGCTCAGAACTCTCTTGAAGTATATGTTTGGCACTCTGTGCTGCCTGTCCACTTGTACACATGGCCGTGTTGCCAATCTTGAACTTTGTATACATGTGACTGCGGAGTCGGTTGTGTCCCGTTCTGAGGGTAAAATTAAAACTTGTTCTTTTCTATTCATAATGTGTTTTTTCCTGATGGTAGGTGATTAGTACATCTGGTTGGTCTTTGTCAGCACCTTCCTTAGCCAGTTGGTCTGCTTTTTCATTTCCTGGTATTCCACAGTGAGAGGGTATCCACTGCATTGTTACCCTATACTGATAAGACAGTTAAGTAGTTTTTTTCAAGTCTGTTAGTTTTCCAGAACGGAGATATTAAAACATTGACCTTACATCTGTTAGGAATACCACAGGCTGTGGGCCAGGTTTGGAGTACAGAAGTTTTTAAGTTGCCACTATAATTGCTTCGATTTCTGCATCATAATTATTGCAGAATTTCCCTGTTGGTGTTCTGATCGTATCTCTAGACAGTGGCGTAGCACGGGTCAATGGCGACCGGGGCGGACGGAAGCATAATTTTCCGCCCCTCAGACATTAACAAAATATGTCAGTGATTGTAAAAGACTGGGCGAAAATAAATATGCCGCCCTCCTGATGATGCCGCCCGGGGCGGTCCGCACCTCCGCCCCCCCTCGCTACGCCACTGTAAAAAATATCCCTTCCTCCCAACAACCTACATATTTTTTTGAGCAGAAAAAGTACAGAATTTTTTTTTGAATTTCGAAAAAGTGTTTCAAATTCAAACAATTTAGTTGTTGTATATCATTTTAACTACGTGTCTTATCTCATGTGTTAATTTTTTCTCATATCAAATAAACTCCCGCAGTAGTACAAAATGTAGTACGGAGAACGCAATGTGTTGGTTAATGTTTGAAACTTAACTGCGATAGTTGCGCCGTTCGACCTGACACATACGGCTTCAGTGTGGCTTATTGGTCGCTTTGACCCAAAATCTCTTTAGTTGTCGCCTCCTATGACAGGTGTGGCAGATAATAGTGCCCATGTATTGCTTCTGTCTCGGATCCCGCCAACACAAGTACGACTGGGACCAATTTAGTTGTGTATCCATGTATGACAGAGAGGGGTGTGTGATATTGTAATGATGAATAACTTGTACGTTAGTCCTAATATATCCTCTATAATGCACTCCTTCTTGTGATAATGATGACTGGACTGCTGCTAAAAGATACTCGAACGTGAAAACCATCACATGTGTATTATACACATACATATGCAACTTTATTACAGATTTATCAGTCCACGACATCTACACTCTGAGTACAACATCAAGCAATTATAATCATCACGTTCAATAATCAATATAAACTTCAATTCCGCAAGACAATCTTGAATCTTCAAATTCCGCAAGATAATTGAGATAATCCTTTGGTTCTGCAAACAATATAAACTTCACGCTTAGCAACAATATATCTTCGATTCCGCAAATTCAGCAAGATAATCTTTTGGTTAAGCAACAATATAAACTTTAATTCCACAAGACAATCTTGATTCCTCAAATTCAACAAGATAATCTTTTGGTTAAGCAACAATATAAACTCCAATTCCGCAAGACAATCTTGATTCATCAAATTCAGCAAGATAATCTTTTGGTTAATGTAAGACAATCTTCCAGTTCAGCAGCGAAATCTTCCAGTTCCTCCTTAAACTGTGGACCTCTTGGAATTCAGAATCTTGTCCACCTAACTGTAATAAACTTCTCGACTGCAGAACAATGTCTAGTGTTTCTCCGGGGAAACTTCTAGACTGACTACGACGGTCTAAGTTAACTGTGGACTCTCCAGGGAGCAAGTTCTAACTTCTTGACTTCTGACGTCTCGAAGTCTGCTAGTCTCCGTCTTGCAGTGGGCCCTTCTCACTCTGGGGTCCGCAACTCCAGACCCTAACTCTCCGAAAACTCAAGAGTAACCCCGAAAAACTAGAGAACAGCCCTTTTTGTCGCTCAATACGTCTCTGCCTCGTTGTGTGTGTCGAAGCACTTCATTGGTCTTTTTTAGATAGTCTTCTCACACAAGCTAACAACTATTTTGTCTTCTGTCAATCTTACTTCTAAGACTTCCCTTTCTCTATCTTAAGTCCTATCAGACAGGTTTTTCCCAAAGTCCTCCTAATTCTAGTTCCACTCACTACTACGATTTATGTATCCGTTTATTTCATTTCACAGAACGACTAGCAACAAACTAATTTCTATTTTAATTAATTCCTTCACCTTTATTTTCTGGCGTCTTGTATTTCTACATACTTGCAACTCTGCCATCCCGATAGGATAGCTAATGGGTTCTTAGTTGTGTTAATTTATGCGTTCCCATGCGTAGTCGAATCTGCATTTCTCTCTGGTCATAGTGTGTCCCGGTCTGTCAACTTCCTGAATTGAATTACTGATGTATGTAAAAATGTACTGTGGGAAACAATGTTAATCCTTTGTTCGGACTCTCTACTCGACCAGGTGTCTCCATGTTATAATGAATTCCGGGCCATCCATTTGTATCGCTCTTAAAATGACCTGTCATTTTCTCGATAACACCCTAAAATGTATGTGAAACTTCTCTACTTGAAATGTGTATTTCTGACCGTTCAACAAACTCGCACATGGTTTATGTTTCCAGACACTTACATAGAGGTAGGGAATTCCGTAATGAGATCCTGATTCAATTAACTCGTACCTCCGATATTTTTTCAGTCCACAGGAGAGTAGTGTGAAAAATGGTAGGTTTTTATAGAAGGGGTAAGAGGATAGAAGTTCCCTATATGATATTATAACACATGCATTTCTTACATACGCCAACCTCAACGTCAGTGTACATACACTCTACAACACGGTGAGGGATCGATGTTATGTCATACCTTGTGTTAGTGCCCTGTGCAACATCAATGTCCATACACTATACTGCACGGTGAGTGATCGCTGTCATTTTTGTGTGTTAGTATCATATTTACTGGCCCGTGTGTTTACGGAGGCCGAACGAGGGGTAAAGAGCAGTAACACTGTTACTACCATAAATATTTTAGGAGGCAACTAACAAGGACTTGTGGTGGAGTTGGATGTTCCATCCTATATAGGGTCAAAGTGATCCAGAATCAATGCTGAAATCGTATGTGTTTAATAATTTCCAGCAATCCACTGCTAGTGAACCACCAGAGTAACAATTGTTATATGTAACTGGCCCCTGAGCTTAAAAATGTCGGCAAATGAGACCAGGGGCGAAAACTTGTGCCAGAAAATGGCTATGGTCGAAAAACGGTGATTTATACAGGAAACACTGAGTTATACAGGATATGTACAGGAAACACTGGTATATACAGAAAACAATGATATATACGGGAAAAACACACACATACTTATATAGGAAACTGATCTGTGCAAGAAACTGATCTATGAAAGAAGCACTGATCTATACAAGAAGCACTGATCCATACAAGAAGCACTGATCTATAAAAGAAACACTGATCTATAGAGGAAACACTGATCTATACAATTACATTTTTACCCCCACTTAGTAGGTTTCATTTTACGCAGATACCTGTATATTGCACACAGGATACAAAAGCTCTATTGCTAGTAATTCCTAGAGGATTGGAGCGCAAACCTGATATGTAGTGTTATTTATGGTTTATAATTACCATCAGCAATATAAGCACCCTGCACATAATTAATTGGGCCTACATTCGTTACTTTTTTTTATTATTGTGGTGATTTTAGTTGGTCACTATATATATTCTTGGAGTCGCATGCCAAGAATAGCCAAGGTGACTCCAAGTATAGTATATAAATAAAGACCAACCAAAACACGACAATAATAAAAAACGTAGCGAATGAAGTCCTAATTAATTCTGTCGAAGGTCACAGTTCTATCTTCCTAAACGGATGCTATGAACTTAATAATTTCCCTTCCCCTATACAGCTTATTTTTATTACAATTGTTTCTGACAGACTTATGAACAGACAACTAGACTAGTCTCAATCCACCGCATCATATTGTTACATTGAAGTTAAAAAATATGTGGTATATTGTGACTATCCTCCTATATAAGACCTACTGACTAATGGGAAATCACCCCTTCTTAATTTGATATTCTCATGATTTTAATTGGTCACTATGAATTTACTTTAAGTAACAATGAAGGGAATAGTAAAATGAGTCATTTTAGTAAGCTTGATTTGCCATTAGCCAGTAGGTGTTATTAAGTCAAGGGATATGGGCATCAATTATTTGCAAGGCTAGGTAAAACTAACATTTAAGACGGTTCTATTGAATGTGAGCATACAATTACATATGTAAACGTAACTGATTGAATCGGGCTGAATGCAAACTTGATGCTAGATGGTGGATTTGTTAACTTAAGCGATGAATTGTTATATATTTAAAAAAATTGTATTTCTGCTAATATTTTATGTAGATATTAATTGAGATATTCCTGCATTAAATGGCAGATCAAACACTATCTAAAATCGAAAGCATAGGTTCCCAAATTAGTCTGTGGACCTCCAAGGTTCGATTTCGACTAGCAGGGGTCCATTTCAGTGAAATAAAAAATTGGAGGTGCAGGAGATGCACTCTTTTTAATAAAGGTATGAATATAAATGTACATGTTCTATTTTTACAATTGTCCACTCTAGAAAAACAACCGATAAAAGTGACCAGCACTGTGTCAGCTATCAAAGACACATTTGAAGTTAATATGATTAGGAAAATTAAATATTAGGCAGGAAATTAGTCTATGTAAAACAAAAAATCTTCAAGTGATCTACGGGGCAAAATAGTTTGGGATTCACTTGTCTAAAGTGATAATCCCATGTCCAACGTGCCCATGGTCCTTTGGGGCCAACATTAGGCTTGTAAGTCACATACGAGCTTATTATTTTATACTGTTTGTTCTGAAGCTCCTGCAGATTAGCAATATAAATTACCACAATATCGGAGGATATCCAAAATGGAAAGTGCTGCAGTAACCAGACAAATAACAGATAAATACTAAATAAAGTATACAGTTTACTGTAGAAACCTACCTATAGATATAAAATAATAATAAATAACAATAAAACATAGAACAGAGACAGTTACCAACGTGTCGGTCCTAATGGGACCTTTATCACGAAACAAATAACAATATAGACAACGCAACCGTAAAAAATATAACCAGGATGACTGGATTATGGTTTTCTAACCACACAATGGTGATTTGATTTTGTGGTTAGGAAACCATTGTCCAGTCATCCTGCTTATATTTTTTACGGGTGCGTTTTCTATATCGTTATTTGTATACTTTATTTAGTATTTATCTCTGCAGATTAGCGAGATGTAATACCTAAAACGGAACGCACTATGTTATGGTTTATAGATAGGCTGCAATATTTGCCTCTTCACGTTGACATATTCTGCTTCAACATGAACGCCGGGTCTGTATGTCCTTTGTTTCTATATAGAAAGGAACAGCCAACTCCAACCAAAAACTTCCTTAGTCGCCTCTAGTATGTATATTAGTATGCATGCCTGGAAGGTAACTGTCACTTTATTTTGCTTCCCTTTCGGGCCCTCAACCCGTGTGCTACCTACAACGTTAAATATAAAGGAATAATCTAACTGTACTCCATCAAGTGAATATAAAAAAATGGTATTGTGAAGGGCGAATAACATTATTGAATAGTGAAGACAACAATGAAATCTCAGACAGAAAAATTAACATCAGAGTCATTAAAAGTTTACCTTATTTGCTAAAGGGGACCAAGAGGAGAGTATTAAAAGTTGCATTGTTACATGCCACTCGTGTCGTAAGAGGAAACTAAGGAGGTTTGAAACTATGAATGAAGTTGGCTGTCCGATCCCGCCATAGAGGGCCAGTGACTTACATTCCATGCTAATTTTGAATGTGTCATGCCTAAAGTCGCAGCTATCGCAACTGAACTGTAAACCATGACACAGCGTATTCTGATCTCTGGACTACATTCTGCTCATCTGCAACAGTTTCAGAAAGAACGTAGACGAAGAAGACTTAAAGTCTGCTGCTCTAGAACAGTCCTTGAAATATTTCTGGCGTCATAATCTACACAGCACAAACGTATTGATTTTAAGATTTGTAACTATTGTTATCACAGTGATAAGCCTGCGTGAGATGTTTGCAGAATGTTTCAAGAGAGCGATAGAGTGAATCATTTTATCTAGAGCAGTGTGTCCCAACATGGAACCCACGCCCCACATGAGGGGAGGGGGGGAATATTATTGTTCAGGGGATCAATTCAGGAGGGAATAATACTATGCAATTTTTTACATTAAAAAATATGTATATGTTACATAGGGGGACATCAGAATTTTAGAAAAATTTAGGTGGGGGCATGGTACAAAAATATAAGGGAAACACTGTTCCAGAGGATGAGAGGTTGACAACAGAAGAAATACATGTACGAAGAGGGTTGACATATATATATATATATATATATATATATATATATATATATATATATATATATATATATATATATATATATATATAGTTGCGAGAAGGTGAAAACTCTCAACTACTATTGGAGCGGTAGGTGGATAAGTGGATGCGTAGATGAGAGAAGACGAAGAATGGAAGATATTTATGTGTAGACGAGGGGAAGAGATACAGGTGTACAGGAGGTGAGACATATAGATGTATAGAAGGTGGAGAAATATAGATGTAGAAGAATTGGGAGATATTTATATGCGGGAGTTGGAGATGCAGGTGTAGAGAAGATGGAGAGAATCTTATGTAGAGGAGAAGGGATTAATTTATGTAGAGGAGATGGGATATTTTTATGTAGAGGAGAGGAGATGAGATATTTTTATGTTCAGAAGGTGGGGTATATTTAGAGGAGGTGAATGCTATTTATATAGAGTAGGCGAGAAGATATAGGTGTAGATTTGGTTTAGAAATATGAATGTTGTTATGAAGGTGGAGAAGGGGAAAATATATGGTGAAAAGTAAGCCAGGACGCTAGATAGGGAAAAGAGGAACATGAATATGTAAATTCTGCAATGTCATTCAAATTCGGTATTGGCATAAACACACACATTTAAATAGTTACATTCTATACTGGCGGTAACATACCCATTTAAACAGTTACATAGCCCGTGTGTTGCCGGGGCCCGAAAGAGGAGCAAATAATAGCAACACAGTTTACCTTCCATGCATGTCCTAAGAGGCGATCAACCGGGTTATGAGATGGAGATGGCTATGCCATCCCATATAGGGTCAGTGACCCAAAGCCATGCTGAAGTCGGATGTGTCAGGCCGAAAGCCACAGATATCGCAGCAATGATGTAAACCATGACACAACGCATTCCGTTCTCCGGACTACATCCTGCAACATGCAGGAGTTTGAGAACGAACGCAGACAAAAAGAAAAAAAGCACATTATATACTGGGGATAACACACATATTTAAGCAGTTACATTCTATACTGTGAGTAACTCACACATTTAAACAGTTACATTTTTTACTGGGGGGTAACACACACATTTAAATAGTTACATTCTATACTGGTGGTAACACGCACATTTAAACAGTTATGTTCTGATGATGTTCGTCCGTCGTGATCGACGATGACCAAAAACTCAACCATAATAATAATAATAACAATAAATAATAAAAATAATAAAAGTTAATAGTGCGTTTTTAAATGACTAGCAAATCCAATGTGTGCACAAAATGTTCTTTTACAGAATTGACAACAATAGAGGGTATCTATGTGAGGTTGAGATGTTTTTTTCTTTTCTACGTGTCCGCTTCTGTCTTGCAGTATCTTGTCTGAATTCTTCCGCCGCTAGTGCTCCCGTTCTAATGCTGTAACGCCATGCAGTTCTATCCTGAGCGAGGCTCTCCCAAGCGCCTACGTCAATGTTAAGATGTTTCAAGGATGACTTGAGCGTGTCTTTGAAGTGCTTTTTCTGTCCACCAGCCTTTCGAAATCCTGCCTTGAGTGCTCCATAATATATTTGTTTTGGCAAACGCGAGTTCTCCATACGCACAAGATGGCCTGCCCAGCGTGCTTGCACCTAAATAAGTATTGTGTGGATGCTTATTGAGGTTGATTTATCCAAGACCTCGTAGTCTGGTACTTTGTCCCACCAATGGATATTTAGTAATTTACATAGGCAGGTAAGATGGAAATGATTTAATTTTCTTGCATGTCTAGCATACACTGTCCACGTTTCGCAGGCGTATAGTAGGGTTGGTATAACAGCAGCATGATATACTTGTAGTTTGGTGGTTGTTCTTATACCTCTTCTGTCCCATACATTGTTGCGTAATCTGCCAAATACAGCACTAGCTTTTGCCAGTCTATTGTTAATTTCCACATCAATGTTGACATCGCGAGAGAGAGTGCTTCCAAGGTAAGTAAAATTGTCGACTACCTGCAGTTTTTCCTGATTGACGATGATGGAAGGAGCAGTATGTTGGCTATTTGATGTTGCTTGGTGCATGTCTTCTGTTTTTTTGG
Organism: Meghimatium bilineatum; assembly: GCA_034231615.1. Lineage (NCBI taxonomy): Eukaryota > Metazoa > Mollusca > Gastropoda > Stylommatophora > Philomycidae > Meghimatium > Meghimatium bilineatum. The sequence goes on from CM067298.1 coordinate 35,990,337, forward strand.
TGTTAATAGTGAGACCAAAGTTGTTGCAGGCCTGTGAGAAGCGGTCTATGGTACTCTGCATGTTTACGACAGAATCAGCATACAATGCACAGTCGTCAGCATAAAGTAATTCTCTAACAGTACTAGATTTAGTTTTCGTGTTTTCTTTTAGACGACGTAAATTGAAAAGACCACCATCTGTTCTGTAATTGATCATTATGCCAGCTGTTTCATTACGATGGTGCGTTTCCGTTAGTATGGCCGTAAATAACAGGCTGAAAAGAGTAGGGGCCAGCACACATCCCTGCTTTACACCATTTGTGACAGGGAATGCAGGAGATACTCCTCCGTCGTAGATAACACTAGCCATCATACCGTCATGAAATTGTCGTATCACAGTGACAAGTTTTGGGGGGCATCCGAACTTTGTAAGCACCTTCCACAGTCCTTCTCTGTTAACGGTATCGAATGCTTTAGTTAAGTCCACAAATGTTGCTAAGAGTTCACTATGTTGCTCTTGTGACTTTTCCTGAATTTGTCGTGCAGAGAATATCATATCAACTGTACCATGACCTGCACGAAAACCGCACTGACTCTCTGGGAGTAGCTCGTTTAATAGTGAATTATTTAATCTGTTGAGTATGACACGAGCAAGAATTTTGCCAGCTATAGACAAAAGTGATATACCCCTATGATTATCGCAAGACTGTTTGGTACCTTTGCCTTTATATAGGTGCACTATAGAACCATCTTTTAGATCTTGAGGCAATGTACCTGAGTTCCAGAAAATGCCAAAAAATGTCAGTTAGTTTTTTAATCAGCAGTGGTTCGCCATTTTTATAAATTTCAGCAGGTAAGGCATCCAAACTTGGAGCTTTATCATTTGACATTTGTTTAATCGCTATCATAACCTCTTGACTGCTTGGAGGTATATCGAGTTCTTCTCTTATCCCAAGTTGTGGCATTCTGTTTATGACTTATTAATTTATTACTGATGGTTTGTTTAGGATTTCTTCAAAATGTTCAGCCCAACGATTTAAGATGTCATTTTTATCAGTGAGAAGCTTCGACGAATCGGCATGTAATAGAGGTGGTGATCCCGATGAGTTATGTTCTATACTGCGGATAACACACATATTTAAGCAGTTACATTCTATACTGTGAGTAACTCACACATTTAAACAGTTACATTTTTTACTGGGGGGTAACACACATATTTAAATAGTTACATTCTATACTGGTGGTAACACACATTTAAATAGTTGCATTCTATACTGGTGGTAACACACATTTAAATAGTTACATTCTATACTGGTGGTAACACACATTTAAATAGTTACATTCTATACTGGTGGTAACACACATTTAAATAGTTACATTCTATACTGGTGGTAACACACAGATTTAAACAGTTACAATCTATATTGGAGGTAAAACGAATTAAACAGTTGTATACTTTAACACACATTTAAACAGTTACATGTTATACTGGAGGTAACAAACACAATGAAACTATTATATTATATACTGGGGTTAGGAAATATGCCATAACAGGTGATCGTTACAAAGCAAAATGCGTCTAAAAATATATTGACGCATGCGGTTGTGTCTATAGGTCAGACCAATGGCCCACTAGACAAACCATCTATGCAACAGAAAACCTTAGCAGATGACATGCCGTTGTATTTAGGCTCGCTTATTGAAGCTTTGTAGCATGTCATATATTCAATTATAGACCCCTTCGGAGTAGATGGTTCCTTCAATAGGCATTGTAATAAGCCGAAAGGTGAAGTCTCCTAGATACAAAAAAAACATTTACTGGGGTTCTCCAACGAACATATAATATATAAACAACAATAATATATTGACTGTAAATAGCGACATTGAAGACACTGAAGAAAAGAAAAGCCCATGGATATTATCATGGAGACCAAGTTACAATTAATGACTTCTCTAATCGTCATTGTTTATCTTAAAGATACAGTCTTAAGATGTTCTCGTGGAAGATATCGTGTTTAAAAATCTGTGATATGATGAATGTATGTCTCCAAGGAGTTCTTGGAGTTTCTTACTTATGCCTTGTCACAAATTATCACACTCGAAAAAGAATGCTAAATGATGTTGACGATGAAATAATCATTTTAGCTGTGAGCAGGTAGCTTGTGACAGCCCATCGTCTTTCCATCAGATGCAGAAATTCTCATCAGTTGAACAACTTAGACAGTTAAATAGATCATCCTGTCTCGAAACACACTTCTCAAGATCGTATTGAATACCAGATATAAAATTGGTAGCTCGGAACCAGAATCAGAAGTTAAGAAAAGAAATAATGAAAGACAATATCAAGAAATTAAGACATGTCATTTCGCAGACAGACTAAATCATATAAACAATGACAGAAAATTAATATTTCGAAGTGCTACATTTTAAACAAAAATATTAAAGAAGTTACAGGAAGGATTTATTAATTAAATAGTGATAATACGATAGAACGAATATATATATATATATATAAAAGAACAAGCCCGTTTTGTATATCATTTATAGAAATCTAAACGACCTGACCGATACGGAAGAAATTTGATACGATTACTAATGAGATGTTTGGTTTCCACGCCGTCAATATGAGAAATTTTAGAAGTTGGTAATTACTGTCCCGTAGTCCTTGAAATATGATTAATTAACCTTTTACCTCTGATTATTGTGCTAAGTTCATATAGACAAATAGTAGGTCTAATGGTAGAAATAATATTGCTGCTTTTCAATTGATTTTTACTCTGTTTTAACGAGTTCATCTATTATTTATCCTTTCCTTTTGCGAATGTCGTCTATATATATTTGTCTATCAGGGAATCGCAAAATTATGTATCCATCTGCCTTTGTGTTCTGAAAATCATATCGATCGATCGTCAAATTTTCAAAGTCACTGTTGTTGTAATGAGAATACTACATCGTTTGTATAATTTTTACGAAAAATTTTCTGAATTCGATATCAGAGAAGTTGTTTTTTTAAATAAAAAATAACACAACAAAGTTGTCGCTACATTATAAGAAAAATATTCGTGTCTGTTGGTTTTTTTAAAGGGTAATAAGCGTATTAGTCAAATCATATATCTGTAACGGACATAATGTGTTATCATTTTCCTGCTGAACGTTCGGTAATATTGTACTACTATATTCATATTTTCTCCCGGGCAACGTATGGTATTACCTCTAGTAATCCATAATTCTATTGCTTATCTCAGTTTTTAAAGTTTTTGCATATGGAACACATACCAATAACGCACAGTGTAGCAGTACGACCTCATTTTCTGTGTGTATATACCTCAATGTGTTTGTATGTGCATGAGTGTGTTTTATATATGTGTGTGCATGATATTACAAGATTTAACAATTTGACCTTGCCGTTTCCCTTTAAGCTAATATTTGCTTATCTGTGTATGTTAATATTTACTTTATCATTCATTTAGTCATTGACGTTTTAGCAACGAATGCAGTAATTTGTCATATTTTATTCCTTTCATATTCACTTTCTGTGTTACTCAACGAAGAGTGCACGACCCACATGGGGTCAATTTAATTATTTAGAGGGGTTGGGCATTTCGCGAATAAACAAACTCGCATCTTGAAATATCAATCCAATGAAAATCAAATGGTCACAAATTATAAATTAAATGTTTATACCAACACCGTTTTATCAATGTCTCACGTGGAGAATACTGAAGGCATAAGTTTCTTTTAGAAATCGAAGGAGACAAAGGACGGCACCACGGGCGACATAAAAGGTTGGTAACACCGGTTTAAATCACGGAAAACACTGGTCATAATCATGGGAAATACTGATCTAAATCATGGCACACGCTCGTTTTAATTATGTGAAACATTGATATAAATCATGGAAAATATTGATATAAATCATGGAAAATATTGGTCTAAATCATGGAAAACATTGGTCTAAATCATGTGAAACGTTGGTCTAAATCATAGGAAACATTGGTCTAAATCATGGGAAATACTGATCTAAATCATAGGAAACATGGTCTAAATCATGGGAAATACTGATCTAAGTAACGGGACACTCGTTTTAATTATTTGGAATATTTGTCTAAATCGTGTGAAATATTGATCTAAATCATGGAAAACATTGGTCAAATCATGGGAAACATTGGTCAAGTCCATTAATTCATTTTTAATTGCTATTTAATGTATATAAGAAGTCGCAATATTGGTAATTCGTCTGGGTAATCAATTTTATATATTTTATATCATTGTAAGTGTACATTGAAACGGTCGCAATGATAAATAAATCTAATGACCATGAATACATAACTCATCAACAAATGAAATGGTTGGCTCACATCAGCAGACTATCGTCAGATAACATTCCCCCAAATAGTAATGCTATATCGACACATTGGATAAAGAGTCAAAGGTCGACAACACAATATATAGATCAAAGGAAAAACAGAAGTCACAGGAAGAAGCGTATATGAAGGACACACAACGGCTGCTTCCAGAGAACTCTTCTACTCATGACGCTCGCGTGTGTGGCAACCGAGACATGAACGTCTAATTCAGGGTGCAAAGAATAGAATCACTGTATTCTTTTCATGCATGTTATTGGAGGCGACTAAGGAAAGTTGGGGGATATGCTGACAACATATCACCTGTGAAATAAATCATCGTCACACCTTGTCTCAATTTCTTACTTATGTCTTCTTTCAAATAATCCTTATGGATAGCTAAGAGATGCAGGCCAACAGACATTGCAACTTAGTGCTTTTGTGGCAGACTCCTAAGTCACGGGAAATGCTAAATGTGCCATCACTGCCGATAGGTTAACAAATCTGACAGAAAAATGTTGAGATAGTTGTCCCAGGAGTGTACGCTGCGCTGCTGACAAGGCTTGATAATTCTATATACTGGCGCACTGAAATGCCTCCCTTCTGGGACAAAACATGCATCCATAAATCCCCTTACACATCCGTACCTTTCAAATTGTATAGAGTCCGGCTGTCGTATAAATTTAACGACTGAGAAATTTTCCTGTGATTTTATTCAGAAAGGCTATGCGCTGTCAAAATCTACCTGCTCACATTAAGAGATTATTTCATCATCGTCATCATTATCCTCATCATCATCATCTTCAGCATCATCTCTCATGACTCTGCAAGACACCAAAGGATATTTCTAAAAGATGAAAAAAATTACCATGAATAATGCTAGCAAAATATTAATATACTAGAAGCAATACCCAGCGTTACTCGGGGTGAGAATAAGTAAAAAAGTTCACGCCTCTAAGACATACAGCAGACCTATGTGATTTGAAAGAAATACATTTAAAGTAGCCAAAAAAAAAATATTCTTAGAATGCTCCAAAGTCTTTTATCTGTGCAGGCCCAAGTGTTTAAAAATGGACGGATCAAAAGTAAACCAATGTCGCTGGGATTGAACACAGCACGACAAACAACTTCTCGCGCACTCTAAAAAAAAGCTCTAAACCAAACGACCAAGGAACACACTTAGTATAAGCGTAAGAATAGGAATATAATTATACATCTTGGTCGTATTATCTTGCAACCGTTCCTCATCATTACGCCTTCTCTACAACGAAGGTTGGCTGCAACATGCCTCCAACATCCCCTGTCTCTTGTCTAGGTTATTGCACGTTGCTAGACTGGAACCTATCAATATTACTCTCCCACTTGTATCACTGCTTCCTTTTTGCGGATGTAATGCAACTGTTATTGTTATTTTTATTATTTGTTTCATTTGTCTGACATTTGTGCATCGGTAAAAGGCAAACGGTTAACCTATCATATCAATGGTTTAAGAGAAGTCACAGGTTTAATTCTCACCCTTTGCCTGGGCGAGAATTAAAAAAAGAGTAAGCATACTTAAACTATAACAAACATTTTCCAAAAATTAGGCAGGCTTTATAATTAATAGGCCCAACAAAACACATATCCGGTTCCTGAAGAGCGCCAAGATATAACTTCGGTAGAATATAATTTGTTTATAATTCGATATTTGGACCTTTTAGAAGTGACCTAGGTCTAGAAAAAAATAATCTTGTAATGTAGCAAGGAATTTCTAAGTAAGTGAGGCAGTAACGTAGAAGGTTAATGTCAAGAGAAGTATGCTGTCAATGGTAGATTATTGCATCAAAACTCGATCTATATAGATTTTTGACAGTAGTTGTCAACTATTAAGATTTCTCATACACGCCACGGAATTATCTAATGAGTCTACGTGACAAATTTTATCGGAATTGGTACAACCTTTGAGATTTCCATAATGGGCACACAAAAAACGCAGAGTTACGGAGTTTACTCATTTATGTATATATCGAAGATATAGTGTACATATTGGCGATCATTTGTCTATATAAAATACAATGTACATATTGGAAATAATTTTGTGTCGAATTTCGCTAATTCCACCTTTTTGATAATGTTTGTTATACCCAGCTTTCTACGAATAAGTTACTAAATTAACCAACCTAGGTAGGTAGTATTAAATTCCACTCCGTAAATGTGTAGTTAAACTCCACTGCAAAAATGTGTACTGTTAATTTTCACTCCATAGATATGTACTGTTAAATTCTTATCAACAAATGTGCACTGTTAAATTAAGCTTCCACGCACATATGTTGCTGGACTCACAAGGGGAGCAAAGAATAGCAACACTGTTACCTGTTATACATATCGTAAGATGCTAATAAGGAAGTTTGGGGTGTAGTTGGCTGCCACAATCAATAAATGATCAAAGTGACACAGAAGCCATCCCGAAATCGGATGTATCAGGCCGAAAGATGCAGATATGTAAACCATTGCACAACGCATTTCGTTCTCTGGACTGCATCCTGCCAATACGTGGGAGGTTGACAGCAAACACAGCAAAGAAGAAGAATAGATCACTTTCAAATTCTCACGATAATTGAGTTCAAAATGCCAGCATATTATTTGAAGATCTTTAAGAATTGCATCCAGCCAAGAGTAAAACTACCCAGTAGCAACTAGAAATTAACATTTGTCTATCTTAAACTCTTTATCTCCGTATGGCTTTCCTGCCCCGCAGCTATGCATTTAGAAGTAACTATAAAAATAGCTTTTTTACAGCTTAACGGCAGAATGACTCAACTCAACCGGCTTTCTTAACAACTTGTCGGACATAAGGAGTTGAAGAATGAAGTGTTGTGGAATTACTTACAATAACGACCGCAACAGCAAAATTCATGCACAGATAAGATTTGAATATGTCTTGACTAAAATCGTGTATCGCTGATTGATGTAATTCAGAGAAGTGATTTAAATTGTTGTAGGAATACATCGTGTACCGCTGATTGATGTGACACGAGAGAAGTGAGTTAAATTGTTATAAGAATACATTATGTACCACTGATTGATTTGATTTGAGAGTGACCTAAATTTTTCTAAGAATACATGGTGTACCGCTGATTGATGTCATTTGAGTGACCTAAATTGTTCTAAGAATACATCGTGTACCGCTGATTGCTGTGATTTCAGAGAATGAACTAATTCTTAACATAGTTTCCTTTCACATTTTTGAAGTTTCATCAACAAACAAAAACTTGACAAACCCACTTGTACAAAAAGATCTTGTTGTCTCCTTCATGGAGAGTATCATTGTAGCAACAAATTTATAACTCAAACAGTACAAAAGATAACACTTTTATTTTATCTGCTGCATAGCGCGACGGGAAATGGGATTTGGGGGGGGGGGGGGGAAGATAGCAAATCAGAACATGACGTTTAGTACTAGGAATGCAGCCAAAAATGTGGTTAAAACCCCATCCCTTAAGAATTGTTCGCAGAAGGTCACCACAATTCCCATTAACAAGAGGGAACTACACACGAAAACTATATCACTTTATTTTATACGTAAAATTCACTTCTGAGAGCTTTGTAGATGCATCTCTGCCCCATTATGATATTGTGTGTTGTTATTTATATAATATACAAAATGACTAAATGGCACGACAAAATAACCAACATGGAAGTGCTGATCCGTGCTCAGCTACCATCAGCCATGGAAACACTTAATAGAAATAGATTGCGTTGACTGGGTCAAGTCCTCAGAATGCCAAACTGCCGCATCCCAAAACATTCTGAGAACTGGCTGAAGGCCAGAGAGCACACGGTAGACCAATACTGATGTATAAGGATATCTGAAAATTCTCAACGAGAGGCTTTTTCATAGACCCCAAAATCTGGGAAAAGACGGTCGAAACTCAGGCTGTCTGGAGGCATAACCTCCGTGCGTGTACAGCATTGTTCACAAATAATATGTTTAAAGATATGGAGAAAAAATAAGAGGAAGAGGCAAATGGAAATATCCTGTTGCTGTGACATGATCGCGTGAAAATTTCAAATTCTTGAGAACATTTTCAAAGGATTGCTTCTTCTGTTTTGCTGAGTAACCATCTGCAAGACGCAAAAGACCATACAACTAGGCCGAATATACGGCCTTGCTCTTGACACACCTTTAAAATGTAATCCAGACAAGAACCAAGAAAATAACAATTCGGAAATACAAATACAAGTCGTGAAGAGCACTAGAAGATTTTCAGACTGTAATCTGTCGTGTTTTGCTATATAAGATTAATTGGATGAAAGAGACAGACAAAGGTAAGCTGAGTAGAACCAACATCGTAGCATGTTTTACTGCACACTATTAATTTGGCGAAAGAGATAGACAAAGGTAATCTGAGTAGAATCAGCGTCGCAGCATCGGTTTTTCAATAATAAATTGATTGCCGAGTCAGCTAGCGTCACATTCGCACTTGCAGAATAGCGATTATGATATTCCTCGACCTTCCCAAAGCATGCAATTTGGCACCCTACTTATTGTGGGTGAACCACGGGAGAAATTATATTTCAAACCAGGAAAAAATAGTGAACTCGAAACCTGACCTAGGTCTGCTGGTCGGCGGATGGATAACTTTAACTCTACACTACCGCTATTTCTCATGTGGAGAGACCACGGCGAGTATTATGACTGATAAATATAATGTTTCTGTAATCCAATATACTTTTATCTACTGTTATCGTCATTATCTCGCATGTTGTGTTCCCTCTGTATGTACCTTATTATTTTCTTCTTCTTCTAAAGTATTATTTATGATCTTCTTTTTCTGATAAACAAAGTCTGCACATAAACTACTCTTCTCGTTTTCCAAACCATTTTTTAGTTGCCCTCTACGTTCTTTCTCAAACTCCCGTTAGTTAATACGAAGTACTCTGTTGAACGTAATGTATTTTGTTATAATTTACAACCTTGCAGTGATACATGTCTTGATGGCTCAACACATCCGACGTCATCATCATGATGATATTTGTGGTCATTATGCAATCTATGGGATGCAGCAGCTAACTTAACGCTCCATCCTTACTAATGGTCTTTTACAACACGCATAGCAGATCAAATTATGTTTTTACTTCTCCCGTGAACCGCAGCACATCACAGGTGAAACGATATCTCTTCAGAAGATGGCTGACACATTGCTCCACCTGATACAAGAATTAATTATTCAAGTGATTCAACACTGATACAGTATTATAAAAAAAAAAATTGTAAACAGATACGTTATTGATAATATAGATAAAGTATCGGACATCAAATGTTACCTTGTATGGTATAAACGTGTTGGATGCCCATATGTATTGTGTTGCCATATGTATAAGTAAGAACATTGTTAGAAACAAGCCATTGTTTGTCACTGTTATAAAAATAGTTCTGAACTGGTACTGACATTTGGAAAACATGGACAATAAATAAACAGCATACACGATGATGACTCTAGAGATGAGATGATATAGAACATCTTTACTCATCTCTAGTCTTAAATGTTATCTTCTTCTTCTGTGTTCATTCTTAAACTCTTGCAAGTTATCAAGATGCAGTCTAGTTTTTAAGAATATGTAATGTTTACAGCTTTGTTTTGATATATGTGCCTTTAGTCCTGACACATCCGACCCCAACATGTCCTCTGGGTTACTTTAACCATACATTGGATGGGACTACCAACTCAACCAAATAACTTCCTTAGTCCCCCCATACGACATGCATAGAAGGTTAGAATTAAAACAGTGTTGCTATTCTTATGTCCCATTTAGAGCACGACAACACATGGGTTGTACCATTCGTCATTCCTCAAGTGCGTTTAGACGCTACATGGGACTGCCAGTAAATATTGATAGGCATCTGTGTTGTGAAGAATTAACTGCAAGGGAATCAACTGCTTAACAATCACCTTAACAGAGTACAACCATAACACACTCCAGAGTGCCGGCTGTGTACTCATCCCTATGAAACTGCTGACCGCCACCTTTTTGAATGCCCAGCGCTGAATGACATCAAGAAAATGCTTCTTCCTCCAGGGCCAGATAAATGGAACTCATTATATAAAAACAAAACAACAGCTCACAAACACATGCATATATCACACGATGACATTGGGTCAAAGGACATGAGCACATAGACCGCTGGATCAGCAACCAACCAACCAACCAACCAACCAAGGGAATCAACATCTTTCATATTAAGTTCTTCTGTAAGTGTTTCTTTTTTTTTTAGTGTCTCTGAAATTACCTTTTTTTCCTTTGTTGTTTCTCATCTCAGTTGGTTCGCGATCCATTGATCATTCTTTTCATTATGTCATTCGCAACAAAAGCTTTGAGATGCTGAAAACATCAATTCTAATCTGCTGAAAGAAGTTACCATACAGAAAAATATCATTATGAACATCAAAAAGAGACAATCGTAATTTGTGTAAAACATAAAATAATAACTTGAGACTGTGAGCACATTGTGATAATTGGTGAAATAAATCGTGGAACAAGATAGAGTACGATAGAAATCAAGTCCGTAGATAAGATGGAAGGGGGGATTTGAAGTGATCGACCCTCTCCCACCTAAGGAAATTATAACATGATCCCCACCTCTTAACGATTTTCTGCAAAAAAGGTCATAAAAATTGAATTAAAAAACGGAATTGCAATAAAAACGAGAGAATGAAATGCAAACCTTACTGAAGACATATCTACGGCCGTAATAGAAATAGAAAGGTCTGGATAATATATCGTCATTCTATTGGGAGATGTTAACACCAGAACTGCTAGTCTACACTGAGAAGATATCTTATGATAGTCTTTGTAAGCCAAGAGGGCACATGATGATAAATTTGTGGATAAATTGAAGGAGTATTGTTGTGAAAAGTTATAATACATAAAAACATCTCATCGCATTGTGGCAGTTATAACCTTTCGAGTCGAATGGCTGCTGGAACAGAGGGCGGAGCACTTATGGGAATGCCCCACGTGCCGTGAGGCCAGTTTTCTAATCAAGAATCAAGAATCAAGGCAGTTATAACGCATTAATCATCTCATCGCATTGAGGAATTTTTGGAAAATTGTGAGGTAGTTAGACTGGCAAAAGAAATAGGAGACGTTGCCTCAATCTGATTCAAGGATAACATTTGAAGGAAGGAAGATGTGTCAGATATGTAAAGGAATGACACAAAGAACACCAAATTTATGAATCACATTATTGTTTACATAGGCGACAACAGGCCATAACCATTCAACTCTGCACAAGTCACAACATACGTGGATAACATATGTTCACAAAAGTAAATATATCAGCTTCACACATACAACAGTGGTAAATATATAATTTGATATTGATATGCGTTACCATGATCTCTAGCATATAGCTTTAAGGGAGATCAAGTTCCATGTTTAATGGCGTAGACGACTCTGTTTCTCCGTAAAGCCTTCTGTTAGTAAGTTCGTTGGTGACTTTCTCTCTTGCCAAGGTGTCAACCCATGTAGAAGTTTTTTTTATTTGTCTTTCTTTTCTCTTCTTGTTTTCCAGTGATTACTAAAAGCATAAACTTTTCTCTATAAATCATGATTTTCTGCCTGTTATTTGCTATAATTGTTAAATCTCTATTCAGGGATATGACGAACTATGCGTGTTCTTGTCTGCGCAAAGAAGCAGTCCATCGATTTCGACCACAATCGCACAAAGATTTTCTGCGAGCCATACCTGCCTTACACAGGAAGACAAAATTAAAGATAAAATGCTTGTATTGTTCATGGCAGCCGCGCCAATTAGTCAGTTTAGCTAGAAACCACTTGATATCTTGCAAGCCTTGCTTCCCCCATTCCTTCACATCACCTTTATCTGAGGAATGCTGGAGGTTGGAGTCGCTGGTGTGTCAGGATAATGGTGTAGATTATGAAGCCGGACGCTTTCAAGATAATCACAATTGTTATGCCCTTCTCTCGGAACAGGGTATACGATATTTCCCATATTTTAGTATCGATATTGAATACTCTTTTGATATTTTCACGGATCCAGTTAATCTGGGTATGCAAAGCCTCGTAGAAGGCAGAAGAAGTCTTCAATGTAACATCTCCGATTCAAGGTTCTTCCATATATGCTCGTGTCTTCGAATTTTCAGATCTGGTTCTAAGGCCTATAATTTATTGTTTTTTACGAATTACATTTTTTTTTAGCTTCGACCGTTTGACTATATTGTTTGTGAGTCGTCTCATTTTATTTGCATGGTTTTGTCGAATCCCCTTAATTCTCTGAGATTTTTAGGAGAGTCGAACATTGTGGTTGAAATCCATTCCAAGTTCAACAATCTGTATTTTAAGACTGCCTTTGCTCGGATGGCAGCTTTCTGCATGTCCTGAAGTTCCATATCATTTGTAGAATCTTCGGGCTGTTCCAGATCATTAGCCACGGTATGAAAGCGCGTTTTCAGAGGAGCTGGTGATCTGTTTATGTTACTCCAAGATATGCTAGGGTTTGTTTTTCCAAGTCAACAGCATCAAATCATGCCCTCATTTGACCCATAACCATATTCCTCTTTAAAAATGACAGGACTGCAGTGTAATGTATGGGCCGCCATTCACCGATAATGTCTTTGCTCACACCTTAATCAAACGTTCTGTAGCTTCTGATGTATCTAGATCTTATTCATCCGGACCAATGGACATCTCACTACCTTGGATCACGTACGAGTCTGGTCGCAAGCCTTCCATGGTACATCTACTCCTACATCGAATATAGCCAATATTGTATTTTGTGGGCATGGTAGTAACGAGCCCTGGATATTCAAGCTCAGCTGGGTCAATGCGAGTAATGCTATTATAGTGTGAAAGTATTGATAGCCTTCTTCTTATTCCCTTGTGTTCATTATCAAACTCCTGCAGATTAGCAGGATGAAATCAGGAGAAAGGAATGCATTATGTCATGGTTTACAGTTTAGCTGCGATATGTGCTTCTTTCTGCTTGATATATCCGAGTTCAGCACGGATGAGTCACTCTTGGTCACTTTAACCCGCTGCGGAATGAGTCATCAATGTCACACCAAACCCCTTAGTCGTCTCCTAGGGTATGCATGGCAGGTAACGGTGTTGCTATTCTTTGCTTCCTTTTTGGTTCTCGGCTTCACACCAGCTCGCTTCTTGAAATGGCTCCTGTTAGTATTCGATCGTCATTGTTATGTTACTATCTGATACTATATGCTGTTATTCCACCACAAGAGGAGAGGAGTGATATTCAATGGATGGTCCAGACCAGACATACCAAGCTAATGTTGAAGCATGACCTTCGACAATATAAGACCAACGGCTAATGAGAAATCAAGCCTTCTAATATGATTCATTTGAATATATTTCCTTGATTTTCATTTGCTTTAACACCAAGTATAATCATAGTGACCAATGAAAATCACGGGAATACTCAAATGAGCAATTAGGACCTATTTTCCCAATTGCCAGTAGGTCTTATACGGTAGGCAGTCATGTGTTAAAGACTGATCAGTTAATTACTTGTAAGGTGATCAGCTATACAGATTTCTTTTTAACAGCTTTGCTTGTCGCAAATGCGTTTGTACTTTGCAAGTATATTGAAGTAAAAGGACAGTGGCTATATTTTTCAGCCATCTCTCCTTGCTAGGGCCCAAAATGGACACGGGCAGACTTATCAATCACTATTTGGAGGCCGTGTGACGCAAATGACAGCCACTAAGCGGATCGTGGCCGTAATGTAACACAGACATCTAGGTACAAAGAATAGGAACGCATCACAAGTAAGGGGTATTCCCTTAGGGATTTCTGGTGTTGAGCCAATTCTCACAAGTATAAGCTAGGAAACCAGTACTTCTCCAGGATAGTTTTTAATTTAATGTTGATCTTATAAAATGTTGATAATCACTTATCTTGAGATCAGCACAATGGTGATTATGGAGAAGAACATGGCAAATATTGTACGTGAAATCCCGACTATTTTCTATACAACCGATTGTTTCTGTGACGTTTTATAAGTCTGTTTCAGAATCTCTTATATATCTAGATTTCCACGCATAAAGTGAGGGAGAAGACGCGGAAACTACTCGAAATATCCATGTAGGGAAATTGACAGTAATATCTTGGGCTAACCCAATAAATGGACTACAGGAATGATGAAGACGTTTGAAAGTTTCGTGTGAGGTATAGGAGGAATGATGAAGACGTTTTGTGTGAGGTATAGGATAGATAATGCTTGACAATGACACAAACGTTGGGAAAGTCAGCACTGCGACTTTGTGCAGAGATAGCCATCATGTTTCTACCTATTGACAATGTAATTTAAGCGGTTTAGTCGCGAGCCCAGAAACTGATCCATTTGTCCGAAATGCACTTAACTCTGTCACATGCCAGATTTACCACATGTTTGCCATGTTATTAACATTGCTAACCGCAGTACTAACACATGACACTGCAGGGTTAAATATATAAGCCTGTGTATGATGACATTTCGTAGCGAAATGCCAAGATGATGGAAACAAATAATGCAGGAACAAAGTTAACATGAATATTTGAAGAGAGTTACCGGCAGCATAGTTACCACTGTTCCCAACGCTCATTAGCCCACATGCAGAATTGTCAGAAATTAATGTATGCGGACTCCTAGTGGCAACACTTTTGGTGTAAACAAATTGACCTGTTCTTTATTGTGTGTGGAAACCCATTGACTATTGTATGTAAGTCTTCAATTGCCAATTCTTTAGATGCGTCGTGATTATGGCTGATTGGGTCGCTGAACTACCACTGGGGCCCCAACCGCTGATCTATGGTTCCCTGGCAATATTTGGCCCAAATGCGGAAAGTTGCATTTACTTTGTTCTAGCACCTAACTGCAAGGTTTATATGCGTGTAGAGCACATGCAATCCTGCAACAATATAGATTTATGTGGTAAATGAGTCGATTGTATACAGTTTTAGTAGGTCATTTTTTCTTGTCGTTGGCTGTCAGACTATTTTGACACATAAAAAAAAAGATTAAATACCCCGCTTTAGTGTTATAGGGGTCCGAAAGGGGAGCAAATAATGGAAACAATGTGACATGCAATGTTAGTCGTAAGAGGCGACTAACGAGGTTGGGAGGGAAAAGTTGGTTGTCCGATCTTATAGACGGTCAAAGTTATCTGAAGCTAAAATCAGATGTGTCAGGACGCTGATATCGCAGTCGAGCTGTAAACCATGACACATCGCATTTCTTTCTCCGGGCTACATCCTACTAATATGCAACAGGTTAACAAAGAACGCAGAAGAAGATTCAATATTTGACACCAGCATACCCACAAGCTTTAGTAACACCAGTGACTGTCCGTCCTTATAAGATCTACATTTATCTTAGTGCCTAGTTGGACTAACAATATCATAGATCTTGCTTGTGGTACTGTATACCCGTTTCTATGTTGAAAATGCTGGCCATTATAAACATGTCGATAATATGTACTCACAGCTAAAAATTGAAATTGAAAAGACATTGCTTGGAACAGGGTATTGCAGTTTTTCTAATCACTGGAAACACACATAATAGCACACACAGATCGACGTTTCTACCAAAAAACCTTTATCAAGTCTATATACGCAACGAAAAACGACGAGTAAATACGGCAATAATGTCGTTCACATTGTGTATTTTGTATATTTTCTGTTTGTATTGTTTCATCTCTGACCTAGTTTCAATCCTTCAGGGTTATCTCCACATGTAGTTGTGCCATGTGACCGTCAATAATTCAGTTCTTGCTCATGGTTTTCTGTTGCGTATGTAGTTTTTATAAAGTTCTTTTGGTCGAAATGTCGATTTGTGCGTGTTATCGTATGTATTTTCAGTGATTATCAAAATGTGTTACCCTGTCCCAAGCTTTGTCCATTATAAACACAAAAGGAAAGCATGAGTGAGCTCATGTTAAGTTTTATGTAGCAGGTATCTATTATTTAGTTTGATTGTTGTGCGTTACTTGCAACATTTGTCAGGGAAATATCACTCTTCTAAATAATGGAGATATCATTTGACTGTCCCTTCTGCTGCCAACGTATCGTATTCTTCAAATGGTGCATGTTTGTACTAAGTCCAGTATTGATTATCTGCTCAAATATAAAACTTAAATGACTCCAGTTAGTGCACACTCTGACTAACAATAGTATAGTGTTCCATACTCATTGAATTACTATTCACGAATATGTTGAAATATAATCTTCCTCATTTTGTTTAGTAAAAAAAAAATGCGTTGAAAGTTAGAAAATTCAATGTTTGTGAAAGTTAATGTTTAAAATCTGACAAAATCGTCGACTTAGATTCACATAGAACAGTGATCCTCAAACAATTGTAGCAAATTCCGCCATTTTGTGACACATTTCCCACCGTAGCTACGCTGGTGCCTTAAAAATGTGGTCATTGATTTCTTTGTAGGTCACCAAGGCTTAACGTTTTCATCATGACCTTCACTGTTTATCGTTTAAGTGGCTATCTTTCTGTGGCCACGGGTCGGTGCCTCCCTTCAATTAAAATTGTTTTCCGTGGCACCAAATGGGCCCTTCCTAAGTCCCACTAACTTGAAATAATGTGTGCAATAAGCAGTTAAATATTTTGATCTTATAAACGATGTAACTTATAATTTTCGTGTTTAAGTGTTTAAGTCGATAATTATCGAAACTTTTTCCATAATTTGTAGTCGGGGTGTCGGCTGATATATAAATTATGCATAATTTAAAAATAAATAATAATAATCCACGCACAAAAAAATATGGTCAAAATAAACTTACGGCTCTCGTTTTCAGACTAATAATTCGACACAAAAATAACTCAAATTCATCGAAACTAGAATTCTATCTATTTGTTGCCTTATTATCTAATTTTAATTATCTGCTGTCGGTCGTCGCAGGTTTGAATGACGATCGATTTTCAGACTATTGCACATTTGGTCGCTTGATATGCAGTAATGTGAAGTTTCAGGACGTGCACGACTACTTCACTCCACCCATTTCTCGTCTTCCCTTTCCTCTTGGTGTTTCCATTAACATGGTGTATACTCTTGCTGCTGGAAAGTTTAGGATCACTCCCTTTAAGTTCCCAAATCATTTCAGTCTCTGGCGTTCAATGTATTTGATCACATACATTATTACAACAGTTCTTGCAATCTTTTCATTTCTTACATATCTTCTTGTTCTTTTTATTTCTTAGACATATCATTTCAAACCAAGTAAGCAGTTCTTCTTTAATTGAGAATAGTATAACTCTCTTTCCATTGTAAACGACAACAAAATATATTACAGTATTAGACGATATGATTTACAGCTATTTTACAACAAACCTATAAACAGTAATAAAGTAATAAACTACATAACTGTAAGTGAAGAATCAAGCTGTAAAATATATTTGCATTGACTGTTCATACTGCTCGATGAGAAAGCTGTTAGTGGTGTTCTTATCTTATGCTAGGGCGGAATGCATGAGGACAGAATCGTATATGGTGGATGCATAAATAAATTTACATTGAGGGTGTTACTGACATTCCCCCCTACTCAAATTTTCACGACAGATGCCATTTAGTACGGTATTTATATGTGGCTGACAGTAGCCCATCGGTTTTCGTTACACCCACAACTTCAGAAATTGGTACGTCAGGGTGTCATTTGCTGTTACACCCATAACTTCAGAAATTGGTACGACATTGTGTCATTTGCTGTTACACCCATAACGCCAGAAGTTGGTACGATAGGGTGTCATTTACTGTTACACCCATAACGTCAGAAGTTGGTACAAGATGGTGTCGTTTGATGTTACACGAAGAACGCCTTATGTTGCTAAAACGTGGTGTCATTTGCTGCTACACGAAGAACGCCTTATGTTGCTAAAACGTGGTGTCCTTTGCTGTTAAACAAAGGATGCCTTATGTTGCTAAAACGTGGTGTCATTTGCTGCTACACGAAGGACGCCTTATGTTGCTAAAACAAGGTGTCATTTGCTGTTAAACAAAGGATGCCTTATGTTGCTAAAACGTGGTGTCATTTGCTGTTAAACAAAGGATGCCTTATGTTGCTAAAACGTGGTGTCATTTGCTGTTACACAAAGGACGCCTTATGTTGCTAAACGTGGTGTCATTTGCTGTTACACGAAGGACGCCTTATGTTTCTAAAACTGTGTAATTTGCATATGCATCTTGTAGATCTCACGTGAATATATTGTATTGGATCTGAATATATGACAAAATAGAAAATAATGTATGTAATGTGCTTATGTGTAGCGAATGACAATGAAAGATCGTTATCTCACAACCAAAAGTCCATGATTCGACTCCCAATAACCGTATTTTTCTTTCGAGGGTAATTTTTTTTATAAACCAATCGTATAGATGTCGTGGTGACAGTGAGGGCATGCTGCCTTTATCATAAATTCCTCGCTGCACTTTCCAAAAGGAAAACATACAGTGATGCCAGTTTACAAACTTCTAGAGATAGATGAACATACTTCTGATTTTCAGTGTCCACTTGATGGATGCGAATATGTCAAGTGATGAGGTCAGTGTTTGTTTCTCTATTTCGATTCCTAGAAATTGCAAGCAATAGAGCATTTTCATTCTTTTTGTGCCAAAGGGAAGTTTCTCCAGAAGTTTATTTCATACCCAGAAGACTCAAAATCTTAGACTTGTGCAATGTTTTTTCCAAATCTCAGACTTGTGCAATGTTTTCTCCAAATATGACACTTGTGCAATGTTTTCTCCAAATCTCAGACTTGTGCAATGTTTTCTCCAAATCTCAGACTTGTGCAATGTTTTCTCCAAATCTATGACTTGTGCAGTGTTTTCTCAAAATCTCAGCGTTGTGCAATGTTTTGAGAAAAAGCTTACTTCTCAGATGAAGTTTACATGTTGAAATGAATGAAATTTGAAATGAAAAGTTGCAATAATAAGAAACAGCACACTTTTCTGCAGCTAGAGAGAGAGAGAGAGATAGAGAGAGAGAGAGAGAGAAAGAGAGATAGCGAGAGCAGCTATGTGAATGTCTGACTACCGTGTGATCAGATTAACGAATAACATATAAGACTTCACTGCACGAACAATGACTTGGCATATACAACACCTCATCGATAATTTGTATGTAGCATTCCAGATTACAGAGAGCGCTAGTATTGTGTTATCAGAACTAAGAACTCGAAAAGAAGTAGCTTTTTAAGTGTTGCATACGCTGTTGCCACTTCTAAGCTTTTCCACCCAGATCTGTGATGTGAATTACAGTGGGGATCTGTGCTTATTTCCAAGACTTTAGACTTTTTTTTGGTGGGGGGGGGGTGGAAGGGTCTTAAAATAGGAATTTTCATCGGTAAAAATTGTAATAATTGGTAAATTTTTCACAAGAATGCCGGTCAATTACATTGTGCTCATAGTTGATACTGTCATCATAAAATGCCTCTCTGGAACTGCTATAATTATAATAAGGGAGTTTTTTAGTAAGAATTTCATAGTCCTTCGAGATATTAAAATAGACGGCTTCGATATGTATGTGTGATATCTATATCTAATTTCAACTTCATGGGTAACACTCAGATTTACTGACATGCATGCGTGAGTGGTAATGAGAAAGTAGGCTGACTTACATCTACTGAATGTATATATACTGGGAGTTCATAATGAGTAAGTAATACGTGCTGACTCTGCATCATGAGTGCACACTGGAGACAGACACAGAACACAACTACTTATTACATATCAAAGCAGCGATTAAGATACTTCGGTAGTAAATGTAGCACTTTATGACCGAAGTCAGATGTTTTGGGCCATATTCGAAAACAAAATAGCGACACAGCACTTTTATGTTCTCTGGACAATATTCTGCTCCCCATCGAGTTCATCTCCTTGATTGGGAGATGAGAGTCATCTCCTTGATGGGGAGATGAGTCATCTCCTTGATGTGGAGATGAGGGTTAGTTCAGCCAACTCAGGCTGGAAATTAAGACTGGTCGGGCTATACATTGAGCAGGACCACAGTCCTGTCCAATCAAGCACAGACACTGAAATCAGAGATACTAGGTCAAGAAGCGCACTAACCATTATGGTGCCATGCAAGTTGCTTAATTAACATTTATATCCTGCTGGAAATCTAGTAGGACCATTGTCCAGCTACACGATAGATCCACTGGGAGTTTGATAACAAACACAAAAAGGTAGTAGACCATACAAGAGACCTGTGTACCTTGCACAATTAAGAGTCTACATAATCAGCAACTTACAGTTATTACAAACTTGTATACACTTCTATATACACTGGGGAAGACAGTGTTTATTCATCTTCTTTCTCATTGTACAATGATATTTATTCATAAGCAATAAACATTCGTTTCCTAACGAGTCTGTTGAGCTGGTTGTTATTATGTGATTTTCTCATAATTTCCTTAATTCAACTTGCTTAAATATTTTCAGCACTGTATCTGAGATTTGAGAATGCATTGATAATTTATGGAATAATATAATTTACGGATAAATTCAGGAGCTCACATTGAAAATATGACTAGTATTGAGCCTGCTAGTTTATGGTTTAAATCTGTTAACAATTAAAAATAACAAGTAGATCATTACTAATATTTTTGACAATTAATTACAAATGATAGTAGGTAGGAAATATATATATGTATCTATAGGACTTTTCTGTGTTTTTTTTGTCTTGGGAAATATTTTTTTCATGTTGAGTGGCAACTGCTGTTACACATAATCTTGAAAGTTGTAGCTTCGGGTGCAGAGATAAGTTTATTTACACAATCACACGTTTATCTACACAACTACAAGTTTATGTTGTGGTATACAAACTCTAGTCTATTTATTTCTACTGAATAAGGTCATGTTCGTGGATTTGAAGTGATAGAATATCGGCGTCACCAAATTAAGCAGTAAAGGATCTAACATTGGGGAAAAAAGTAGGAGGGCGGGGAAACATTATGTGTTTGTTCTGCAAACACAGTATCAACAAACACAGTATCAACAAACACAGTATCAACAAACACAGTATCAACAAACACAGTTGTACTGACGTTGTGGTTACAGCCGATAAATTAAATCTTTTAGTACTATCATAACTCTTAACATTCAAGTTTACATGCATGGCACACACACGGGATTCAGGTACATGCTTGGCATATACACGAGGTTCGAGTGTATGCATGACACATACACGGAATTCATAAAATACCTAGCTCATACTTTATAAATACCCGCTGGACTTGCTTTGAAGTAAATAAAAATTGTATTGCTCATTTTACCAGTTCCTACCGATGCCAGAAATGGAAGCAAATAATAACGATAATATGATATGCCATGCATATAGAGAGAAACGACTAACGCAGTTATGGGATGTGTTTGCTGTCACATCTCATAGTGTCAAAGTCGATCGACGCTCTTCGGCATGATGTTCTCTGTCATGTTAAATGATACTTTCCTATTTGCTATCGCTACCGAGCTGAAGGAGGGTTATTCAGTCTTAGTAGACTGAAGGCCAAGACCAAAACTAAGACGGACATTGTTAGCGACCTCTTGTTCGCCGACGATTGTGCTCTAAACGCTACCAGTCTGAAAGACATGCAGGACAGCATGGACCTCTTTTCTTTGGCCTGTGATGCGTTCGGTCTCACCATCAGCACCGCAAAGACCAGCGCCAGCTGTCCCCTATACAGAACCAATAATCACAGTAAAGAGACAAAAACTCAATACTGAAAATGAGTGTGTATACCTCGGCAGCACATTATCGCAAACTGCGACAATTGACGAGAAAGTGGGCCTGCGTATTATTCGCGCCAGTGCGGCATTCAGGAGCCTTAGTGCCAACGTCTGGATCAGGCGTGGTCTCAGTTTGATAACTAAGGTGGACGTGTACCGCGCAGTGGTTCTACCAACACTGCTATATGCTGCATCATCCTGGACTGTCTATGAGAGACACGCTCGACAGCTTAACTCTTTCAACCTTCGGTGCCTAAGAAACCTCATGGGAGCACGTTGGCAGGATCGAGTACCAGACACAGAAATCCTTTAAAGGTCCCGTATGCAAAGCATCCATGCCCTGCTGACTAGGTCCCAACTCCGATTGACTGGCCACATCGTCCCTATGCCAGACAATCGCCTTCCAAAGAGATTATTCTATGCGGAGCTGTGCGATGGTAAACGTTCAATCGTAGAGCAGAAAAAGCGCTTCATGGATTACCTAAAATTTTGTTTTGTTTTTCTACTTGTTCATCACATTTATTGTTTTTCATGCCATGCTCATTTTCGCTTGCGAAGGAGGAAAACCAGTGTCAAAGTGATCCAGAACCCATTCTGAGTTACATGTGTCAATCCGAAAGGTGCAGATATCGGAGTAATTACACAACACATCCGTTCTCTGAACTACATCCTGGTAATCTATTGAACTTTGACAACGAACGCAGAAGAAGATTAAGTATGTCATCGCATTGCCTTAGATCACAGCTTGGCAACTTTTCCTATAGGATAGGGTCCACAAGCTTCCTTCTAGACTTTTCAAATACCAAGCAGTTTTTTTTCTAAGCTCTAGGGATCAGTGTATACAGTAATTTTTAGTCAGCCTGGTGGACCAATTTTTCTAAGCTCAGAATCCAGTTCACGTAGTAATATTTAATCAGCCTGGTAGGCAAAATTAAAAATCGGTTTGAAGAGTCAGATTTCTCTCGTGAGCTGTATTGAGCTCACTCCCTGCTCTAGATATGTGTAGTATAGAGACAGATGAAGCATATATTTTGTATGTAGGAAAATACTTCCACACTCACACATACAGAGAGTGAGAAAGAAAATATTTCTCAAATAATAATCAGCACAATAATAATCAGTACAACAATGATCAAGTGGCCATCTCGCCCACTGCAAGAAAGCGGTTTGTAAATCCAACAAACAGTTGCTTATAATTTGTCACGTTTGAAATATGCATGTTTACGGTCAGTACCATAATACTTTCAGCCGATATAACTTCATTTTCATCTCCATCTCTCTCTCTCTCTCTCTCTCTCTCTCATCTGATCTCTCGTACCATCCTCTTTTGCGTTTCCATCACGACTGTATGCTAATACTCATTGCCTGTTGCCATTTTTAAGGTAAGTATCTTAATTTATCCTCATTTATCTTATTTTACTTGCTATTACACCTTAACTATTTTCACTCCTCATCTCCTTCTGTGCACTTTCCCCTCCTCACTTCTTCCCATACCCTCTTCCTCCCTGCTAGGCTGCTCTATCTCTGCTTCCTCTGCTATCTATTCGTTATACTCATTGCGTGTTGCCACTTTTGAGGTAAGTATCTTAATTTAACCTTATCTATTTTACTTGCTACCACACCTTATCCATTTTCGCTCCTCACCTCCTTCCGTGCACTTTCTCTCCTCACTTCTTCTCCCCATACTCTCTTCCTCCCCAATATGCCGCTCCCTATTTACTTCCTCCACTATCTATTCACTATCTCTCCTCCTCTTTCCTCCCTATCAACCACGTTTGTTTCCATGTAAGATTCGTTGTACCGTTGTCTTTCATTTGTCCTGATGAAGGCTTAATAGTCGAAGCGTCGTCTGTCCCTGTATCTCGTTGTTAGGTTGTGTTATGTTTTATTTTGGTAACACATCTACCTATTTTTGTTTATCTTGACAGTTATATCGGCTACTATTTCTTTAATTCACCAGGTGATCTCAGGGCACGTGATCTCGGGTCATTTTAAAGACCATGGTCCAGTGTTGACATCTGCGGAAGAGCAATGTCGAATCTTGAAATTTGGATAAAACATAGGTGACTAGGAAACTATGTACAAGAGAGTGTGTAACGCAAAGTTTAATCATTGTACGTCATCTACTTTATATTCAAAGCCGTAATTTCATTCTGTGTCTGCAGTGTTAGAAAGTAGCCTATTACTTAACACAAGTGAAAAGCAAGTTCAGTTGCACGGAAACTGTTATCTTAAAAAACAAAAAACAAACAAGCTATAACTCATACCTATATAAAGTGAAGGGTCTCATGTCTTGTATGCACACAAAGATGTGGGCCAATCTGCAGATAAGCTATCATGAGGCCAATGGGTGGTAACACCTTCAGAAAAAAACCCATGTTTATTAAAGATTCGTATGATTATAGTGTTCTAATGATAGAATGCATGGAACAACACAGAAGATAAAATCCAGAAGATATAATAGACATTAAATGGGACAGCCTAAGGAAAAGTATTCAAACATTAAATGAAAATTTACCAATAAGATAAGCCAAGAATAAGCAAACGTGGATGACAGATGAAATATTAGAGAAAAATACTCAATTTATAAACAATGATATACATAACATGTGCAGAACAGCGAAAAAAACAATGGCTATAAACAAAATGCAGTAAACTAGATGAGATGACCATGCAACAGAAGTAAAAATTAATGCATAAGGAGATAAGACAGATCACAAATAAGAAAAAAAACCTATAAGTGGGGGTGGCTGCATTAAAGATAAAAACGGAAAAATAATATTAGATAAAACAGAAGTACTTACAAGATGGGCAGCTTATGTGACAGAACTGTTTGATGACCAATGGAGCAAAAAAACCAACAATACACAACAATGTTGAACCAGTAATACTGAAAGCAGAAGTAGAAAATACAATAAAATCAATAAAAGGTGGAAAGTCTGCAGGCTCGGACAACATAATAGCAAACATAATAAAAACTCGAAATGAATTTGGTGTGGATATTATCACAGAACTTTGTAATGACATATATGAAACAGGTCACATACCTAAAGACCTAACATCATCAATATTCATACCTCTACCTAAGAAGCCCAGGGCTGTGGGCTGTACAGAATATAGAACAATAATGAGTCACATAACTAAAATACTCCTCAAGATAATACATGAAAGAATTAAGAACAAGATAGACACGGAGGTCGGTGAATAACAATTCGGTTTTAGGAAAAACAAAGGAACCAGAGAAGCTATACTGAGTATCCGACTAGTGATAGATAAATATATAGAAGTCCAAAAAAGTATCTATATTTGCTTCATAGACTACAGCAAGGCCTTTGACAGAGTCCAACATGACAAATTAATCAAATGTCTTCAAGAAATAGGCATAGATGGAAAAGACATCAGACTAATTAGAAATATATATCCCAATATCACAGACTGCATCAATAAGGTGTGAAAACAGCTGCCCACCATACAAATAAATAAGAAGAGGGATAAGACAAGAATGCATTTTATCACCAAGCCTATTTAATATCTATACAGAGAATATGTTTAAAAATGTAGAAGAAATGCCAGGACTCAAGATCAATGGGAAAATAATAAACAACCTAAGATATGCAGATGACACTGTTCTTCTAGAAGAAAGTGAACATGAACTACAAAGACTAATAGATCTAGTCAATAAATCGAGTAATGAAATAGTAAAAACACAAGAACAAGAGCTATTGAAGACACTTTATTAAAGACCTTACTTGAAGGTAAAGTCAAAGGGAAGCAAGCAAGAGGTAGGCAGATATACTAGTGGGAGAGCAACATCACAAGATGGACAGTTTGTAATCTAGCAGAATGCATCACCAAGACAAGAGACTGTGGATGTCAGAGGTCTGTTGCAGCCAACCTTCGTTGCGGAAACGGCACGTTATGATGAGTGCTTTGTAAGGGAGGTAACATATAAATGTAAACAGTTTAAGAACTTCAATATAAATAAGTGCGTTGCGTCCCATAAAATATAGTTATTTTTTGTGTGTTTTGTGTGTGACTTTCTTTTGTTCTCTTCGCGAGACCTACACTGTCAGATAAATCTTATAGATGAGCTCTAACGTTGTCTGGAGTTCTTCTTTGGTTCCATATATTTTTGCTGCAGGGTTAAGGTATTGTACATCTCTCTGAAGTGTGCATAACTGGGGACAGTTCGGAAGAATATTTTCAGAAGTCTGTTTATCTGTTCCATAAGTGTTCAGTGGCGGGGCACACAGCGACATTCTGTACATGTGTTTGTTCAGTCTGTTGTGCCCTGTACGTGTGTTTGTTCAGACTGTTGTCTCCTATACCTGTGGTTGTTCAGTCTGTTGTGTCCTGTTTTCATTCGAAGTATGTAACCTATCCCTGCCGATATAGGTAGCTGTTGTTGTTGCTGTTATCAAAATGCTGATGAGTAATGCTACCCTTGTCAGCACAATGCCATTCTTAAAAACAAGTGTAGGTCTTCTGAAGTTGACTTAGTGATACATACATCAAGTTAGTGACTGTTAAGGGTATCTGTAGATGATTTTTCCTGGCAGTTGAAAAGTAAGGGCAGTCAGTAAGGAGATGTTCCACTATTTCATTGGGATGAGAGCAATGCCTACAAGTGGGTAGCAGCTGCAGTTTGGTACGGGTTAAATGGCTCTTGATCATTGCATGTCCTGTTCGAAATTGAAAGATAAGAGATTGGTTTCTCCTACAGAGTTTGTTTATGTTGTCATTGTCCTTTGACCGTGTCATTTCACTAAATAAATTTCGACCAGTCAGAATATTTGCCCATCTGTTCAGTCAGATTTCTCTTGTGTTGTTTATGCGAGTCAGTTTGATTGTTCTCTTACTACAAGGTCGTTTATTTTGTTATTCTGACGCGCATCTTTTTGCAAATCTGTCCGCTACTTCATTTCCTGCCATTCGTCCAGGGATCAATTGCATAGCCACACTGATTGAATATGCAGAAATAAGACTGTGCGCTGATCCTGCTATGTGGATAACTGACATAAATTCTGTAAAAATGACTGTGTATGATGTTTTTTGTTCCATGAAATTAAACTGTTTTTGTATTAACTCAATGGAAGTCTTGATAGCTTCAGCATCTGCTTCATAATTTGTGCAATTTCACCACAAGAGTCACTGAACTCTTAGGCAGATCTATCAGTGTATCGTATATGGATGCCATATCCTGAAAAATAGGTGGCCTTCAATGCCGATCTATCAGTGTAGGTCTTGATTGCTGATGATGGGTAGTTTATAGTTTCTAGGGCACATGTCCTCAGGATTGTTGGTAGTGTTCCCTTATTGGCTGTGTTTTATCTAGTAATTTGGTTTGGATAGTAGCTTGGTGCAAGTTCTCCCAAGAGGGTGGTCAAGGTATTTGTTTCCTAGTTCTCTCTCTTTCGGTAGATAGTGTTTGTCATCTTCCTCTCCGGATACATCCAGTAGAGAAAGTTGTTTTAGTCTTTTTATTTGTTTCCAAGTGTAATAACTATTTTATTTGAATAGTCATTCTGTTGTCTCTTGTTCTGATATCCAGCTGCTCTACATTTGCATCTATCTCACATACTGTTGTGTGTGTTGAACGCATCCCGGCACGGGTTAGTCTCATATCTTGGTTCTGCGCCCTATTGAGGGATGAAATAGTAGTATTGCTCACAATGATCTGGAGAGGAAGTCTGCAATCAATTGCTGATCTCATATAACCAAGATTAAATTGGCGGAGAGTCTATTTGTCGTTCCCCCTCCCTCAGTATGTGCTAACTAGTTTCTTAATGAGGCTTAGGTGTTTACTTTCTTTTCCTCAAATATTTTCCATTTGGTCTTTTAGTATTAGTTGTCTGTCTAGTTTTACTCCAATATATACAGGAGTTTCTTCCTTTGTTAATATTTCCCCACTCTTCTTCTTCTTCTTTCGTTCACTTGAAACATGTCTATATCTGTAATTCTGTCTCCTTAATAAAACTCACTGTCTTTTGTAGTTCATACAGTGTCCCATAGAGTTTTGATTCCAGTGTTGTTTCCTCTGGCCAATATGTCTGCCTCAGCGTTTCATGCTCAGAACACTCTTGAAGTATATGTTTGGCACTCTGTGCTGCCTGTCCACATGTACACATGGCTGTGTTGCCAATCTTGAACTTTGTATACATGTGACTGCGGAGTCGGTTGTGTCCTGTTCTGAGACGTAGAATTATAACTTGTTCTGGTCTGTTCATAATATGATAGTCATCTTGTGTTGGTGTTTGTGGCTTTCTTATTGACTTGATCATCTGTTTTTTCTGATGGTAGGTGATTGGTATATCTGGTTGGTCTTCGGCAGCACCTTCCTTAGCCAGTTGGTCTGCTTTTTCATTTCCTGGTATTCCACAGTGAGAGGGTATCCACTGCATGGTTACCCTATACTGGTAAGACAATTCGCTAAGTATTTTTTTCAAGTCTGTTAGTTTTTCAGACTGGAGAGCTTGAAGCACTGACCTTGCATCTGTCAGGAATACCACAGGCTGTAGGTCAGAGTTGGAGTTCAGCAGTTTTTTAGCTGCCACACTAATTGCCTGGATTTCTGCATCATAATTATTGCAGAATTATCCTGTCGGTGTTCTCATTGTATCTCTAGGCTTGTGTGGATATTCTATATATACACCTGCACCTCCCATTACTAGATTTTGGAATCTTTCCTTCATTGGATGACTTGGCATACACTGAAACTTTCTGCTTGAATTAGTACTTTTGTGTCTCTACGTTCGCCAAGTGTTTGCATTCTTCCCATTTTCTGCATCTCTGCTATGGGTGCTGATTTAATTGCTCCCAACAATATTCTAAGTGCCTGGTTTTGCACTTTATCTAGATCTTGTAATGTGGTGTTTGATGCAGGACACCACGCAGCTGAACCATATTCCAGGTGTGGTCTTATGCCTTGCTGGTAAACTTTACTGAGTATATTTCCACTGGCTCCCCATGTGGTTCCACTTAGTTTTTTCAGGATAGCTAACTTTCTCCTGGCTTTTGTTGTTGCTTTGTTTATGTGCTGCTTCCATGTCAGCTTATCATCAAAAGTAACTCCGAAGTATGTGGGTTGTTTGTCTTCTTTCAAGAGCTCTACATCTATCTTGATATGACCAGCTTTTTGTTTTGGTGAGAGGGTAAAGAGTGTAGTGCTGCACTTATCTGTGTTAATGCTGATGCACAATCTATTTGCCCATAAGGTTAGGGCATCGATAGCTCTTTGTATTTGTTTAGTGGCCACTGTTGCATGTTCTTCCGTGCACCAGATCACCAGGTCGCCAGCATACATTGCCACTTTGATCCCGTGTGGTAGTTCAGCAACTAGGTCATTGATGTAAACCAAGAAAAGTGTGGGAGACAGGACTCCTCCCTGGGGGACTCCATGACGCAGTAGAACTTTCTTGCTCTTGCGACCATCTAATTGTACCCTTGCTCTTCTATTATGCAGGTATGATTTTACCCATTTGTACATTCTTGAGCTAACCCTGCAATTTCTCGATTTCTTTAGGTGCCCTTCTTTCCAGACCTTATCAAATGCTTTCCTGAGGTCTATCCATGCTGCTAGTACCAGTTTCTTATCTTGGAAGGCATCCTCAATCTCTTGGGAGAGGTAGGTTGCCTGATCTTCAGTAGAGTAGCACTGTCTGAAACCTGCTTGCTGTGATACCAGAAGTTTTCACTTTCAAGGTACCACTGCATCCTAAGATTGATAATGCGTTCCATTGTTTTGCATAGACAGCTTGTGAGGCTAATGGGCCTGTAGTTGGAGACTGTGTTGCCATATTTTTCTGATTTGAGGAGAGATATCATTATTGATTCTCTCCACGCCTGTGGTACATTACCTGTGGACCAGCTTGTGTTAAAGATCTGCAGTAGCTTTGCTCTTTCTGCAATTCCCAGGTTTCTAATCATTTCATTGGACACTCCATCAGCTCCAGGGGACTTTTTCATTTTCAATTTGGATATTGCATGCTCCAGTTCTCTCATTATGATTGGTGCCTCCATGACTTCAGGTATAGGTTCGCCTTGTCCAATGTTTTGCTGGTTCTCTCGAACCTCCTATTGTTTGTCTGGGCTGACTTTGAAATTATTGTCTTCTGCAAAGGAATCTGCAAAGTAATCAGCTGCATGTTTACCTGTTAAAATGTTTCTATCTTTATAAAGTGTGATCCTGGTTTTTCTCCCTGTACCTTCATCTTTTAGTTGTTTTACAAGTTTCCATAATTTCCTAGTATCTCTTTCTAGGTTCAGCGACTCTGTTTTTTTCTTTCCAGCTGCTCCGTCTGGCTTGTAACTTGGCTCTTTGAAATTTAGCCTTTGTTTGCTGATATTTGTTGTGATGTTCTTGGCTAGGTCTGTTCTCAGCCTGCTGTCTAGATGTTTCCATCTCATTTTGCAGCTTTTCCAGTTCATCATTCCGTAGGGTTTGTAGTTTTTGCGTGCCCCACTGGGTATGGCTTTACTAGCAGCATGTAGTATACATCTATTAAATTCACTCAATGCTCTATTGATATCTTTGTCCAAGTTCATGTCCTTAGCTAGAACACTGGTTAAATGCTGGTACATTTTCCAGTCTACCCTTTTATAGTTCCACCTAGTGAGCGTGCTGCTGTCCTTGGTAAATTCATTGTGGATTTCCGGAAATACTGGTCTGTGGTCACTACCTCCAATCTGCTTTCCAACAACACGTGTGATGTTCCATTCCAAGCCTGGTGAGTGGAATGCCAGGTCTGGTGTAGAGGTGGTGTGCCATGCTCTCGAGTAGAAGGTTGGTGAGTCTGCTGGTTGGTTAATAAGGATGCGATTATTTTCATCCTGCCAGCTCTCAAGTTCCTCACATCTCTTGTCGATATGTTTGTTTGTTTGTTTTGCGTTCGCTCCATTGTAACAATCACGGATATCCGTGCGATTTCCGCCGGGAGCGTGATTACGTTGTGCCACCGTTATGCGCCTTGTAGGCCTAGCACATCTGATTTCGGCATGCCTTGACAATTCGGGTGGGCTACCCTTAGCCTGTGACAGCCTCTATATCTGTCTCCAGGCACGCGTAGTGGCGACTCTTCGCTCAGACGATTTTTGCTCTCGTCTGACTCGCTCGAGGTGTTCCACTGTCTATGAACTTGCCTCGTGTAATTGGGCGTGCGGTTCCTGTGCCCATTGGGTACTGAACCGTTTCTCATCCGTGAGCCTGGTTCCTTAAGGGGAAGAACTCAACAGAGGAGTTGGACCCTGGCTCTTTCGCCCTCTTAGCCGAGGTGTCATTCACCGACATCGTGTACCCCTTGTCCAAGTTCGAGTCTCACACCACGCGTTTGAGAGCAAGGCGTTCTCGAGCTGAGCGTCCTTATCCCAATAGCGCCTGAGCCCATCAGGTACTGAACCCTTTCTCTCTTCAAGTGTATTTCCGGTGTAGGAAAACCTGACAGTAGAGTTCGGCCAGGGCTAAATCGTTGTCCCTTTTGTGCCTGAGCCCATCGGGTACGGAACCCTTTCTCTCTGCAAATGTACTTCCGGTATAGGAAACCTTGACAGTAGAGTTGGGCCAGGACTACCATCGTTGTCCCTTTCTTGCCTAAGCCCATTGGGTACAGAACCCTTTCTCTTCGCGAGCATATTTCCGGTTTAGGAAGGCTCGACTTTAGAGTTGGATTAGGTCTTCTTTCTTTACCAAACGCCAATGAATGGGTCTGGGTCTCTGCCTTTAAGGAACACAGGTAACTAGAAGCTCGTCTCGAGCTGACGGAGCTCGTAGTTCCCCTTTCCTAGGGACTTTTCACTTTCTATTTGCAGTTCGCGCTGCCCTCTAGCGCTGTTCTGCCCTTTCATTGTTTCATTGTACTCGATATGAAATCTATTTGTCTCTCGCCATGCATCTACCTTTACGTGCATTTTACATTGGCCGCCCCTCCAATGTTCGGACTGGACTGACTAGCTTCACTGTATGTCGACAGTGTCGCTATATGTGGTGATGCTGGTGGTGTCGGAGATATTGTCTATCTCTTGAGCAGTCAAATCTCTTTCCATCTGCTACCTCCACACTCTCGGACACGATCCCTAAATGATTTGGCCAGAATCAGCTCGAGCTGCTGTATTTCTGTTTCCAGGGTGCACCGCGTGGAGGTACATTTGGGATCTTGGTTATCTGCTAACCCTGGGTCCGCCTAGAGCAATGCGTTCCCTTTGCACCCCTCTTGTCGATATGTTCGTAGCCCCAGCTCTGAGAGTGGCTGTTGAAGTCACCACACACCATAAGTCTCTCTTTGTCTGGAATTGTGTCTAGTGCCAATGGTTTATCATTTGGGCAGTAGTAGTTCAGGAGATGGAATTCTGCACTGTCTGTTTTTAGGTGGAGCATCTGGTATTCTGCCCCTTCCATATATACTTCCAGCTGACATGCGCTGATATTGTCTTTAATAAGTGTCAGAATTCCACGCTTTCGCCTGTCCTTTCTATCAGACCGGTAGCACCGGTAGCCTCTGATTTTGAAGGCTATATCGCTGCTGAGGTGTGTTTCTTGGATACAGCATATATTAACTTGTTCTTCAATGAGGACATTTTCAAGTTCCAATTGTTTGCTGTATCCATCTCTTTTACTGTTGACACCCTCAGCATTCCAGTGTATTATTTTTATTGGTCGTTTGTTTGTTTGGCCAGTAGCTCTATTCCCTTGCCTCCTGGCTCCTCGGGGCAATTGAGAAGGACTTCCAGTAACTGAGGTTGGGCCCTTTCGAGGTATAGGGCCCGGCACCGTCCCTGCCTGAACGTCCACCACAGGGCATCACCATAACTATTTATAAATACAGACATGTTTCCATTGTGTTTTGTGCGTGGCATCCTGATTACCTGTGCGCCTTTTGGCTGGATGCCTCCGTCTTCAGCACTCTGCTTATTTGGGCAGGACTATGGTCCTGCTCGAGTGGGACTGCCTGACCAGTCTTAGTTTCCAGCCCCTGATGGCTGAACTAAGCCCCATCACCTCTGCACGGTGCTGATCTCGATGGACATTGATCATGCTCATTGTGACAGTTAGCTTTTGCAGATCACATGTTTCGTTTTCTTTGAGGCTGCTGATTGATGTGTTTATTTGTAGTGAATCACTATTTTGCTACCATTGTATAGGGTAAAGGGTAGGTAGCAAAAGTGTTGATTTATTGGTAGTCTGTTTGACACTCTATTTAAAAATTTTTCATGATGGACAAAGCTACTGTATCTGAATCAATCATCACAATGCTAGATCATCCAGTCTTTCCTTCATGGTGTGTGTTGCTATTCTGTTATATTTCTTTATCTGAATTAAGCTTTTAATATTTATTGTGAGAGTGGCTACAACCATGTAACTTTCTGCAATTCTAGTATTGACGTGGTGTTCACAGCTCCTGTGATGAAACTCTGCTACATCCTTTTCTATTTATTGTGTGCATCAATTGAAGATTGCCTGCATCCATTCTGGTTATTATTCATTTCTTCCTATCGTTCTTGAAGTGTACTGGACCAAAATGGTGGTGTTGTTATAATAGTATTCCCTGTTTATCAATTCGTTGGCAGCTTGTAGTAAGCGTCTGCTGAAGTCTGCATTCACAACACTTATATCTTTGTTGTGCATCGCAAAAGACGAATGGAACACATTTGTTCAGTGTCTGAATAGGCCCAAGTTGACCTTCTTTGTAGTTTCATCTTGTAATGACTTGTTCTCCTTTCAGTATTATATCATGAACCCTGCTAATGACAGAGCGATGGTCACTTCCTCTCAGCTGTTCTCCAACGTCTCTACTTATGTTTCCTGCTATGTCTATAGTGACAAAAGAAAGGCCTGGAGTTGATCATTAGTTGGTCATTGTGCCAAATTCTGGAGTAAAAGATATGCATATCTGATGATGTGTTGAACAGGATTATTGCGTGATCATCCTGCCCTGTTTCAACCTCTCCTCCTCTGTGAGAAAATTAGCTGTAGTTCCGGCTTTGGGGTAGCCTGAATTGTGTTGAGATTCATAGGTTTGTATTTTTGGGCAGTAATAGTTAAGACATTTCAGTTCCGTGATGTTGGATTCCAGTTGCAACAGATGGTACTTTGCTCCATCCATGAAAACTTTTTTCATATGCATTAACATTGTTCCTTACAATGATAAATACTCCTCCTTTCATGCAGTCTTGTCTGTCAGATGTGAAACAGTAATACCCCTTATTTTAAAGTGCTGGTCTGGATTCGAGTGGGCTTCCTAAACACAATATACACTGACTTGTTTCTGAACAAGGATACTTTCTTACTCTGTTATAACCATCATGCCTTCTCCTGATCACCTATGTTTAAGTGCATTATGATTAGAGGCGCTTTAATCACTCCTTCTTCTTTGCTTCTTTCTATAGTTTGACTGTCATCTCGTCTCTTTCCCTCACAATTTTCTTTCCAATATGTGTTGTGAACGATCCTGATTTTTGCACATGCCAAACAATAGAACCATATGTATAGCTTACTATATCTCCCTTGAATGAATTTTTATCAACCAAATTAGTTGTGTGACAAGATCCAGAAACATGCGGAAAAAAAACAATATTAGACAGTTCTCATGGGGACTAAAAATTAAGAGTGAAAACAAGTCAGGAAGAAAAAGGTCTTTGAAATCGCCAGCATCTCCAGACTTTTCTAAACTTCACAGTAGAAGATCAGTCTAATGTAATGCTAAAGAGCAGGAACTTGTGTCGTCGCCACAACATATGCAATAGGGTATTATTCCCTAATCTCCGAAACATTAACATTAAGTCTTTATCCAGAATTGAACTCTAGCCGCCACGATTACGAGGCTCCTAGCTTCCCGGTCAAGTACGACAACGTAGACATTTTTAAGTAAGAACAAATGTACTGCTTCTGCTGAAGATCACCGTATTTAAAAAAATTTAATTGTATGAAATTGTCTATCGGTACGAATGTGATCGATGATAGTAATGTGGCCATGGAAAGACCTCGAACAATTGGGCAGGGAGGGAATCTATGCTCCGAATGAAAAAAAATGCTGATGTTGACTCTTTTGTCTCCCCTGTT
Source organism: Meghimatium bilineatum (assembly GCA_034231615.1). NCBI lineage: Eukaryota > Metazoa > Mollusca > Gastropoda > Stylommatophora > Philomycidae > Meghimatium > Meghimatium bilineatum. The sequence goes on from CM067298.1 coordinate 36,025,442, forward strand.
TCGCTGCAACTTTTCTAGAATACCCTTCAAAGTCCGTGCACATTTAGAAAGAGCTGTTCGTTTTTGTGCGGTAGCTGTCAGGATTTATATCAAGATATTTATAATAATTTTTGTGTGTGTCTATAGAGCTCTTCTTGTGCTTTCAATATGGAATTGCTTAGACTTCACGTCACCAATGCATTTGTGACACACACGCTCTTGACAATGGCCATCCCGGTCTCTCGCGTTGCTTGCAGATTGAATGTCCTGCCGGGCAAATATGAGACTTGAGCAGACTATATTCGATACTATCAGGCGTATGCCGTGCTATGATGCAGAGAGACTGCCGCATCAGGTGGCACCAATCAAAATACATTGTTTTGGGGCGGCATTTCGAAGAAAAACTATTTAAGGCGCGAAATTTCGAAGACTTGCATCGTACTGAGAAAATCTACCGCACTGTCCTGGATACTATACAAATTAAGAAAATATTTTTATAAAAATATGTATCATATATGTTTAATATTAGAGATATCAGCTGCCAAAAGTGGCAGTATCAGTGGTCTTGTTTATGTCATTTGATGTTTATCACCATTATCGAGACATACAGTAAATGAGTAGTTACATTTCAATAGTTCAACATTTATATAGTGCATGTGTCATATTCTTACATAAGTTGTGCAATTCTTAACACTGAAAAACATGGGTGTATAACGTGTATAGCCTAGTGTATATACAGTGCCACTTATTCTTCATTGAACAATGGTATACCTCCATTAAATCGGTACTATCGCACTGCTCAGAAACATGGACAACGACGAAAGGGTTAACTAGATAATTACAAAGTTTCATCAATGGATGCCTGCGTAGAATAGAAGGTTTGAAATAGGTATAAATCCGGATATGGACGTCTGAAAGATTTAAACAGAGCTAAAGTTGAAGATGATGTACTGAAGATGGACAAATCGTACACTAAGAAAATCAGTAGAAAACATTGAAGACAGGCATTGTTCCGGAAAACACAGGCAAAATATAAAAGCGGAAGACAAAGAGGCGCACGGAAAAAAAACATTATATTCATATACAGGACTGGATGAGACTTGGTGAGACTTGATATAGACTTGAGGCTAATTGAGATATGGGGCCCTTTAACGATTAAGAATATATAGATAGTGAAAAAAAATATTTTGGGGACCCCCAAGAAAGTGGGGACCCTAAGCTATAGCTTGTTTAGTTTATGTAAATCCGTCACTGTTCATATACTCTGTATATGTAGAACATATTTATATGTGCTGACAAAACGAATACGAGTATACGTAATGACGCCAAAAGCCTGACTGTAATACTTTGGAAAGTCATGTAATCCGACGTAAGAATATAATTGGAATTGCTACATGAAACGTAACAGCATGTACCAGGGAAAACAGCATACAGTATAAAGCGACATGAGACCATTAGACATAGACATTCTTGGAATATGCGAACATAGATAGGTTGGTCAAGGATACTTCACAACCACAAATGGCGGAGTGTTCATATATTCAGGCAAAGAGAAATGTGATCACAGCGGAGTCGGTATATCACTGTCAAAAGATATCGCCAGAAAAATGTAAAGATACAACACAATCAACGATCGCATAATGACAATAAGACTAAACAGAAGATCTAAAAACATCACCATCATCTAAACATATGCACCAACATTAGCAGCAAAAGACGAATAAGTATACACATTTGTTTACGATTTACAAGACAATAGATTAAACACCGAAACAAGACATTAAAATAGTAATGGGGGATTTAAATTCAAAGGTTGGACCACGAAGCACATGGGAGGAAAAACATGCAGTAAGGACATTCGCTATCGGCCAAAGGAACGAGAGAGGAGAACGACTAGTAGATGTGTGCATAGACAACTTGACAATCACGAACACTCTATTCCAAATAAACATCATAGGCGACTGTTCACGTGGACATCACCAGATGGCTAGACAAAATTTCAAATAGATTACATCCTAATCCATAACAGATGGAGGTCACCAAGACCCTTAAGAGTGCAGATTGTGATACAGACCACGAACTTCTCATGGCGGATGTAAAAATAAAGCTTAATAATGTTATAAAAGGGGCTAGACCCATCCGCTTTAAAACCAGCAATATACTAGCAGAGTATAGCATCGACGTTCACAACATTGAAATGCTCCTGGCAGTATAAGAACAATTAACACCCGATGAAGTACGGAAACCCATTTTATTTAAGTTGTAGGGCGATTCGGTGCTGCTAGAACGAACCTGGTTCCGGCACATAGGACAGAGGTTTTGATTCTCTATGTGTTGTGATCCGCTGCCTGCAATTTTAGTTCATGTATAGTCGTGCAGCCTATTATTTCCCCTTCTTTAAGTATGGTGTTTTTTTAGGGTTTGCTTTCGGTCTTCCTCGTTTTTTTTTTAACCTTCTGGTGTCCAGATAAGGGTTTATTCTGTTTTCATCTAGACTTAAAATGTGACCCAGGTATTTCCATCTGCTTTTTCTTATGACGTTTGAAACATATTCTTGGTGTGTTTTGTTTCTTAAATCACATTATGTGACGAAATCATTTTATGTTCATCAGTTTGCGGATACATTTGTTTTCGAAACTGTTTAATTTTTGGTCTGTTGCTTGAGTTGATTTCCAACTTTCACTTCCATACGTCTTCTTCTTCTTCTTCATCGTTCTTCAGTCAGATATCAGGTTACAGCACCAATAGCTTCAATGAATTGTGTGATTCGCTTCCGGTCATCCATGGAACCCCTCAAGTCTGGAAGTAGTGCCGTCTCAGTAGGCCATATTTTCTCCCTCTCTTCTTGGTAGAGTTGACAGGCATGAATGATGTGTTCTGCAGTCTTTGGGCTCAGTCCACAGTTGCACAGGTCTGTCTCACCAATCTTCAGCTTTCGGAACATGTGACTTCTCAGTCTGTTGTGACCAGTTCGTAGTCTGAAAATGATGGTTTGTTCCTTGCGTGACATTTGGTGGTAGGGGTCATTTGGTTCTGCAGTTGGGTGCATTTGCTTCCACTTTTTCTTATACTCTGCTTTTAATATGGTCTTACTTTCATAGTACGTATTATCCTTTTCTATTTGTTCCAGTGATCCCCCTTTCCTTGCCAGGATATCAGCTTTTTCATTTCCAGGCATGCCACAGTGACCTGGGATCCACTGCAGTACTGTTTCTTTGGTGTAGTAAGCAGGCCGTAAGTTCATTCATGCTCGTGTTCTTTGGATCTTTCAATGCCTGCAATACTGATTTTGCATCCGTTAGAAATACTACATGTCTGTTGTGACTAGGCAAGCAATTCATGAGCATTTTGGCTGCCTCTATTATGGCTTCCATTTCTGCTTTGAAATTTGTGGAATGTTTGCCTGTGGGTATGAATTTCTCTATTTCTTTTCCATCTGGTGTTACTATATATATTCCTGATCCTCCATCTAATACTGCCTCTAGCTGCAACTGCTATGCGTATATTTCTTTCTTTTATTGAGTCTCCGTCAACAAACATTCGGCTGCCCAAGTAATTAAAGTTGAAGACTTTTTCCAGTATTTTGTTTTTACTGAGATGTGATTTGTTGAACTGAGTAGTTCCATGATTATTGATTTGGATGTGTTGATCTGGAGGCCAATTTGACCTGCAAGTGTGCATAGTTTGTTGGTTATATCTTGTGTTTGTTGATGAGTAGAGTTTAAGATTGCGATGTCATCTGCAAAAACAAGGTAAGTTGAAGTTTTATTTTTGACTCATTGGATACCCAATTTTTCATCTTGAATGGTTTAAAGCATGATCCAATCGATGACTATTCCAAATAGCATTGGCGATAATACGCAGTCCTGTTTCACTCCTGTGTCGTCATTGAACTATTCTGAATTTCCTTTCTTCTTACGCAACAGGTTTCTTCTTGGTAAAGGGCTTTTATAATGTTTATATATTTTGTTTGAAATCCATAGATCTTAAGGATTTCCCATAATGCAGGTTGATGTATACTATCAAAAACTTTTTGTAAATAAATAAAGTTAATTACTAAAGGAGTTGGAAACTCAATTGAATTTTCTTTCTATAATATTTCTTAGAGTGAAGATGTGATCTACACACGAACGTTTAGGTCTAAAGCCGGCTTATTCTTCTCTAAGTCTTCGATCAACAGATTTTTTTCATACTTTCCATTATGATGCTACAAAACAGTTTTCCTGGGATTGATAGTAAAGTTATTCCACGTAAGGTTGTTGCAGTCTTACAGGTCTCCTTTTTTGAAGTTTGAAGATTACACCATCGTTCCAGTCTTTTGGAGGGGATTCTGTCTGCCATACAGCATTCATTATAGCAAGTAGGTGGCCCAAGGAGTAGTCGTCTGCTACTTTTAGCATTTCACCCGAGATTTCATCATTTCAACAGGCATTTGCTGTTTTTTTAATTTCTTGATGGCTTGTTTCATTTCATTTAGTGAGATGTTGTAGCATGTTGCATTTAATGAATGCATGATTTCTTCCATTTCAGAATTTTGCGATTTTTTTGGGGGTGGTCTATTTAATAGCTCTTTAAAATGTTCTGCCGATCTATCTGTCTGGACTAGTTGAGAGCTATCAACCCAGCATTTGTTGGCTGTGGTGATTTTCTAGGCAATATAAATACATTCAGTAGGTTGCCATTGCTTTCTGAACGGTCCGGATGCACAATTGCCTGTGGTGAGGATCGAACTCGGTACCTTTGCCGTCATAGACGCGCACTGTACCACTTCGCCACAGAGCCGGAGAGAGAGAGAGTATAATTTCATGGTTTTTGTTTTTCACCGGAACGTTTGTAGTTGGAGTATGGTTTGTAAGTTGTTTAACAATGTGGAACAATGTTTTATTGTTTCCAGTGTTAGCGGATATTTCTGCTTCTGAAGATAACTTTTGTATGATGTCACGTTTGTCCTTGCATGCGCTTGTTTTTGCTTCATTATCTAGCTTCGCGTAAGCTTGTGTTGATAATTTATTTCTAGTTGATAGCATTTTGAGTTTGGAACATTTTCTTTCTTGAATTTTAAGCCATGTTTCGTCGCTGAGCCATATCTTTTTATCTTTTCTTGAGTAACCCACTGTTTCAACTGCTGCATTTTTTTAATGAGTTTTTAAAGAAGTTCCAGTCCTTGTCTGTATTTGCAAGATCTGATGTTTTATCTTTTCGTGCATTTAACAGGTGAGTTCCATGTCATTTTATGAATATTCATATGTGGAAAAAGGCTGTTAGTTATTACCATGTTTGACAGCTCACACAGGCTAATAGTCTTTCGCCATTTTGGTTCATGGTGCCCCAACCATGAACGCCGATGCATTGCTCTACTCCTTTGTTTTCGCTCCCAATTTTAGCACTGAAGTCGTCTATTACTATATATCAATTCCGTGTTTATGTGTTTTATTCAAGACATCGAGCAGCGTTGCGTAAAACTGGTCTTTCCTGTCATTTGTTGGAGCTTAGCTTTGAATTATAGTTAGTTTAAAGTGTTGCGTTTGTAGGCGTGATAATTCTTTCATTTATTGCTTTCTAACTAATAAGTGCTGTCGTAACTTTCTGAGTCATGATAATACCGAATTCTTCACTATCAATGTTATTAGTTCGTCCAGAATGAATAATAACCACATTTTTATTAGGAAAATAGTTTCTACCTGAGTCTAACCATCTGCATTCACTCCGAGTAGGCCCCTATATCTAGTTTGTAATTTTTCATTTCTCTACACACTTGAGCGGTCTTCCCGGTCTGGACCATTGTTCGAACGTTCCAGTAACCGATTTTTAAACACTGTTTACAACTTAAAAGAGTAAAACAAACTTCTATCACATAAAGAATAAATAAACCTCTGTTTCAGGAGTAATGGATGTTTTACGATTGCGCTTATTAGGACACAGATCAACCGACCATAGCAAGTTCAAAGAGCACAACTACGCCCATCTTGAACCTATACCAGAAAACCTTCGTGTTACTGAGGATACTTAAATACTAAATACTTGTACTGGATGTTTGTTGTTGTTGTAATAGTCCTTGTCTTGATTAGTCCGTTCTCAGTGACTTGAGTACACAGATTGAATGTTTTGAAGAGATCACATCTTTTTTGGGAGGATTTGGTTTGTCAAGTACGGAAAACATGTTTACCTAAGAAAGAAGACAAATGAACAAATAATTACTCTGCAAATCACAGTAAATAAAAATAAATCACAAGGGAAAGAAAATAATAAAGAATACAAGACAGGACAAAAATAAATTTATATTGGAGACACGCAGCAAGATAGAGGAGATGAGTAAAGAAAGAAGAAGTGATAGTATGTTCAAAGAGATTAGAACTTTAACGGGCGATTGAAGACAAACATGGTAACATATTGACAGAAAACAAGATATCATGGGAAAATGGAATTCTTGATTCTTGATTACAAACTAGCTTCACGGCACGTGGGCATTCCCATAAGTGCTCCTGCCTTCTTTCCAGCAGCCATCTCAGTGTATGTAGACTCAAGAGTTCCTGTCAGGTGTTGATTGCGTGATCTTCGGAACTTTCCATAAGATTTACTTTTCCTTCCCTCACTTCTAGATACTCCAATTTCTAATATTCTCTGTATGTGTACGTTTTCACCCTCATTGACATCATCTTCATCTTGAAATGTATTTATTACTGCCTTGATCAAGTTTGCTTTATCTTTTCTACGCATTGTGCCGTCTATCACCACATTGCCTGCCAATAAGTCGGCTCTTTCGTTTCCTCTGACCCCAGCATGACCAGGGCAGTATATCAATTAATGCTCTGGAAAATTGAATTGTTCAATAAGTCCTACCATTCTTTTCTCAGCATACACATTTCTATCTTGAACAGCATGCTTTGAGAGTCTGTGAGTATTACCGAGTGTGTTGATGTATCAGTTATCAACTAATTAAGTGCTGCTGTGTCTCCCTTTAACTTCATCCTCATGCTTGATGTGACAGTGGAGTATGCTGAAGATTTCTCAACCAGCTTTATGCCGTTTCTGTAGGCAAAAAACCACCAACCGATTTTATTTGTGCTCCTGTTAACGGAGCCATCTGTATATATAATTATGTCTTGCACTGTAACATGGGCCCTGGCACCCGTTCATTTTCAACACACTTTAACTAGTATTATTACTTTAGTCAGTGATTTCTTCTCAGTATCTACCTCCACCCATTCACTGCCCTTTCCTATTTCTTCAAATTCACATACTCTTCATAGCGTGTATTCAGCCTCTGTCATCCATGATCTGCCACGCTTGAATCGTTTTCTCTTTGACTTATCTAGACGATGGTGTAATGGGTGGTGGTTGTATTCTGTCACTTTAAGGTACGACTTAACTTGTGCTACTTGATGTCGCACTCCAATTCTGGGGAGATCAAGCATAAATCTCATAGATGAGATGGTTGTATCCATAGTACACCCCAGTATCGCTCTCATTGGTTCATTTTGAATTTTTGCCAATCTATCAACTTGTGTCTATGACAGAGTTAGTAGGCAGAGGCCATACTCTATGACAGATAGCACCATCACTTGTAGAAGCAGAAACAGTACCCATTGATGCACGTCGAAGGTTGCCATAACCTTGATAACACGGATCTCTCTTTTAGCCTTCTGAATCATATTTGTGATGTGTTTGTTGAATGAGAGACTTCTATCAAGGTTATCCCAAAATATTTAAGGTCATATTCTCTTTCAATGAATGAACTCATGCAGCTGACAGCTGGAAGTGTGTCTCTGACCAGATTATTAGTTGAGGAGTACCAGACGACCTTTGCTTTCGAGAAATTTACCACACCATTGTATATTCTGCACCATATCGACAATTGATCTAGTCCACACTGTACATTATCAACAATACCTGTTCTGTTCCTGTCAATGTTGTATAGTGGGATATATTCAGCGTATGCTAGAACTCTACAATTGCATGAGGTTTTCAATTGAGCAATTTTCAGCGTATACACATTAATCAACACTAGGGACAGAGGAGATCCTTGTGGCAGACCAGGTGCGATAGTTCTGATCTTAGACGTCCAAGAACTGCACATCAGAGCAACTTTTCTGCAGATTAGCAAATTTGCTATCCAACGTATGATCCAGAGATGGATATCGTGTTCACTTATTGTGTGAACAAGATGGGTGTAATTAACTCTATTGTACGTATCTTCTAGGTCTATCGCTGCAACTATAGATTCTTATTTATTCTGAAAACCTTTATAAACTTCATATGCAAGAACTGCTGCATTTGTGACTGTGTCACTTTTGGGTCTATGTGAACCTAGATTGTTTTGGAGAACGCCTTTGATCTCCAGTTCCCTGGTTATGCGTCTTGCGACAATTCCTTCCAGAATCTTACCGTACACATTCTGCAGTGTGATGATGTGATAACCTTTTATGTCCGTAGAATCTTTGCCTGGTTTTTGAACGGGTATAAGATAGCTATGTAGACACTCATCTGGTGAAATTCCTGTTTTTAGACTCATTATAATCGTCTGCCATCTTAGCTAGCATATTCTCCCTAATGTCCTTGAGAAGACGTGACGGATGTCAGGGTACAGAGCATTTCTTTGCGTTGATCTAAGTCACCCTGATTAGTTTGTTGAAGATATCTATCAAAGAAAGCTCTGCCTTTCATCTCATCTGATGTCAGTGTCTGTCATGAGTAGTCCCTCACGCTTGCGCTAGGTTCCGTTTCTGTTCTCCACTTCATTAACCTATGTAATCAGGGCAGACACTAGGAAAATGGAAAGAATATTGTAAGGAAATGAATGAGGAAAAACACTGAGACACGGAAAATAACACCTACAATAGCAGTGAAATAGAACCAGAACCCAGTTTTGAATAAGTGATATGGACCATTAAAAATCTGAGGAGAGGGAACTCTCCAGGGTGTGATAATATAACTGCTGAAATGACACATACAGGAGGAGAACTACTATCACCATCTATCACACACGCTTCACCGAGATCGGGAGAAGTGAAGTTTGGTCCAAGGAATGGACAGTCTACATACAACTACCGAAGAAGGGAAATTCAACACTTTGCACCAACTACAGAACCATTGCACTGATACGTCACGCAAGAAAAATACTACTTGGTATCCTCATGAAAATACTACATCATAAGCTGGAAGAAGAGTGAAATGAGGCACAGACAGGTTTCAGACAGGGCAGAGGCACCAGAGACCAAACTTTCAATATGCGGAACATCATAGAAAAATGCAGAGAGTTTAATGATGACATCTACAGATGCTTTATTGACTACACCAAGGCATTCGATTATGTACATCAAAAACTATAGAATATCATGAAGGATATGGGTTTCCTGCTACACCGAATCCGCTTCATAAAAACATTTTATTACGACCAGCAAGCAGCCGTGAGAGTAAATAGTGAAACATCTGATTGGTTCAGCGTAGAAAACAAAAGTGTCAGACAAGGATGCTCCTATCATCATATCTCTTTAATATTTATGCAGAGCACATAATGAGGAATGTAAGAAATGACAAAAAGAGAAATAAATTCGACCCACTCAACATCAGGGGTCACGAGATACCAGAACTAAGATATGTTGATGATATTATTGGCACACAGTAAAGCAGGTCTCGAACATATGATAAACTCCATTAAAGAACATCGTGAAAAACAAAACTTAATTCTGAATGGAAACAGGACCAAGACTATGACAACTGGAAAAACCACTAGCAAGTTCACAATCAGTATCAAAACAGCGAATTAGAAAGAGTCACCAGTTTTGAAAACCTTGGTTTTCTTCATCAACAGTAACGGTGATTGATATGAAGAAGCCAAAAGGAGGTTGGCTATCGTGTCAAATGAAAAACATACGGCTGTTTTGATGAAAAACAACAAAACTAACATTTCTAAGTTTGAATATTCCCAGTGGAAATATATAGGTGTGAATTCTGGACAATCACCAACAAAGTGAAATAAAAGCAGCATTTGAAACAAAATGTTACAGAAAAATCCTCAGAATACCATGGACCAAAAAGATTACCAATATAACCATCCTGAGAGAAATGAATGTAAAAGAAAACTGGCTAAACAGCATGGTTCTTTCCATAAAACTGCAATATTTTGACCATATTAAACGCCACGACAGCCTAGAGAAGACCATAATGGAGGGGATGATGTCAGGAAGATGAACACGGGGCAGACCAAGAAGAAAATGTACGCAAGACATAAAATACCACCTGAAAATGACAGTAACAGAATCAGAAAGACTGGCTCAAGATCGAGACAAACAAAAATAGGTAGATGTGTTACCAAAATAAAACATAACACAACCTAACAACGAGATACAGGGACAGACGACGTTTCGACTATTAAGCCTTCATCAGGACAAACGAAAGACAACGGTACAACGAATCTTACATGGAAACAAACGTGGTTGATAGGGAGGAAAGAGGAGGAGAGATAGTGAATGGATAGTGGAGGAAGTAAATAAGGAGCGGCATATTGGGGAGGAAGAGAGTATGGGGAGAAGAAGTGAGGAGAGAAAGTGCACGGAAGGAGGTGAGGAGCGAAAATGGATAAGGTGTGGTAGTAAGTAAAATAGATAAGGTTAAATTAAGATACTTACCTCAAAAGTGGCAACACGCAATGAGTATAACGAATAGATAGCAGAGGAAGCAGAGATGGAGCAGCCTAGCAGGGAGGAAGAGGGTATGGGAAGAAATGAGGAGGGGAAAGTGCACAGAATGAGATGAGGAGTGAAAATAGTTAAGGTGTAATAGCAAGTAAACTAAGATAAATGAGGATAAATTCAGATACTTACCTGAAATGGCAACAGGCAATGAGTATTAGCATACAGTCGTCATGGGAACGCAAAGGAGGATGGTAGGAGAGATCAGATGAGGGAGAGAGAGAGAGATGGAGATGAAGAATAAAGAAGAGAAAAAAAAGGAAGAAAAGAAAGAAACGACCGAGCAGATATAGGCAGTGGAGAGAGACTATAAGTAGGAGTAGATAATAGTGGGAAGAAAATACAGTGATAATACAATGATGTATGTTAGTGAGAGTAAAATATAAAATATAGGTGATAATATATAAAAAAGAACTTATCTGATACGTTGAGAACTGGCTAGCTTGAAACCAACAGTCACACTGGTGGGTCAGGGTCAATGGACAATGAAAGCTAGTAAGGCAAGTAGCGTCAATAAAATACCAACATGCCAGATTGTCACACCACAGGAAGCAAGAGGACTACAGAAATGGCCGCAGGGAAGATTGAGCGATAAGTATAAAGGTCCAGTATTATGACGAGAGACCGACTGAAATAATAGGCAGGGCCGTAGAGAGAAACCCGAGGCGGGTAAATGTTAAAGCCGTGACTCCCACAAATAGTCATAGAGACAGATAAAAAAAGGATGAGAGGAATGCAGAGGAGAAGAACAAGAAAAGAGAGAAGAAGAAGAGAAAAAAAGAGAAAAGAGAAAGAAAAAAAAGGAGAAAAAAAAGAAAAAAGAAGAAGAAAACGGTGGATAGACGTGGGCCCCGAGCCGGAAATACGCCACGCAAGGACGGGATGTGGAAGTAGGAAGGAGCCTACCAGACACAGCAAGGTGGGGTGGGGGACTAACACGGGGAGGCGCGTCGTGCAAAGGTATCAGGCTGATAAAGAAAGAAGGTGCAGAAGAGAAGGGTACCAGAGTAGGAGAGAAAAGGGGAAAGTAGGCAATGTCAGATGGAGGCAGACCCAGAACTACAGCCAAAGCATGTGAGGTGGTGGGGGGTCGTATGTGACCAAGTAAGGGTCATCAGTCCATAATGTCGTTGTAATTGGAGGTCGGTGTAACAGAGGTTCCGATAAAAGATATTGTGGAAGATGGACCAAGGTCACAACCGCAACGACAAGTACCTTTTAGGCCCCGTGTTCGGAAGTGAGACCCGTCGCATCAACCGAAGATGATAAGAGGATGGACTAGCCGCACGTCACAATCCCTATGTGGGTATTGCCCGCACTGTACACTAGCCCATCTATGGGAACAACGATCAACGGACAGAACCTCGAGCCATCGATACACGATCCCTTAGTCCAGGCCATGTACCGTGGTAAGAAACATGTCAGATGAAACGATGTTCGTAGTTGAGTGAGACCAACCGTACATTGCAACCCACTGGAGGTGTTGCCCGTACCGCACGCTGGTTCCATAACTATACATAGGGGACCCCTGTATCCGAGCCATCCAAGTCGTGTGGAAGAAAAAATAAAAAAAAAAAAAAAAAAAATAAATATATAGTGTATATTCTAAATAAATAAATAAATATATATATATATATATATATATATATATATATATATATATATATATATATTATATATATATAATAATAATATACTACTATATATATATATAGTCGGTGTAAAGGTCTCCCAGCCTCGGCATGCTAAGTAGCTGTAAGGGTAAGCCGACCCAACAAGACCAAAGAAGGACAACCAGAGAGCGGCAAAAGGCCAAAGTAATAAGATGATAGGTACGTGGTGGCGCCCACGGGCCACAGAGAATGGCACAGAAGGAAAAGAGGACACAGCCTCAAGTAGTGGGAATGGAGAAAGTAGACAGAGTAGGACGAAGACCTCGACACGGGGAAGAGGAGAATCGAAGCCTGGGTAAAACAACCCCCGTAGAAAGAGAGTGGAGTGTGATAGCAAGAGATACAGATGAGGCATAGAATCGACGCGCAAAGCCGCACTAGGCCCACCCCGGATGAAATCCTGCCGGTCCCAGTCCCCAAGGCGTAACAACCCACCAACAAATCAATAGCAACCGTGGCGGGTCACCGTAGCGCCAACCCCTGGGTGGGGGCCCAAGCCGATCCACCACAATGGAGAGGAACAGTAGCAAGGAGAGGGAGTAAGACAAATGAGGATAGGGGGATGGCAGAAGGAAGGAATGTAGGAGCAGCAGGGAGGCATAGCAAGGGAGACACACACACACACACAAATGGGGGGGGGGGAGGTATAGAGATTATTGAAAGTATGAGCTGGAGGCGGTTTTCTAATGAGAAACGTTGCCGGTCACCTGAGTGCTGAATTTATCCTCATTTATCTTAGTTTACTTGCTATTACACCTTAACTATTTTCACTCCTCATCTCATTCTGTGCACTTTCCCCTCCTCATTTCTTCCCATACCCTCTTCCTCCCTGCTAGGCTGCTCCATCTCTGCTTCCTCTGCTATCTATTCGTTATACTCATTGCGTGTTGCCACTTTTGAGGTAAGTATCTTAATTTAACCTTATCTATTTTGCTTACTACCACACCTTATCCATTTTCGCTCCTCACCTCCTTCCGTGCACTTTCTCTCCTCACTTCTTCTCCCCATACTCTCTTCCTCCCCAATATGCCGCTCCTTATTTACTTCCTCCACTATCCATTCACTATCTCTCCTCCTCTTTCCTCCCTATCAACCACGTTTGTTTCCATGTAAGATTCGTTGTACCGTTGTCTTTCGTTTGTCCTGATGAAGGCTTAATAGTCGAAACGTCGTCTGTCCCTGTATCTCGTTGTTAGGTTGTGTTATGTTTTATTTTGGTAACACATCTACCTATTTTTGTTTATCTTGACATTTGCCCGGTGTTACTCCAGCCACCTGCTTCCTGTTTAGGGTTGTTACCCAACACTGGAACATTTATCCCTCAAGATCGAGAGAAGTTTCGAAAGGCTGTTATGACTACTACATCCTGTTCAGGATATGCTACCTGATGATGTCGACATATACTCTTACACAAAAGGTGCCTAGGATATAAAAATAAATGAAAACAATATCTATAGACAGAAGACATTTGTAGAAGTCATGTGCTTCGCATGCGTTAAAGGTGAATAAACACTACATATCAACAATAGAATGATGTGGACAGCACAACTCTCTTCGCTTTTACTTTGTCATACGACCTGGTACTAATTTCTTTATGCTGGGTCGATCTATAAACTAATTGTGGTCTTAAAGGTATTTTCTTTTGATAAACTGATATAGGTACTAAGATTGCAAATGAATACATAAGATACTGACAAAGAGACAAAAAGGCAAACGACGTTTCGATTAGGCAAACCTTATTTCTGTTTATGTTATTTATATTTGCAAGTAAACCTAATTATTTCTGTTGTATTGAGGCCTAATGGAAGGTACTAGTTTTAAATGTTTGTGGTCCTCGGAGAATGTACATACCTGTGATTGTGTGTTATTGCTGCTGTTTGTTTCAATAGACTGGTCCATTTTCATAGTAATTTTGGTAAATATGTATGTTGGTAATCTTGACTGAAATCACATTTCTAGACGTGAAGTATGGTCAAATTGAGAAAACGTGTTGACTCAAGTTGCGAGGCGAATAGTTGCCAACTGAACAGACGTGGTTCACATCCCGTCGGCTGTCTTCTGTTTTTTTCTATAACCCATATCTCTTCCAATTTACATTCTTCATTTATCAATGTTACATCTGAAGAAGCCATGTTTCTGTTTGTGTTACAGTCATGCGTAACTGCTCTTTTACTACTGAGGTCTGATGACATGTTCGTACTAGTGTTAAAGATTGTGATCCTCGAAGAATATACATATCTGTTCATTGCCTGTATTTTTGTTTTCTATGTGTTTATTAGCCGGTTCATATTCATAGTCCATTTGTGAACGGAACATATTCAACTTAAGAGAAACATGTTGGCAGTTGTTATATTGACACAGATGTTGTGAGTTACACGGACGGGTCGGTCATCTGTCACAACTGGTGCACATGTGCCTTTACTACCAGGTCACACGGAAGAACAGTTCACGAAGCAGTGGAGCTGTTACCGCAACAAGCAGTCGCGCAATGGAAGTATTTGCCGTAACGCAGGCACTTACCTGTCCAGAATCGCAAGATTATCCCTATGCGTGCATACTATGTGACTCAATGAATATGATTCAAAAAGTCAAAACAGGTTATGCACGTAGGGGATGGATGAAATCATTACAGAGAGAACAAAAATGCGGGCATCACTGCGGAAATTAACCCTTTTATTTGTTCCGACACGCGGGTGTTGAGGAAAATGAACAGGCCGGCCAATTACACGCCATCACAACAGATGGTCAACCTATGGACCAAGCTGATATACCCATTACTCTTCATGAGTCCGCATGATCAGAGGATTTTGAGATGAATGAGCATGACTCAATATCGAGAATGCGCGAATTGAGAGTGAAGATAAGCGTGGCCCGTAGAGAACACCTGACAAAGTTTTCAGAAAAAAACAGTGGACCAACATAGAACCGGAAGCATCAGCCGTTATACCCTGAGAGATTTACTGAAGTGGAAAACTGAGCACCTATGAATATGTCCGGTGTGCGAGGAAATAATATCAATAAAATAATACTAATACTAATATATATATAAAGTGACATATTTTTCCAGAACTTTGTCTTCGTTGTTGGATACTCTGAAAGCTTCTCGGTCCTGGACAAGCAGGCCTGCATAGGCGGGAGACATGTCCATACATTCTTCGATGTCGCTGGTCCATCGTCTTCTTTGTCTCACTTTTCTTCTCTCGTTAGGCACTCTGCCCTCTAGAATAAGTCTTTCGATACCATCATCATCAAGTGCCGTCTCCGCAACGAAGGTTGGCTGCAACAGATCTCCAACATCCCCTCTCTTGTTTTGGTGGTGCACTCTGCTAGATTGCAACCTGTCCATCTTGTGATGTTACTCGCCCACTTGTATCTCTGTCTACCTCTTGCTCGCTTCACTTTGACTTTACCCTCAAGTAAGGTATCAATAAGGTGACCAAAATATTTTGCTTGCCTTATTTTGATTTCTCTTAGTAATTCTTTCTTTATATTAAGTGTTTTAGCACCTCTTTGTTTTCTTCTCCATCCATTATGTTCTCCCTATTCTCCTATATATCCACATCTCAAAGCATCAATTCTGTCTTCCAGTCATTTATTTAGTGTCCATGTTTCTGAGCCATACATTAATGTTGAATAGATGTAGCATTTTATAATTCTCGTTTTTAACTTGTTTGTAATTTATTTAGATGTTACTATTTTACTCATGTCATTGAAGATACTTTTAGTCATTCCTATTCTCCTTTTAACTTCTGTTTCATATCTGCCGTTATTTGTGACTATGTTTCCAAGATATTGATAATGTTTTACTTGTTGTAGTTTCTCTCCATGTAAGTTTATGTTTAGCTCTTGTTCTTCTGTCTCCTTGCTGATTATCATGGTTGTTGTTTTTTGGATATTTATATCCAGACCATATTCATTGCTTGTTTTATTGACTTGATCTATTAGTTTTTGTAGTTCATGTACACTTTCTGCTAAAAGAACAGTGTCATCTGCATATCTCAGGTTGTTTATTATTTTGCTCCATTGGTCTTGAATCCTGGCATTTCTTCTATATTTTTAAAGATATTCTCTGTGTAGATATTAAATAGACTTGGTGGTAAAATGCATTCTTGTCTTACCCCTCTTCTTATTTCTATGTATGGTGAGTAGCTGTTTTCACACCTTATTGATGCAGTCTTGTCCCAGTATATATTTCTAATCAGTCAGATGTCTTTTCCATATGTGTCTATTTCTTGAAGACGGTCGATACCATCATGTCGCTTTAAGTGTCCAAAATAGTGTAGCTTCCTTCTTATGATGGTATTTAGAAGCCATCCTTCATTTAGTTTCAGTAAGTTCAAAATTTCAATGTTCTTCTTTTTCTCTGTCCGTAAAAGGGACTAATACCACTACGTTGGTAGTGTTGACTAAAATCACATTTATTATTTTTAGAGATGCAGTGTGGTAGATTCGGAAAACGTTTTGACTTTGGTTGCGAGGAGAATGGGTGTCATCTGAACGGAGATGGTTCAAATCCTATTTACAATATTCATTTATACATGTTACATCTGATGCAACCTTATTTCTGTTCATGTGTTTTTTTTAATGCGTACAAGCATACCTAATGTCATTTCTCTGAGTTTGCTGTTAGACGTCTGGATTGAACGACGGTTGACTTTCGGTGCTTGTTTTTTGGCACGTTTGATATGAAATAATACCCAGACCGTTGATAATCCATTCAATCCACCTTCTTATTGGTTTTCCTCCGCCTCTAGCTATTTCCGTTCTCATGTCGTATGCTCTTCTGCAGGTCAATGTGCGTCATTCTCATTTAATTGCCAAGCTATTTAAGACTATTTTTTCAATATATTTGGCCGCAAACGTTGTACCAACAGTTCTTGTAATTTCTATATTTATCACAAGATCTCTTCTTGTTCTGTGTGCTATTTTCCTTTACTTTCAGTTGAACTTGAAATAGTGACTTGTGCCAAAAGCGAGTATTAAACGGAAATAGGTACATTGAAGTATTACCGAGAGCAAACACGACACACTAATAATTAAACACAGACGATGACAGACAGACGATGCTTCGACTAAAAACCTTCACAGTACGAAAGAACAGCGACGTAGCTATACAGGAAGACACAGTTTAGCTGTACTACATATGTATTACCATGAACGTTTATCTCTGTTGTTCGCCTCATGAAGTAGGTATTTTAGTAGAATCATCGTTTGCCTTTGTGTTTCGCTGTTAACACGTCGTGATACTCATTGGTAACTGGGAACACTTTAGTTTATCTATTTCAATGCATACTCTCATTTGCCTAGTGTTATCGTACCCCATGTATTTCCAACTTATTAGGTTATCCCTGACACTGTTGATTTCTATCTGCCTTGGAAAACAGGCTGGTCAACTATTTTACTAACCAATTGTCTATTGTCTTTCCCCAGATGAATGATTGATGATTGCATTCACACGCCGTTAAGCGTAGGGGTGGTATCTTAAGCTGTACTAACAAATGAGTTACAGAAACTTCATAGTTTTCTGAGTAAGTATATGTATGTCACAGAAAAATACCAGTCATTTAGTACTAACAGTTTCAACTAACTTTACGGCTTACATACACACAATATTCAAATTTTAAAAAATGCGTATACGAGAGAGTACACACTGAGAAATGTGAAACAATACTGTTTATTGCAGTACCACACATATACAGAAACATGTATCCAATATCGCATACACACATAAACACAAACAATATAAAGCAGATGCACATAAACATACATACAAGCACACACAGATACACACATGCTAGCACATATATACATACACAATAGTACTAACACCTACACAAAAAAGCATACATACAGACGTATACACGGCACATACGGTTACACCTATTCTAGCGATATCGCGATCGTAGTGACCCTGAACGTGTTCAGAATGAAGTTATGCGTAAATACCAGTTTAACTTTCGGTGCACTACTAAGTACACACACGTTTTTTTAAATGTGGGACGCGCCCCCCCCCCCTCCCCGGATGGCGTAACAAGCGCAAGCGGGGAAAAAAATCTAAATTGTGGTGGGAGTCATCAATAGACCCGTACAGGAAGGAGACTTTTGACTAACATTTAATGAGATATATACTCATAATAACATTATATGAAACGTAGTAAAAGGTTCTAGAGAAAATAGAAAAGCCTTTTTAGGCTCTAAAATCGCTACAGAGGTACAATTATCTCAAAAGGGAGCCACAGAGGTAAAATTCTCTCAAAAGGGAGCCACAGATGTAAAATTCTCTCAAAAGGAAGCCACAGATGTAAAATTCAAAAGGGAGCCAAGGAGTTAAAATTATCTGAAAAAAGAGGCACAGAGGTAGCATTCTCTCAAAAGGGAACCACAGAAGTACAATTCTTTCAAAGGGGTGACAAAGAGGTGAACTTATCTAAAACGAAAGCCACAGAGGAAAAATTATCTTAAAAGGGAGTCATAGAGGTAAAATGATCTCAAATGGAAGCTACAGATATAAAATTATCTTAAAAGGGAGCCACAAAGGTATCGTAAATGGGACCCACAGGGGTAAAAATATATTAGAATTGGTTACAGGGATAACATTATCCCAAAAGACATCCACGGTGGTATAAACTGCTCCAAAAGGAGGCAATTGAGCAAACAGTGTTCTACAAAGAGGACACAGCGGAAAACAATGGTCGTAAAATGAGGGAGGGGGGCAACGATGCAGAAATCTTAAGAAGCACTGCAGTAGACACATATTGTAATGATGGACATTTAGCATGGACTTTTCGTTTAACGTTCTCGTCAGGCTATGGGCAAGCTCTAACCTGAACATGTGCTTCTAAGAGATCATGCGCTACGTCGTAGTGGTTATGCCCATCGCATTGTGCATAAGAGATAGCGGGTTCGAATCTGGCGTATGGTTTCTTGTTTACAAGGAGGAGTTTTCGCAGTTCCGTAGGGATTATCGCTTGTCTTCTTCTTCATCTTCTTCTATGTCCGTTTACAAACTCCCGACAATTAGCATAATGTAGTCTGCTAGAATGTAGAATAGAATGCATGATTTTCAGCGTGGCTGCGATTATGAATCTTCAGCCCAATTAATCCGACTCCAGCATGGATTATGGGTTACTTTGACCTCATAGATTTGGACCCTATAGCTGTGACCTATCGACAGTAAACGGCCTCTGACTACAGCATTGCACGTCAAAGCGAAATGCCAATCCATGCTTTTCATTAGCTGGCGATACAAAATACATGGAAACCAATGACCAATTGCAATAGACATATCAGAGTAGTACCTTACAGTGACACACAATGATGTAGTACGACGTCCTGTTACTATCGAAAGGCCACGGGGCAGTATACCCCGTCACCCTAACCTCCCGTATTACACCTTATGACATACATGATAGGCATAAATAAACAAACTATCAGAGGATGTCCGATAAAGCGAAGAATGCTCCAGTAACAGAACAATATTGCATGATAGGCAATAATGTCTAGATTCTCTATTCCCATTTTCTGGATCCCGGTAACACATGGACGTGTTGGATCTAATCAGGTTGCGCAATAACCGGGTTTACTAAGTAATATATATATATATATATATATATATATATATATATATATATATATATATATATATATATATATATATATATATATATATATATATATATATATATATACAGTAGCACTGTAGTAGCACATGCACATACAGACCCGCTGGCATATACATAGCCATGCACTTGCATGCACACACACACAGACCACACATAGATACACACACACATGTATGCTATACATCAGAAGGGAGCAACCTATTTGGGCCTCTAAACAGAATGAACCTTCTTTCTTGAAACATTTAAAAACTGGCTTTTGGAGCATTGCTTCTCAACGTAAGCCGTATGACTCCCCTGAAGGTCGCAGAGACTTGAAAGAGTGGGGGTGAGGTGAGGAATGGAGTTACGGAGAAAATAGTCAGAATTTGGGGAGGGTGGGAATAGGCCCATCTAGGGAGGGGAGATCACAGAAGGGTAATTATTTTATCAATGTATCATTCGTGTTGCAGAGATCCGAAAGGGAACATAGAATAACAACACTGTTTACCTTTCATGCATATCATATGAAGTTGTATAAAATTCTAGAGAAAGTTATGGGAGGGGGGGTGATGTTCCATCCCATATAGGGTCACAATGATCTAGAAGTTATGCTTAAGTCGAATGCATCAGGCCGAAAGGGACAGAGATTACAGCAACGCTGTAAACCATGGTACAACGCATCCGGACTACATCCTGCTAATTTGCAGGAGTTTAAGAAAGAACGCAGAAGACGAAGAAGAATGATATATGTTGATAACCTTAACAACCTTAAACGCAATTGTGATTTGTTAAGAAAGATAACGATCTTCGATTTTTAGGTACCAGGAAGCCGCGAAATAAAAAATTTCTCAAAACGTGTTCTTGGGCAAAACAAAGGTTGAGAACCATTGCTTGGAGCTCAAAGTAGTAAGCTCAATTTTAGCTCTGACACCAGCGAATATAGTACTTTTAGATCACCCTTGCAGGTCCAAAAAAAGGGCTTGACGGGCCGGATTTGGCTCGCTAGTGTAGTCTGTTCACCACTTCTATACATATAACATGGCTTGTTGCAGATTGTTTTTTTAAAAACAGATTCAATGTTACAGTGCTTCTCTTTACCTTATCACACGGCAGTTCTCTGTTAACCCGCAAGACAGCGGGTAAATAAGTAAGACAAAAGACAAAATTAATTGAGACAAAACCTGCAGGGACAATGGCTTTTTCACAGGTGATAGGCTGTCAGCCTATACCCCACCTTTTCTAAATTACCTCCTACGACATGCCTAGAAGGAAGACAGAAGACAGTATGTATATATATATATATATATACACCATACATATACAGAGATGTATGTGTGATGTGATGTATTTTTTTCAGAACGTAGTCTTACTTATGAATCTTCTAAAATCCCTGCGGTCTGTGACTAGTTGTCTAGCATCCACTAGCGACATGTGCGTGCATTCTTGAATATCTCTTGTTCAACGACGTCTTTGTCCACCTTTGACTCTACTGCTTCTATAGCCCACTCCAACAACTCTTTTCATGTCATCGTGTCTCTTCACGTCGCTGAAAAAGTACAACCCCATTCTTAATATGGCGTTCAAAAGCCAATCTTCATGAACTTTAGTTTTGCTTAGCATGTCTTGTTTGGTCTTCCTTGCTGTCCATGGTATTCTCCGGACTCTACTATAGCAATTCATTTCGAAAGTCTCTATTCTCTTGGCTGTATTTTTATTTACTGTCCATGTTGTGCAGGCGTAGGTCGACTATGTGAGCACTCATGTACATAACAAACATACCTTAGTTCGCGTATTTTCACCGTGCCACAGTTTTTTAAGTTATTTTAATTTCCACATCGCTATTGCTGCTCTTCTTCTGATCACGACTACGCAATCTGCTGCATTATGTTAGCTCCAAATTTTCGAAATTTGTCCCTTCTTCTAAAACACTGTTTTCATTATTAAATTTAGGTCTTGTTTTCACTCTGTAGGTTCTCATTACGTTTGCTTTTTTCATATTTAGAAACATGTATTGTTGTTGGTTATAGCTTTTTGCAGATTGTACTATGTTCAGTAAGTATTTCTCATTTGATGTTAATAGAACTGTGTCGTCTGTATATCTAATTTCTGAAATCTGGAGACCCCCGATGTTTTTTGGGACTGAATTCTTGTTGCATTATTTCGTATTTCTTCTTCTTGTTCTTCTTCGTTCATTCTCACACTCCCGCTGGATTTCTCTTGTTGCATGACCATGGTCCTACTAGATTTCCAGCAGGATTTAGCCCAGAGAATGGAAATGCGTTGTGTTTCACATGTCTCATTATGTTCTCTGCATATATGCTAAACAGGTATGGAGATAATGTACACCCTAGCCTTACTCCTTTTTCCCACTTTTACGGCAGCTTGATTTTATTTTACAGATCTGCAATTACTCGTATACTCTGCTCTGGAAAATTCATGTTGTTCATTATTCCCCATAATTGCTGATGGTTCACACTGTCAAAATCTTTAGTGTAATCTATAATGCATGTAATCAGGTCGATGTTGAATTCTCTTTATTTTTCTATGATCCGTCTCATATTAAATATGTGGTCTCTAGTACCTCTTCTGGCTCTAAAACCTGCCTGAGTTTCGTGAATTCTCTTCTTCCATTTTGTTTCCTATTCTCTTCATTATAATGTGTAGTAATATTTTACTAGCTCGACTTATTAGTAAGATTCTTCTATAGTTGGAGCATAATTGCAAATCCCTGCTTTTTTAACACTGTGCTTCTGCCAGAAAGGCTATGGGCTAAGAGCTACCTGCTCACAGATAAAGAGATAATTTCATCAGCATTTATAGCGCGTGAAGCTAAATACGTCCCAGATCTTCGTGGTCGTCTCTTACAGAAATGCATAGCACGTCACAGTGTGGTTTCCATTTCGGAATTGAAAACTTATCGTTTGAAGGAAAATGTTAAATTCCCCATGTAGACCTCACAGAGTACTATAGAAAATTTAACTTTATTGCAAATCTAAAAATCATTTTGTGGTTAACAGGAAACCAAATAGTAGCTTACAGAAACACACCAACACTAAACACTAAGTCATATGGAAAGATGAATGATGTAGCAATGAAATGTCCCTTAAATGTCCAACTTTCAGCGACTACGAAGCAGCTGTTGTCATCTACTTAAGTAAGATCGATATTTTGTTAATCATATTACAAAACAACAAATGGTTTCAGTTTCAGCCAGCTGATGTTGCACTTCGTGGTATATGCTTACCGATGACTGCGTTGTCTGGAAACAATCTCTACATACATGCACAGAGTTGTTTTGGAAAAACGATAATTAAATAGACGGAGGAGATCTAAATTAGATCTTCAACTACCGCAACAAGAGTGTTTTACGCTCTTCAACCCTCCGTAGTACTCACAGACTCTCAAAGCATGCTGCGCAAGATAAAAATAATGCATGCTCAAAAAGGAATGGTTTGATTTATTGAATAAATCATTTGACCAGAGCATTACATGGATATACTGCTCTGGTAATGCCGGGGCCAGAGGAAATGAGAGAGCCGACTTACTGGCAAGCAATGCGGCGATAGATGGAACACTGCTGAGAAGAGATAAGCAGACTTGATTAAGGCAGTTATAGATTCATTTCAAAATTAAGATGAGCTTACAAAGAATGAGAAAGTACACATACAAAGATTGTCAGAAATTGGAGTTTCTATAGGTGAGGAAGAAAAAAAAAGTCTTTTTGGAAAGACCCGAAGATCCAATTATTATCAACACGTGACCGGGACTCTGAGTCATAATATACTGGGATGGCAGTTGTAACGGAAAGCGGAGAACTTATGGTAGTGTCCCGCGTGCTGTGATGCTAGTTTCTAATCAAGAATCAAGAGTGTTTTGCGCATGTGATTAAGTAGTTGCCAAAGCCACCGTCTGATTAGCGCAAATAAAAATGTTTCTTTTAGAAGAACGTAGACGACTCTACTTTTTTTCGTTGACTCTAAATATACAGTATAGTAAATAATAAATTCTTGTTATGATATACAGATGCCATGAAGGTTTTGGATGAATTAAAGCTTGATATTATTTGCTTACAAATTATAAAATTGTTTAAAAACAAGTTTCAAAATTGTTTCATCGTCACTCGTCTGCTCACTACCCTTAACGCACATAATGAGTTTACATATATAATTTACACAAGTTTTAAAAAGTATATACGCATAAAATTCTCAGCAATACTTTATCAATCACAATACATACATGCTCTGGAGAAGGCAAGCACTTCTCATAATTAATCCTCTGCTCTGGATGCACACAGTGGGACTTACATTGGCTGCTGCCTTTGATAAACGACCAATATGCATATGCTTTTATTCGCCAGCCAGTGAAAAGTCCCTGAAAAGTTGCCTCAGCAAAGATAAATGAAGTTTGAAATCTGCGTGAAGAATTATTATAGAAAAAGACTTCGGTAAATGGCCACATCAACATTTCA
The DNA here is from genome assembly GCA_034231615.1 of Meghimatium bilineatum. Classification (NCBI taxonomy): domain Eukaryota; kingdom Metazoa; phylum Mollusca; class Gastropoda; order Stylommatophora; family Philomycidae; genus Meghimatium; species Meghimatium bilineatum. The sequence continues at coordinate 36,049,854 of CM067298.1, forward strand.
GAAAATGAGAAACATTTTATGTAATGGAGTAATATAAATGCATATGCGAGTTCGAATATTAGGTTGCTATTTTGAGCCAATCCTTCTTTATGGAAACGAAGCATGGACAGTAAACAAAAGTGCCAAACATAAGCTGGAGACAACTGAGATATGGTTTTTCACAAAGAATGATGACAATTCCATGACCAGCAAGAAAACTAATGTAGAAGTTCTGATGAGATGCGGGTGTAAAATGATAAATTTAAATTAAAATTAGAAGCAGACAGTGACATTTTTTACGGCATATGATAAGAAAAGCAAAACTTGAACATTTAGTAACCACCGGAAAGATCAAGGGGAGAAAAGACATAGGAAAACAAAAAGACATAGGAAAACATCAATTTGGATGTTTGCATGAATAAAAATGGTACATACAACATAACAAAACACAGAATATAATCATACAAATGACAAATGTCCTGTGTATTGTCATTTGTATGATTATATTCTGTGTTTTGTTTTGTTGTATGTACCATTTTTATTCATGCAAACATCCGCTAGTGATAGTGTGTAGTGTGTTAGTGTTAGTCGTCATTCAGTATGAATTCATTACCTGTCTTCCACGTGAGTATTATTTTCAGTTTCTATCAAGGGTGAAATCAGATATTACCAAACGGGAAACCAGCTTTTGTGCTAAATTGTACTACAAGGGAAAAGTGGACAAAGTTGACAATAAATCCAGATTCTGATAATCTATCATTGGGATACCTTGCCGTCAGTGTTCTTGGCCGTTTACCATTCAGATAAAAAATAAATGTGATGACCATTTGAGTATTTTACAGACGAATATTTGATTTGGACATGCATGAAAGTTTCTTTAGATTGAACCAAATCAGAGCCAAAGTAAGAAAAGAAAAGTGGGTATACGGTGTATACCTGCGTGTACCCCAAAAAATCACTGAATATATGTACTTGCATATATATGTGTGTGTGTATATGTGGGTAGTGACATCCGTTGATGGAGGGTGTTTCTCTAATCAAGTCTGGGTCATTCCGTCGATCGTTGGATTAATCAACTAACATCGTAAAGTCCAGACCGATTTGTGTAACAGAAGTCAGTTCATTCCAATTCTTTTTTCATTCAAACGAATTATTGTGTGTCAAATTCAGAATAGCTTTGAACAGACAGAATTGGAGAGATCTGACCTCTGCCTTATGCGCTAACTTCAGCGCAAAAGGAAAATGAATGAATGAATATATATATATCACTGAATATATATATTCGCGTTCGTGTTCAATGTAACACACAATACGCACACATGTTACACACAATTACAATCATTAGTAACATCTGAACACATAAATATACATAAATTATGGGCACGAATGTTAATAATAAAAATAACATCTATACAAAAAATAAAACAATTACTTAGATGCACAGTGTAGTTTAATTTGATTAACTTCCCTCAAATTAATTGTTAAAAGTCAACTCAAACAATCAAGGTAACGGAACTCTAACGCACCTATGACTGTATATTTTTAGGTTTCTATTACCTTGACGTAGGCTAATGTTTCCTAGTGTTGCATACCGACACTTGATTCTGCTTGAGCAGCACGGTATAACTTAACGCGAACTTAAACATTAAAGGGTTCAGCATAGCAGCTCTGGACTACGTGCTTTTATTTACAAACATTACGTGGCATAAATATCTTTTTAAATGTTTCTTAATTAAAGCAAAACAGCTTAGTTCAATTCTGAATCTTCATCAATTGTGTTTATGTTCTAGGATTTCAATATTTAATTAAGGAGCTTCTTTGTGATTTTCGAGTATGTATTCTGTTCTGCAAGCTTACAGCAAAGTTGCGATAGTTGCTACATTTGATTTAGCAGGCAGATTGTGTAAGTTTTTTTAAATAATTTTGAGTTGTATTACAGAACGAAACAGCAAACTATAGGGTCAGCTCTCCTTATTACCTTTAAAGATGTAAATAAGAAAGTTTAACTGTTACTGTTTTTTCTTTTTAGGTACAGGTCAACAAGCTTAATTGTTTGCCTTTGGTCCCCAGGAAATGTGAGCAGTGAAGCAATTCTTTCTTATGTGTACTTTAGGAGGGGGTTGGATTACCTACAAAGCTTCATTTAATGATCAAAAGATGTCAACTATCAGCAGTATGCGATGCTTCGGGAAGATTTTAACTATCAGCAGTATGCGATGCTTCGGGAAGATTTTAACTATCAGCAGTATGCGATGCTTCTGGAAGATTTTAACTATCAGCAGTATGCGATGCTTTGGGAAGATTTTAACTATCAGCAGTATGCGATGGTTTGGGAAGAAGCCAGCCACTCAAAAAGGATTTATGTGTGTATTCTGAAAACATAATCCACCGTTTTGTATACTGACAATCCAATCACATAAAATAACTTGCCTCTTAGCAATTTGCTTCACAAGTTATCATCATCATCAAGTGCTGTCTCCGCAACGAAGGTTGGCTTCAACAGATCTCTCCAACATCCCCTGTCTCTTGGTTTGGTGGTGCACTCTGCTAAACTGTAACCTGTCAATCTTGTGATGTTACTCTCCCGTCACAAGTAGCGAATTGTAATTCAATTTCTCGTTGCAGACAATGAAACTGTTATGAACATCCACATAAGTCTATGTGATGTGTATGGAAATTTTGAAGTCGACATGAGTATAGTTAGCTATCCGCTGAGTTCTAAGAATCAAAGAATCAGGTAGAGGAGATTCCGATCTGCTTGATAGTTGGCGCTATGGGCGTATTTCACCTGCCATCAAAGTAGAAATGTTGAAATGCGATGAGGGCATTATTCTTAATATTGTGATAATAACAATAATACACATAGCCAATTAGGGTTGTAGGAATGTAACACTGGAGATATCAGCAGAAAAAGCCCTTTAAACACTTCCTCCTCAGCCATTCGGAGGGGTGTAGAAAAAGCATGTCCATACCATTTTCTTATGTTATCAATCCATAATTGTCTTTCGCTCCACTTCTCCTTCCACCCTCGACTGTTCCCTGAAAAATAATTTTGGTAAGTGGGTAGTGTCTCCATTCTTGTAGAAGACGGATTTTTCGGGCCATTGGCGCAAATAAAATGGCGACACAGCGCATTTCCGTAATCTGTACTACATCATGCTGGAAATCTAGTAGGTCCATTGTCCTGTTACAAGAGATATCCAGCGGGAGTTAGAGAATGAACGTTGAAAAAGATGAAAACTACTCAGACATTGGCCTTTCAGCTGTCAGTCAGTATTGGTAGTGCAATTGCAGCTATACAACCGTGGATTTTCTAACGTTCGTACAAGATGGGTTTCTCACTGTCTCACCAGTGAATACTGATTGTAAATAATTTATGTTGCATTTCTAGAGTTTTTTAATGCTCTAGTTTTTTAAAAAGAGAACTTTTTAACAAAGATCATTACTCGTATAATGCAATTAGAAATGCACATGTTGTATACAACCACAAGAGGGCTAAAATAAACGGTTTTTTTGTGTGTCAATATGGCAAGTCATGCTCATGTTTGACTGATAATCTTATCCCACAGCAGACGCTAAGGTGATGGTGATAATTTATTCCCGTTTCCGTGAGCAAGTAGCTTTTAACAGCCCTTTCTCGCAAAACCTATCTGGCAAAAGTGTAGGTCTTCAGTTGAGTAACCAAGGTGACACTGTAACAGAATGAGGTTTAGTGTTATTTATATTCTCTGATCCAACACACGCAGACTAACATTCCGCTACTGACTCTTGAAGGCAACAACTCACACAAGACTGTTTATTACTATGATATCAACCCCGTTACAACATTTAATATTTTGTTGTCAAAATACAATATCTATAGCAGCATATGCATGTCATGAATATATGTACGGGTTCTAACTTGCGATCTACGCTATGTCATCTTTATTTATAACTTATTCCTATCTATCTTTGTCGGTCTGTCCAAGTGTTTAGCCATCACATCCAAAACTTGGTAATTAGCTTGATATTATTCCCCAAGTTCTCATTCCACAGTTGTCCGACTGTCCGACCGTTTGTGATCGTAGGTCTGGTCTTTCAACCAGATGCTTCATTGCTACTAATTTACCGACAGCGCTCAAGTTGTCTGATAGCCAAAATCGTATGGTGGTATATTGCTCTGTGTGAAACACCTAACTTCTCGAGCTAATTCACTTATCACTGTCCCAGATTCACAGTCCGAGTTAACTTCTTTTCTGTCTTGGATCAACTATCTCTGACCTATCTCCCCCGACTGTCCCGGAGGCAATCCCTAACTGGATGCCCAATTCAGTAGATAACTCTTGCTAACAGCCACCTTGACCAGTCGTGATTCACGTATTAAATACATTTGACAAGGGCCCAATTTCTTCCTTATTACTCAATGTTGTTGGAAAACAATTATTTACAACAAACATTCATCTACTACTTAATTGTCGCTGGACGACCTATAAGTAAGTAGCCAACAAGTCAAGTTCAAAAGAAGTAAAGAAACAAGTGTTACTTTTATCTCTGACTGACATATCTGTCCGTACGTCTTATTTAAGTAAGTGGTTTCCTTATTTATACTAGTCGCGCCATGGTTGAAACTCAGTAAGTTTGGGCACAATATATTTGTTCCGCTTCGGCTGGTATAATGGCTTTGCATTATTTTCTTTCTCGGACTGTCGACACTGATGCAGATTTGTGTTTGTTTACTTTCCCACGAACTTTGCTGGTAAGGATTCTCATTTCTTTTCTAATGTCTCCAATTGCCTGTGGATGTTCTCATGTCTTTGCGGTGCCTCCCCTCTCCCTGGCACAACACTAAAGCGCAAAATGCTTGCTGTCTTAAAGACACGATTGTATTAAGGGGGTTTATTGGATCCATGTTTAGTCCCCGAATTGAGGTATTCCAGTATCATATTCCAGTCTGACAGTGTCATAAGATCATCTCGTCCTGCCAGAAATGCAACACATACGTCGGGGTCAACTAGTGCATCATTCTTTCCTCAGATCTGTTACCTATCTGCAGTAATTGCGCAACCAACATTCCCGCCGCCTAGACGCTCTTGATTAGAAACTGGCTTCACAGCACGCGGGTCATTCCCATAAGTGCTCCACGCTCCGCTCCAGCAGTCATCCCAGTTTGTATGTAGACTAGAGTCCCGGTTAGGAGTTGATTGTGTGATCTTCGGGACTTTCCAAAAAATTTACTTTTCCTTCCCTCACCTCTAGATACTCCCATTTCTAGCATTCTCTGTATATGTTCTTTCTCAGCCTCATTAACATCATCTGCATCTTGAAATGATTGTATTACTGCCTTCATTAAGTCTGCTTTATCTCTTATCAGCAATGTGCCGTCTATCGCCGCATTGCCTGCCAATAAGTCGGCTCTCTCGTTTCCCTTGACTTCAGTATGACCCGGGCAGTATATCCATGTAATGCTCTGGACAACTGAGTTGTCCAATACGTCCCAGCATTCTTTTCTTAGCATGAACTTTCTATCTTGCGTAGTATGTTTTGAGAGTCTATGAGTATTACCGAGTGTGTTGAACGCCTAGGAGTCTGTCACAAAAGGACACAGGTACCATGGGGCCATGTGACAAAAGATAAAAGTAAGAAATCAAGGCTAGGCATTCAGTGACAAGAGCGTTTTCACATAAGACACGTTGCCAGCCCATCCACAAACTGCTATAGTGGCCCCCTACAACATTCCTGGAAAAAAAGATAGTGGTCCTATTCTTTGCACCTGAGACTTCCATCTTCGGCTGAGTCTTGCCATCTGATGTTCATAAGGGAGACAATCTGTGTGAAAGTTATAGAGCTACATTACATGCTGTCTATACACATGCAATGTTTCACCAGCTTATAACAACACTGGAAATAACACTACTCAGTCTGTAGGTTAATGCTATTCAGTCTGTATGGGACAGAAGAGGTATAAGAACAACCACCAAACTACAGGTATATCATGCTGCTGTTATACCAACCTTACTTTACGCCTTCGAAACGTAGACAGTGTATGCTAGACATGCAAGAAAGTTAAATCATTTCCATCTTACCTGCCTACGTAAATTACTAAACATCCATTGGTGGGACAAAGTACCAGACTACGAAGTCTTGGAAAAATCAACCTCAATAAGCATCCACACAATATTTATGAAGGCGCAGGCACGCTGGGCAGGCCATCTTGTGAGTATGGAGAACTCGCGTTTGCCAAAACAAATATATTATGGAGAACTCAAGGCAGGATTTCGAAAAGCTGGTGGACAGAAAAAGCGTTTCAAAGACACGCTCAAGTCATCCTTGAAACATCTTAACATTGACGTAGGCGCTTGGGAGAGCCTCGCTCAGGATAGAACAGCATGGCGTTACAGCATTAGAACGGGATCACTAGCGGCGGAAGAATTCAGACAAGAAACTGCAAGACAGAAGCGGACACGTAGAAAAGAAAAAACATCTCAACCTCACACAGATACATTCTATTGTTGTCAATTCTGTAAAATAACATTTTGTGCGCGCATTGGACTTTCTAGTCATTTAAAAACGCACTATTAACTTTATTATTTATTGTTATTATTATTATGGTTGAGTTTTTGGTCATCGTCGATCACGACGGACGAACATCAGGTTAATGCTATTTCTAAACCACAGATTTGCGTACAATCTGCCGAAAGTGCTGCTTGTCTTGGAGATGTCCTGGTATACAGTTCATCATGAACGGTCTCATTTTGTGATAGTGTACTACCTAGGTATGTTAGTCTATTCACAACTTTCAATGCTACGCCATTTAACTTTATGTGGTGCTCATGATAAATATTTTCCAGGTGCTGGTTGTAACCTGACTTCTGTTTTTTTCTATTAATATAAAGCCAAAAGTCGGTACGGATTTTGGAGAATGTGTCTATAATAATATGATGATATATAATAGATATCTAGATATACAATAGGACAAAGCATGGACGTCACAGAAAAGGTAAATGCTACCAAAAATAACAGAGACTTTAAGTACAGTATTTACCAAATCTTTCCATAGAAAAGTTATGCCTGCAGATCTTACAGCACATCACTCATCTTCGCTGATGGACAGATCATTTATTACATTGCGTATACTTTGTGTCGTGAGCCAATGAAAATCACAGTAAACGTTGCTATACCAAAATGATTGACGTTGCAAGCAATCAGTTAGTAAAACTATATAGGAGAATTACTTTTGTTTTGTATATTGTGAAAACTAGTTCAAAACGAGAAATTTGGGTAAACACTACCCCCATAAGTATGACTCGTGTTATTTCCTTGAATCTAAATTAAGCTTTCCTTAAAGCTTAAATTCAAGAAAGTACGAATACGAGTACAAATAAAAGCAATTACATTTGGGCTTTATATGCATATGCAATAATTACAGTCACATAAAATCTGGGCTGGACGCTTACAGAAATCAAAAGTGTTTTTCACTAACAATTTTGGCTGCAACAAAACTTATCTGACATGTGAAAAGAGAACACGCAAGGTGATGCAGTTTATCGAATCATTGAAAGCACACACACACACAGTAAAATACACATAGAAAAAACAACACAGTAAAATACGCATGCAATAGATGTTTCGGTTACACGCAGTAAAATATAAATATAAAATGGACGTTTACTGGAGGCACACACACATAGTAAAACAACACATATAAAACCAATGTTTACTGGAAGCACACACACACACACACACTCACATATAGTAAAATACATATATCCAATCAATGTTTACTGGAAGCACACACACACACACACACACACACTCACATATAGTAAAATATATATATCCAATCAATGTTTACTGGAAGCACACACATACACTCACATATAGTAAAATACATATATCCAATCATTGTTTACTGGAAACACACACACATAGTAAAACAACACATATCCAATGAATGTTTATTGGAAGCACACACACATTCACACATAGTAAAATACATATATACAATCAATGTTTACTGGAAGCACACACACACTCACATATAGTAAAATACATATATGCAATCAATGTTTACTGGAAGCACACACACACTCACATATAGTAAAATACATATATACAATCAATGTTTACTGGAAGCACACACACACACACATTCACACATAGTAAAATACATATATACAATCAATGTTTACTGGAAGCACACACACACACATTCACATATAGTAAAATACATATATCCAATAAATGTTTACTGGAAGCACACACACACACACACATTCACACATAGTAAAATACATATATACAATCAATGTTTACTGGAAGCACACACACACACACATTCACACATAGTAAAATACATATATACAATCAATGTTTACTGGAAGCACACACACACACACACATTCACACATAGTAAAATACATATATACAATCAATGTTTACTGGAAGCACACACACACACACATTCACACATAGTAAAATACATATATACAATCATTGTTTACTGGAAGCACACACACACGCACACATTCACACATAGTAAAATACATATATACAATCAATGCTTACTGGAAGCACACACACACAAACACACATTCACACATAGTAAAATACATATATACAATCAATGTTTACTGGAAGCATACACACACACACATTCACACATAGTAAAATACATATATACAATCAATGTTTACTGGAAGCACACACACGCACACATTCACACATAGTAAAATACATATATACAATCATTGTTTACTGGAAGCACACACACACACACACATTCACACATAGTAGAATACATATATACAATCAATGCTTACTGGAAGCACACACACACACACACATTCACACATAGTAAAATACATATATACAATCATTGTTTACTGGAAACACACACACACACACACATTCACACATAGTAAAATACATATATACAATCATTGTTTACTGGAAACACACACACACACACACACACATTCATACATAGTAAAATACATATATACAATCATTGTTTACTGGAAACACACATACACACGTGACCCGGTCTCAGAAAAGTTGGGAATACATGCTTTAGAACGTTTATTTCTTTATTACATATTGTTCATTCTTATACATGCCTTAAAGGATGTGATCAGTTTTCCTATCTGCTTTTTTACAAGTAGGATGTTTATAAAGAATAGTGCAACGAAGGCAAACAGTACAACGAACTAAGATTGTATGTGATACAAATGAATACTGATACTCATTTGTCTGGAGAGTGACACTGCAGGAGTTGCCTTATCCGGATCTTATAACTAACTGCCTTTGGGTGTAATTGTAACATTATAAGTCTATTCCTTATGTATCTTATTCTCTTCTGGTATTCAGTGCTGCGATTTTCATCTGTAGGCATATCACTATAACTTTCAAATCTGTATTTTGTCCGTAGTTGAGGGTAGTCTTCCAAATAAAGTGTTCTGAATATATGGAAATGATGAAACTAGTTCTTGTCTAGCTTGATGTAGTCCCATACATTTAAAGAAAACATACTGTTATGGTCATGTGACGTATTCTCTCCAGAACGTTATCTTCCCAATGAACTCTCTGAACCCCCTTCTGTATTGAGCGATGTGGCTTGTATTTTCCGATATATTCATATTATCTTTAATTTCTTCAGTCCATCGTCTTCTTGGTCTGCCCTTTCTCGTCTTTCTAAGTACTCTGCCCTCCATTATTTGTCTTTCTAAACAGTTGTGTCTCTTTGTATGACCAAACAAGTGTAGTTTTCTTTTTGCTATTGTGTTTAGTAACCAACACTCTATAATCTTCAATGTGTTTATAATATCTGAGTTTCTATATTCTAAAAGGGAAACTAAAGGGGCAGCCTATTAATATAAACATCATCCAAGTTTATGCACCAACGTCAGAGAGTACAGAAGAGGACATACAACAATTCTACAACGACTTTTTGAACACATCTATGAAACAATGCAAACAACACAAAATAAATATTGTCATGGGCGATATGAATGCTAAGGTAGGGAACAGCCAAAACGAGGATGTTACTGGCAGATTTGGATTAGGCACTAGAAACGAAAGAGGTGAGGTCCTAGTAGACTGGGCCAGAAATAATAATATGGTGATAGGGAACACATTCTTTTCTCATCACCCAAGACGGCTATGGACATGGGAAAGTCCAGATAATAAGACACACAATCAAATAGATTACATCATAATAAATAAAAGATTTCGAAATTCATTGAAGTCTGTTAAGACACGTCCAAGCGCTGATTGCAACAGTGACCATGTTCCAGTAGTGGGAAAGATTAATATTAGGTTAAAGAGATTAAAAACTAAAAGGGCAGATAACACACCTAATGTGAATATGCTGACAAAGAATACAGAATTACAAGAACAGTATAACATAAATCAAAATAGGTACAATGCAATAGAAAAAATCGAAACCATTGAAGAACAGTGGACGATGCTAAAAGATTCATTGCAGCAAACATCTAAAGAGATCCTGCCACCTAAGAAGCATCTCAATAAGAAAGACTAGATGACAGAAGATATTTTGAATATGATGAAGCGAAGAAGTCAGATAAAGAATAACATCGACGAATACAACAAGATGAACAAAGAAATTAAACATAAGTGCACCAAGGCTAAAGATGATTGGTTAAACGCAAAGTGCAGTGAAATAGAAAAATATTATCATAAAAATACAAGTGATAAACATTTACAAATAAAAGAATTAACAGGCAGAGGGCAGGCTCACAAGACTGGGTGTCTGAAATCTAAGCAGGGACATATACTAATAGGAGAAAATGAAGTCATGCACAGATGGGAAGAATATAATAAAGAATTGTACGAAGATAACAGAAATGATATTAACTTAAATTATAACAATGAAGGTCCAATAATATTAAAAGCAGAAGTAAAGGAAGCCATACAACACTTAAAAAACAACAAATCATCGGGTCCAGACAAGATTACAAAAGAAGAATTAGAAACCCTGGGAGATTATAGCGTTGAAATTATCACCAAAATGTTAAATGACATCTACAACAGTGGCTATATTCCATCGGATTTGCTACAATTAATTTTCATAACCCTACCAAAGAAACCTGGTGCAGTAGACTGCAAAGACCACAGAACAATCAGCCTTATGAGTCAGATGACCAAGATTCTACTGCGCATAATAATGAGGTGTATAAGAGAAAAAATAAAACCAGAGATAGCAGAAAAACAATGCGGATTCGTAGAAGGAAAAGGCACAAGAAATGCACTATATATAGTAAGAACATTAATGGAGAGGGCCATAGAAGTACAGCAAGACCTTTATCTATGCTTCATAGATTACATTAAAGCATTTGACAAGGTGAAGCATTCAGAGATTATAAAACTGCTAGAAAATCTTAACGTTGATGGGAAAGATCTAAAAATAGTAAGAAATATGTATTGGAAACAAACAGCTGCGATGAGAGTTAACAACACTATAGGTAGATTTCAAAATATAGAAATGGGCGCCAGGCAAGGTTGTTTAATATCACCGGACCTTTTCTCCCTGTATACATATACATTATGCGAAATATAGAAGATATGCCAAGAATAAAAGTGGGAGGATGCAATATAAATAACTTGAGATATGCTGATGACACAGTACTGATCGCAGGAAGCGAACAAGAACTACAAGCCCTATTAGATAAAGTAGTGGATGAAAGTGAAAACAAAGGCATCAGTTTAAACAAGAAGAAAACAAAAATAATGGTTGTATCAAAGTGACATAAACTACCAAGATGCAACATAATAATTAATGACACAAAATTTGCACAAGTTGAAAAAGTTAAATATATTGGCACCCTGTTAACATCACAAGGTATTGAGTGAAGGCAAGGCTCAAGTGAAATAAAGAGCCGAACAGCACAAGCCAAATCAGCATTCCAAAAAATGAGAACCACTTTTTGCAATGGAAGTCTATCAATGCAGACTGGAATTCGAGTGCTGAGATGTTATATCGAACCAATTCTTTTTTATGGACGTGAAGCATGGACTGTAAAAAAGAAAATTCAAAGCGAATTAGAGGCTACAGAAATGTGGTTTCTGAGAAGAATGATGAAAATACCATGGGCAGTCAAGAAAACTAATGCAGAGGTTCTCATTGATGCTGGCGTAAAAAGATCAATCATATCAAACATTAGGGGCAGACAGTCAATGTTTCTAAGGCATGTGCTGAGAAGAACACAGCTTGAACACTTGATAACCACTGGAAAGATCAAAGGGAGAAGAGATAGGGGACGACAAAGAGAATATTTAATAGATGGGCTTGTCTCGTGGCACGGTAGAAGCTCACCAACCGAGCTTATTGACAACACAAGAGACAGAAAGTCGTAGAGAAACATGATCGCCTACGCCAGTCGGCATGTCACTTGATTGATTGCTTCTATTTTCTCCTTCCATAATATTATAAGTATCTTTCTGTAGCATTTAATCTCAAAGGATTTGATCTTCTTTACCGCTGTTTTACTTAATGTCCATGTTTCACAGCCGTATGTTGCAACCGAAAAAATAAAAGTCCGTAGCATTAGCAATTTCGTTTCTATATTGTTGTTTTTCCATATGTTTTCAACCGTGTTATTTTACAATATGCCATTGCCAATCTCTTCCTTATTTTTGCCATGCAGTCCCCTGCGCCGTTGGTGTTTGTTCCTAAGTATTCGAATTTAGCCATACATTCTATCTCGGTATTTCTATTTTTTTTTTTTTGGTTGTTGTGTTGACATGATTTTTTTTTGCGCCCTCGTTTAAATAAAAGCTTTGTGATTCGCTATATTTCTTTGTGTCCTTGTTTAGTTGTTCCAATCCCTTTATGTCATTTGAAAGAAGCACAGTGTCGTCTACGTAACGTTGTTCAGGGATTTCGAAGCCACCGATGTTTAAAGCGTGGTAGTCAGTGTTGTGTATGTCTTCTCTCACATTCTGATTTATATTTTTTGCGTAAATGTTGAACAGATATGGGGAGAGAGTCCATTCCTGCCTTACTCCACTCAATACCTCAAATCACTCTGAGAGATCGCCCTCTAACTTCACTGCAAACTTTTGATCTTGGTAAAGTTCTTCTATTAGATGAATCACATATCTTGGGAAACCCATGATCTCCCATAGTTTCTGGTGTTGAACGCAGTCGAACGCTTTTTAGTAATCTATGAAGCACTTATGCAGGTCAGTTGAGAATTTCCTACACTTTTATAAGATAAGCCTTATGTTAAGAATGTGAGCTCTTGTTCCTCTGCCCGATCTGAAACCGACCTATGTTTCGTTTATCTCCATCTCAAATTTTTGTGTGATTCTTTGCATTATGATGTTTAGCATTATTTTACTTGCTTGACTTATGAGGGTTATAGTTCGGTAGTTTGAGAAAATCTGAAGGTCGCCTTTTTTTTTAGAGGGGTATATATAATGATATTTTCCATTCCTCCAGCTATGTGCCACATTCCCAAATTTACAGCGAAGGTTTTGGTAAACCTTGATTCAGGCCTTGCCCCCTGCATGTATTATTTCTGTTGTTAATTCATCATGTCCTGAGGCTGTGTCGTTCTTTAAAATTTCTATTGCGTATCTTACTTCTTCTTTTGTAGGTTCTAGCTCTTTTTCATATTCGTTTATTGATTTATTTTTTTCTTGGGTCATTGTACATCTCACTGCATGCAGTATTCCTTCCATCTATGTAAGATATGGTTCCTTTCCGTTAGTACGTTTCCTTGTTTATCTTTCAGCACCTTTAATGATGGTTGCAGTTTGTTGTCTCTTAGGTGTCGCAAATTTTCGAACATCATTTTACTGTTACCTTGGTTTTTCTGCCCGTCTATTTCAAGGCATATTTTGTTTATGTAGTTTTGCTTGTCCTACCTAATTCTTCTTTCAATATCTCTTGACAGACTTATACAATCTGTTTTATTTTTACTACTATTTTAATTTGTCTTTATTTGATAATGTTCATAGTTTCTTCTGATATATACTCTTTCTTCTTCTCGCTCTTTTTGCGCAGCATATTTTTTGCACAGTTATTGAAAATGTCACTTATTTTGTGTTCAGGTTCATTTGGAGTGTTTTCTTCTTGTATTTTAAGTAGATTTTCTCATTTGTTTTAATTTCGATGTTTTATTCTTTCGGTATCGACGTCATATCGTATCTGGTAATGATTGAATTGTGTGTTGTCTAAGTTTTTTTATCTTTGACTTGAACTTTGCGATGAGTAACTTATGATCAGTGTCGCAGTCTGCGCCTGGTATTGTCTTGCTTTAAAGGATATTTGTTTTCCATCTTTGTTCTATTAGTATATAATCAATTTGGTTTCTGGTCTTTCCCTCCGGTGATGTTCAGGTGTATAGTCTTCTCGGGTGATGTTTAAAAAATGGACATACTGTACCGTTCATAATAAGTTTTAACTAGCGTGAGGTCTGGTTTAGTTTTTGTGATTTTTTTCATCCCAAAGAAACTGTTGGATTCAAACTTTCTGCTTATTCTAGGAATTTAGATATTGATGCACTATGTAGATGACTAAGGGATATCCAGTGGCGACGGACAAAAAGGTAAAACTTAATCAATTTCTGCTAATAATTATTATAGATTATAATTTATCTATCTATTTATCTATCTATCTATCTATCTATCTATCTATCTATCTATCTATCTATCTATCTATCTATCTATCTATCTATCTATCTATCTATCTATCTATCTATCTATCTATCTATCTATCTATCTATCTATCTATCTATCTATCTATCTATCTATCTATCTATCTATCTATCTATCTATCTATCTATCTATCTATCTATCTATCTATCTATCTATCTATCTATCTATCTATCTATCTATCTATCTATCTATCTATCTATCTATCTATCTATCTTTCTATCTATCTATCTATCTATCTATCTATCTATCTATCTAATCTAAATCTAAATCTAAATCTAAATCTAAATCTAAATCTAAATCTAAATCTAAATCTAAATCTAAATCTAAATCTAAATCTAAATCTAAATCTAAATCTAAATCTAAATCTAAATCTAAATCTAAATCTAAATCTAAATCTAAATCTAAATCTAAATCTAAATCTAAATCTAAATCTAAATCTAAATCTAAATCTAAATCTAAATCTAAATCTAAATCTAAATCTAAATCTAAATCTAAATCTAAATCTAAATCTAAATCTAAATCTAAATCTAAATCTAAATCTAAATCTAAATCTAAATCTAAATCTAAATCTAAATCTAAATCTAAATCTAAATCTAAATCTAAATCTAAATCTAAATCTAAATCTAAATCTAAATCTAAATCTAAATCTAAATCTAAATCTAAATCTAAATCTAAATCTAAATCTAAATCTAAATCTAAATCTAAATCTAAATCTAAATCTAAATCTAAATCTAAATCTAAATCTAAATCTAAATCTAAATCTAAATCTAAATCTAAATCTAAATCTAAATCTAAATCTAAATCTAAATCTAAATCTAAATCTAAATCTAAATCTAAATCTAAATCTAAATCTAATCTAATCTAATCTAATCTAATCTATCTATCTATCTATCTATCTATCTATCTATCTATCTATCTATCTATCTATCTATCTATCTATCTATCTATCTATCTAATCTATCTATCTATCTATCTATCTATCTATCTATCTATCTATCGATCTATCTATATCTATCTATATATCTATATCTATCTATCTATCTATCTATCTATATCTATCTATCTATCTATCTATCTATTTTCCTTTAGCGTCGAATACTGTGCATAGGGTAGAAACTATCATCTACCTTGATCGATCAACAGTGAAACCATACTCACAAGCTCTCCAGTTTGAACGATTTGATGCTACTCTGTGTAATTCTTGCATCTTGTTGACACCCATAGTCATACCCTCTTTGTAAGGGACAACGATTTAGCCCTGGCCCAACTCTACTGTCAGGTTTTCCTACACCGGAAATACACTTGAAGAGAGAAAGGGTTCAGTACCTGATGGGCTCAGGCGCTATTGGGACAAGGACGCTAAGCTCGAGAACGCCTTGCTCTCAAACGCGTGGTTTGAGACTCGAACTTGGACAAGGGGTACACGATGTCGGTGAATGACACCTCGGCTAAGAGGGCGAAAGAGCCAGGGTCCAACTCCTCTGTTGAGTTCTTCCCCTTAAAGAACCAGGCTCACGGATGAGAAACGGTTCAGTACCCAATGGGCACAGGCACAGCACGTCCAATTACATGAGGCAAGTTCATAGACAGTGGAACACCTCGTTCGAGTCAGACGAGAGCAAAAAATCGTCTGGGCGAAGAGTCGCCACTACGCGTGCCTGAAGACAGATATAGAGGCTGTCACAGGCTAAGGGTAGCCCACCAGAATTGTCAAGGCATGCCGAAATCGGATGTGCTAGGCCTACAAGGCGCATAACGGTGACACAACGTAATCACGCTCCCGGCGGAAATCGCACGGATATCTGTGATGGTTACAATGGAGCGAACGAAAAACAAAATACCCTCTTTGATGTTTGTTCTGCGAAGAGTCTCTCTTGGTCTTCCTCTTTTTCTTTAATAACTAACTAGATGATCACCATTTCGAAAGGACGCATTTGAGGCAATCCTTGAGGACATAAAAGGCTACTGGCCCCCTGAGGAACGAACACAGTGTTAAATCCCACGAAGACGTCCCTAACACACACTCGCCACCGCTAACACACAACCGCCACCACTAATACACACCCGATACCGCTAACACAAAACACACACCCGCCATCACCAATGCACACCAATGTTCCCTCTAAGACAAGCGTGCTTGTGAGCAAAAATATATCTCCGTGGACTGATAAATTTCGAACACCACTTCATCTATGCAAACCTTCTATCCAAAAAATTAGTTAATCTTCTTCAACATTTTATATTGAAACCAGTTTTTTTAAATTGTAGAAACGTGTACACACATTTATATACGTAAGTCTTGTGAACCAAGTCCAAACTCTGTTTCCAAGGGATAAAAATGTGTGCGCTAGCGCACGGTAGCGCAGTTTGGCAGGAAAAGTGACACACACTCGTCACCACCTAACGTTAACAGTAACCATATTTCCCACAACACCGCTAATAATATGTGCAAAATATTTACCGAATGTTTTCAAGGATTAAGTGCGAGATATTCGTTCGCCCTGTCACATTTTGCACTTAAGTACTTTTGCAAGGCCCAATACTGTTTTCAGCATTTTCTCTCTAAGCACACTGCATCTAGTTAATAATTTGTCATGGCTAGCGGTGTTTTTCTTCTTCTTTTGTTCACTTGAAACATGTCTGTATCTGTAATTCTGTCTCCTGAATAAAATTCACAGTCTGTTGTAGTTCACATAGTGTCTCATAGAGCTTTGATTCCAGTGTTGTTTACTCTGGCCAATATGTCTGCCTCAGCGTTTCATGCTCAGAACACTTTTGAAGTATATGTTTGGCACTCTGTGCTGCCTGTCCACATGTACACATGGCAGTGTTGCCAATCTTGAACTTTGTATGCATGTGACTGCGGAGTCTGTTGTGTCCTGTTCTGAGACGTACAATTATAACTTGGCTAGCGGTGTGATATTTCTGTCGCAGTGAAATATCCAAATGTCTTAGCATCTTATCACAAGTGAAAATTTGTGAGCGTTTCTAAAAATTAGACTTCGCATGCTAGTGCAGACAGTGGTCTTGATCAAATGTGAATGGTCACACCAGGTTTAGTTGTTTAGCTACCAGTGGCGTACTTTAAGTTCTGTCGTCATTAGAAACTGGCCTTGATTAGAATCAATTTATGTATACATGCAGTCTACTCTAGCGAAGTGGTACAGGCGTTTGTGACGGCCAAGGTACCGAGTTCGATCTCCGCCACAGGCAATTGTGCATCCAGACCGTTCATAAAGCAATGGCAATACTTAACGTATTTATATTGCCTAGAACATCACCACAGCCAACAAATACTGGGTTGATAGCTAAGTCCTGTTAAGGATATGCTACCAAAAAAAACGATATAAAAAGAAAAATATCCATTCAGAAGGCCTATGGTGAATCTACGTTACTTTCCACATCTATCCATGAAGAGTGTAAGATACTAAGAGTTAATGTGTGCAAATAAAAATAAATAACATGTAAAACAAGAGACCACTCGCGTGCCACATATGAAACGTTTGATTATTGGTTTTTTTTAAATTTGTCCCGGGATCAAAGTGTTGAATTTGAAATGTGATATCGCAAGAAATGAGATTCATTAGAATGGTGGCCTTGTAATATTGTTGTTCGTCCATCAAAAGTGATGGTGATCCTCATTTGTTATATCCGTGCTATGAAATTCAGTTAGAGCTATGTCCTTGACTATGAGTTCGTAGATTGCTAATAAGCCATATGATGGAAGCAACGGTCCTTTTTTTGCAATTTAGGAAGAGGATGCTCACTGTAGGCTGTGTTTCATCTACCCATGACTTTCTAGCTACACTCCGCTGTTGAACTGCTGAATTTCGTTTCTTTCCACAAGCTGCTTACCATTTTTTTACTGTAGAGTGCCATTTTGCTTTATTTCGTGCCACTTTTCCCATTTATCACATATTATTGTTTAAGGCATGGACCTCTTTTCATTGGCATGTGATGCGTTAGGTCTCACCATCACCACAGTGAAGACATTAGTTATGTATCAACCAGTGCCAGTTGTCCCCTACAGAGAACCAGTAACCACAGTAAAGGGACAAATACTCAATACTGACAATAAGTTTGTATATCTCGGCAGCACCCTATCGCACACTGCTACAATTGACGAGGATGTTGACCTGCGTATTTCTCGCGTCAGTGCGGTATTCAGGAATCTTCGTGCCAACGTCTGGATCAGGCATGATCTCAATTTGACAACTAAGTTGGACGTGTACCACCTGTGGTTATACCAACACTGCTTTATGCTGCGTCATCCTGGACTGTCTTGAAAGGCACGCTCGGCAGTTTAACTCTTTTCACATTCTGTGCCTAAGAAACCTCATGGGAGTACGTTTGCAGGTTCGTGTACCAGACACGGAAATCCTTCAAAAATCCCGTATGCAAAGCATCCATGCCCTGCTGATTAGATCCCAACTCCGTTAGACTGGCAACATCGTCCGTATGCCATACAACCATTTCCCAAAGAGATTATTATATGGGGAGCTGTACGATAGTAAGTTTTCAAGAAGCGGGCAGAAAAAGCTCTTCAAAGATCTCTTAAAAAACTCTCTCAAGCACTGCAGAATCGATCCTAGCTCCTGTGAGACTATAGCCCTCGATCGCTCAGCTTGGTCCACCCAGATCACTGCTGGCATCACAAAATTTGAAAAAGAAAAAACATCGCGGGCAATTAACAAGCGAGGAAAGCGGAAGAACAAATCCGAAAACTCTCCTACACCAAACCCTCTACACTACTGCAATAGAACTTTCCTTGCACGAATCGTATTCAACCGACATCTACGAACTCACAAACCAAATTAGAGAATCACACATTTTTTGTTGTTTTTCTACTTATTCATCACATTTATTGTTTTTCATGCAATGCTCATCTTCGCTTGCGAAGGAGGAACACCATCATCATCATGGTTCATTTCAAAGGCTCTCTGTGAGATCTTTAGTTAGTCTTTGTAGAGCGTCTTTTGGACACATGGGAAACGTATCTCTAAAGTTACATTCTCATTAATTCATATATAGGCATTCTCTTCCGAAAACATTTTCCGTGCCTTAATTTATATTCTCACTCATACATACTCATATTCTCACTCATACATACTCATATTCTCACTCATACATACTCATATTCTCACTCATACTGTCATATGCTTGCTGTTATTCTTATACATTCAAATCGTATAGTTATTACTGTCATTCGTGACCTTATAAATATTCATAATCTAAAGTGTGATTCTAACTCTTCCAGTAAGTATCATTAAGTATTCACTCATACGTCATCAATACAAACCCGTAGTCGTAACCTTCGATAATAGTTACCATGTTGTTCCGACAGACCGACGTTGTGCTTGAACTAGCTATGAGTACGGCGTGGGTGGACGGAACAACAAAGTAACCTGTCGCAAGGGCCAGAGTTGTGCCCTGATGTCGACGTCTGTTTCGGCGGCATTAGACTCGAAACGCCATCGAGTCGGATGGCTGCTGGAACAGAGGGCGGATCACTTATGGGAATGCCCCACGTGCTGTGAGACCAGTTTCTAAACAAGAATCAAGAGACGAATTCACTCATACGCTAATACATATTCTTATAATACAATATAATATGTCAAATAATATAATACGGGCAAATTTATTTTATTTCAATTTTTTTTAATGTATTTTATTTCTTACTTGGTGTGAGTGGGGTTAGTATGTATGCGATGAAGCATGTGCTACTTTGTTTTTGTGGACTGAAACTCAGCACATCCGCAGAGGTGTCTCGTCAGGGGCGGATGGTATGTAAGTGGTATTTAGTTGGTAGAATGTGATATTATTTTGTTTTAGTGGGCCGAAACTCAGCACAAATGTAAGGTTGTCTCTTTGGGGTGGGTAGTATGTATAGGTGTGGTATGTGTCTTTGTGGGTAGAAACTCTTCACAACCACAAGGCTATCTTATTTGGTGTGGGTGTTATGTATGTGTGCATTGGGTCTTGTGATCTTTTAATATTTGCTGATTCCGCCAGGTTGGTTCAGCTGTGGCGGACGTAATCTGTGTGCGTGCGTGATGTAGTGTGTGTAATTTTATTTTGTGGACTTAAACTCAGCACAACTGCAAGGTTGGAGCATATTGTTGGGAGTGTGTGTATGTGTGAAGTAGTGTGTGTTATTGTTTTTGTGGGCAGAAACTCCGAATAACCGCAAGGCTGTTTTTTAAAATAGGTTTTGTTTAAATGTCTGCTTGCGGCGTGGTAGTATGTGTGGATTTTGTGTTATGGAACCCTGTTCAACCGTACGTCTGCTTGTATCTACTTTTGGGGTGAAGGTAGTTCTGTCTATGTAGGGTGGTTCTGACATTCTTATTATTTTTGTGGTGAACAGATACTTTTCTATAAATCCCTACTTACTTATATGTAAACATTATTTAATTTGTGCTGTTCTCAATTATCATTATCTGAATTCATACAATACACTCATAGTCATATTCACTGATTCCTTAATATATATATATTCAATGGATAAATGTATATGTTTACTCATGTCCTTATACATTCACATCATAAAATTATGTAGGCCTACTCACGCATGACCTAGTATTAATTATGTAGTTCTACATTTACACATATATGTAGGTTCGAATCCTTAAATACATGATACTAGTGTGTCTCAATGTATATCCCACGGGGTTATTCATGGCTCTAGTTATATTATGATGTTGGTTCTGCTTAGGAACTGTTTAACTAGTGTTTGGATTTCGTTGGGGACTTTATGTCCTAGAATATTCTGCAGGATGTATTCTAACTGCAGGTCGTTGAAGTGGTATTTGAGACCATGTCTGTGTTGTTGAAATTTAGCACAGTGCTGCAGGTAATGTTCTATAGTGTTGTCCTCTTCGAATCTCGGCTCTTTTATCTTGAAGAGTGAGGAGTCTAGTCTTGGTTGGTTGCTTATCCAGTACCCATTCTTAGTTACCAAAGCTTTTTATTTGTTGGTACTTTTATTTTATCCGTGATTTGGTTTCATCTTGATGGTTCTTTTAGCATACTATGTGCATGTATACCTTTTTGAATGTTGTTTCATGCTTCTATCCACTCCTTGTTTATTATTTTCTTTATTTCGCTTTTGATTTCACTTTTGCCTAGTCCTATTTTTATTTCTCTGCCTTTTGTCCTACCAGCTTTTGCCTCTTTATCTGCTAATTCGTTCCCTGCTATGCCACCTTGGGCTGAGATCCACATTATCTTCACCTGACAGTTTCTGATGCGTAGTGATGTGATGGTGTGTAGTATTTCTTCTATAATATCTGGACATTGGTGATGTGTTTGTTCTGTAGTGTTTGCACTGATGAGAGAGAGAGAGAGAGAGAGAGTTGGTGAGTATTGTTAAGGGATAAATGTTCCTGTGTAGGATAACAACCCTAAACAGGAAGTAGGTGGCTGGAGTAACATAGGGCAAATATAAAGATAAACAAAAATAGGTAGATGTGTTACGAAAATGAAACATAAAACAATCTAACAACGAGATACAGGAACACTGTCGAGTATTGTTACTTGCTTGAAAGGGTTTTCTGAACGAATTCTAGCGCTTTGAGAATTGCTATTAGCTCTGCAGTATATATTATGTATTTTCTGAAATGCTGTATCCTTTCCTGATCTGCCATTCCGATATTGCTATTCCGGCTCATGTTGGTCCTTTCTCTCCCTTGGATCCATCCGTGTATACCTTTAAGTTATGTTGTACGTGAAGATTGATGGCTAGATTTCTAATTTTGTGTTTGCATTGCTTTGATTTTATAGAGTTAGTTAGTTTGGTGTCTGTTTCTGGTGTTATTAATTCGCAGGGGAGTACTTCTAGGCTATATTTTTGGGATGATGCCAATTCTCTTAGGTTTGGATATTTGCTTAAATCCTCTGAAGTTGGGTGTCTGAATGCCTCCAGGGCTACTTTTCCCGGAATTCGGTCATAATGGAATGATTCGTGAGCCGGTGGTAAGTGTCTGTTGCTATTTTGGAGCAGTAGTTTAATCTGAGACAACGACAGCACAAGATAAACGTAAATTTGTGACAGCTGAAATGGCATGCTAACGCAGAATCCTAGGAATATCGCTAAGAGACTGGATGAGAAATGAAGACATTAGACAAAGAACCGGCACCGCCACAATATTGGAGTATATTAAGACCCAACAGATCAAATGGTTTGCACACATCATTAAACTATCACCAAACAGCATACCGCAGCAAGCTGTGCTACACAGATGCAGTTAAAGCAGACCTAGAGGCCGACCTCGAGGACCACCGAAATAAAAGAGGCAACAAATTCCACAATATACTCAGCACACCCGAGGATCATCTCCAGAGAACTCTTCTAACCCTTGACGCTGAAAGGCAAAAAAGGGTTTAGTGAATAGATAGATAGAGTTTAATCTGCGCTCTTTTCCTCTTTTGGACAGTGGCAGTATCCGTAGTGCCACCTGCAGGACTTCTGCAGATGTAGTTATGGACACCCTTGCTATTGTTGCCAGGGAACTATGCTGAATATTGTCCAGCTTTTCCATATTTGTTGGGGTGAAATCTTCATATACCATGCTTGCATATTCAAATTTACCCCTCATGTAGGATTTATAGAATATGAGCATGGTTTTAGTATCGCTCCCCACCCACTGCCTCTGATGTATCTGAGCATATTGAGCCTTTCCCTACATCTATCTACTATATTGTTAATGTGCTTATCCCATCTTAAGCTGTGGTTGAGTGTCATTCCTAGGAATCTTGTGGTATTTGCAAAGTTTACTTTCTCTTTGTTTATAGTAATGTCAACTTTCTTATTTAAATGTCGTGTCCCTCTGTTGAAGACCATTCCAACCGGCTTGCTTGCGTTGATATTGAAGCCCCATCCACTGAGTTACTGAGTTCAGTTGTCTTTGGACGGACATTTGTAGATAGTTTAGGTTGTTTCTTGTGCTTCATATTGCTGCATCGTCTGCGAAATGTGATAGGCTTGTTTTCATATCCACAAATTCATCCCCTAGATCATTCACCATTAGGGCGAATATTGTAGGGAATATTACTGAGCCAAGAGGAATTCCGTTTTCTTGAATATGGGGTTCGGACATTTCATTGTTGATGAGGACTTAAAATGTTCTATCATTCAGGAAGTTTTCTATATATATTTGAATGAGGTGCCTTGAATGCCTGTTGCTCGTATTTATGCAGCGCTCACTCTCTCCAACATTCGTCGTAGGCACGTGCTGCATCTAGGAAGATGTACTGGGCTTGGCTATGGGCTTGCTTTCCAGATCTAGTATTTGTAGCAGTGTTTCTTTTCTGAGGGTTTCTTGTTGGGATATGATGGTTCGTGAGCTTACTGAATAGAAGTATTCCGCTAGGACGTCTGTTTATTCTTTTTCCGTTTTGGCTGCGTTGTTATTTAGAGCGGGTATGTTTGCTCTATCTTTATTGTTCCCACTAATACAATTAAGCTTTCTCCAAATCTCTGCTGTGGGAGTTCTAAAGCTTAATGTCTGGAAAATGATCTCCAATGTGCTTCTTTGGCTTTGCATATAGTTTTATTATATGTTTCCTAATATTATTGTAATTTAATGTTTTCTTGTTTTCCTCTTTCTGACCTTTCTAAGTGCGTTATCTCTTAGTCTTACCATATCTGTGCAATTTTTATCCACCGGGGGACCGGGTTTGTAATTTTATTTGCCTTCCTTTTATCTGTGGTGTCTGTTTCTATGATATAATGGAGCATGTTGGTATTTGGAATATTCTGTGAGGCCATCTTGAGTATTTCGTTTGTGAGGGATTCTACAAAATTTTCGGTTGTACCTGTCTTTATCTTCTCCATGTCCAGGCCGCATGATGAGTTTGTGAACTCTTCCCAGTCAGTTTTTCGCAGGTTAAAGTAGGGTCACTTATTCCTGGAGTTTATTAAAATGTTTACCTTTTAGTGTGATTCTAATAGGTAGATAGTCTGTCCAGCATCCGCCAGAGTTTCCCATTTAGTTGTGAACAGTCTAGATGTTACTATACTCAAATCTATACTCACATGAGTCTTGACCGTTCTCAACTGTGTTGACTCTGATTGTTGATCGGCATTTAGGATGATCAGACTGTTCTGTTCACATTAGTCTTTCTCCTGCCATACTATTTTTATGACTGCCCCATAAATAGTGATGCGCATTGAAGTCGTCCACTATAATGGTGTAGGTTGTTAGTTTTCTTGTTAGTTCCTCCAGATCCGATTCCGTAAAATGTCCTCTAGGGCAGTAGAGGTTGAGGATTTTGATTCCTTCATTTTGGCTTCTTATTGTGACTCCGATTCCCTCGAAGTTGGTGGTATTGTTTCCCAATCGTTCACTATGTATTTTTCATGTATTATAAATGCAACTCCTCCTCCCTTGCTATCTCTATAATTCCTGAGAACAATGTAGTCTTGAAAATACAACCCATGGCCTCTTTTCAGTCTAGTTTCCTGTAGGACATATATAATTATTTTCTCCTTATATTTCTCTATCAGAGGAGGCAGGTTTAGTACTGCACTTCTACAGCTGTATTGTATTATTTTTATGTGCTCCATTTTAGTATTTATATTTTATTTTGGTATTTGTGGTATATTTTATTTTCATTATTTTAGTTTATTTAGCTTTATTCTGGACTGAATTGCCTTGTCCTTTCATCTGAGCTCTGGTAATCCTTATGGATGGGTTCTCATCTTTATTTTCGTTTCCAATTACGTTTTGGATGAGTCGTTTTAAGTTCTCCGACTCTTAGTTGATTTGCTCTCTCCAGGTCTCGTTGTCTTTCGTTCTTTTTAGTTCATCCCTAAAAATAAAGGGGACACAGACCTACAGAAGCAGCGCCAGAAGTACAATCGAGGAGAAACTATAATCTCGCCCAAGAGAATAGTTATAGGAGCAAATCCCACATCAGTGGTTATTGTGACTGTAAAGGGAGAAGCCCCAACAAATCTTGTTCTCTTAAATAAGAGAAGGAAAATAGAGTACCAAATTCCAGAAATAATACAGTGTTCTCACTGCCAAAGATTTGGTCACTCTAGGGTAATTTGTAATAATAAAATAAGCTGCCGTTACTGCTCATGCCAAATGATCTAAACCAGTGCACTCTGGCCGAAAAAGATCACAAATACAAGGAAAAGAATGCAAATAAAAAGTGCGCAAACTGTAAAGGAAACCACAGTGCTAGATGCCGGGGGGGGGGGCCTGAGTATCTAATATAGAAGTCAGAATTGCGATCGCAATATAAAAAAGCCAGCAGGGTAACCCATCCCATTAATGAAGTAAAAACAATACCTGTTCTCAAGCAATAACTGAAGTAAACCAGAAAGAGCAAACAATACAGTCAGAAACAAAGAACCTAACAGCCATGCAGTGGTCCAACAAATTGAAAAAATATCGCAAAGTTGTGCGAAATTAAACTAGAAAAGAAGGGCTATTTAAAAAAAAACAATTAACAAAATCAATAGAGAGGAAGAATCTCAGAGTGAACCAAAATTAATTGTAATTTTATTTTCGACTATCTATTTATAGCTTTTGATGATCTACGAGGCGAAGTGCTCAGTCGTGACCGAGTGACTGTACAACAGAAACGTAAACATGAACTCGTTTCCGATTTGGGTGAGATCTATTGGTTGGTCTTGGCTATTTTTGGCATGCGATTTTACCTATGTAAATCATCATCATCAAGTGCCGTCTCCGCAACGAAGGTTGGCTGCAACGTATCTCCAACATCTCCTGTCTCTTGTCTTGGTGGTGCACTCTGCTAGACTGTAACATGTCCATCGTGTAATGTTACTCTCCCTCTTGTATCTCTGCCTACCTCTTGCTCGCTTCCCTTTGACTTTACCCTCAAGTAAGGTCTTCAATAGGGTGTCCAAAGTATTTTATTTGCCTGATCTTTATTTCTCGTAGTTGTTCTTTCTTCATATTAAGTGTCTTTAGCTCCTCTTTATTTGTTTTCTTCTCTTTCCATGATGTTCTCCCTATTCTTCTATATACCCACATCTCAAAGGCATCAATTTTGTCTTCTAATTGTTTATTTAGTGTCCATGTTTCTGAGCCAAACATTAATATGGAATAGATGTAGCATTTTATAATTCTCATTTTTAACTTGTTTGTAATTTGTTTAGATATTAATAATTTCCTCATGCCATTGAAGGTACTTTTAGCCATTCCTATTCTCCTTTTAACTTCTGTTTCACATCTGCCATCATTTGTGACTATGTGTCCAAGATATTGATAATGTTTTACTGATTGTAGTTTCTCTCCATGTATGTTTATGTTTTCCTCCTGTTCTTCTGTGTCTTTGCTGATTATCATGGTTTTTGTTTTTTGAATGTTTATATCCAGTCCATATTCATTACTTGATTTATTGACTTGATTTATTAGTCTTTGTAGTTCATGTTCACTTTCTGCTAAAAGAACAGTGTCATCTGCATATCTAATGTTGTTTATTATTTTCCCATTGATCTTGAGTCCTGGTATTTCTTCTATATTTTTAAAGATATTCTCTGTGTAGATATTAAATAGGCTTGGTGATAAAATGCATCCTTGTCTTACCCCTCTTCTTATTTCTATGTATGGAGAGTAGCTGTTTTCACACCTTATTGATGCAGTTTGTTCCCAATATATATTTCTAATCAGCCTGATGTCTTTTCCATCTATGCCTATTTCTTGAAGACATTTGATTAATTTTTCATGTTGGACTCTGTCAAAGGCCTTGCTGTATGAAGCAAATATAGATACTTTTTTGGACTTCTATATATTTATCTATCACTAGTCGGATACTCAGTATAGCTTCACTGGTTCCTTTGTTTTTTCCTAAAACCGAATTATTCTTCACCGACCTCCATGTCTATCTTGTTCTTAATTCTTTCATGTATTATCTTGAGAAGTATTTTAGTTAGATGGCTCATTAGACTTATTGTTCTATTATCTGTACAGTCCACAGCCCTGGGCTTCATAGGTAGTGGTATGAATATTGATGATGTTAGGTCTTTAGGTATATGGCCTGTTTCGTATATGTCATTGCAAATTTCTGTGATAGTATCTACTCATTTAGAGTTTTCATTATGTCTGCTGTTATGTTGTCAGAGCCTGCAGCTTTTCCACATTTTATTGAATTTATTGCATGTTCTACTTCTGATTTCAGTATTGCTGGTCCATCGTTGTTTGTATTGTTGGTTTTTTTTTTCGTTGGTCGTCAAACAGTTCTGTTACATAATCTGCCCATCTTGTGAGTGCTTCTGTTTTATCAAATATTATTTTACCATTTTTATCTTTAATGCAGCCACTCCCATTTATAGGATTTTTCGTATTTGTGATCAACCTTATCTCCGTATGAATTAATTTTGTCTTCTGTTGTATGGACATCTCCTCTATTTCACTGCATTTTGTTTCTAGCCATTGTTTTTTCGCTGTTCTGCACATGTTACGTATCTCCTTGTCTATACTTGAGTATTTTGGCGTATTTTTAGCTTTCTTTCTTTCTGTAATTTTCTCTAATATTTCATCTGTCATCCATATTTGTTTGTTCTTGGTATTTTGTTGGTAAATTTTTACTTGATGTTTGAATACTTTTCTTTAGGCTTTCCCATTTATTGTCTATTTTCTCTTCTGGATTTTCCCTTCTGTATTGTTCCATGCACTCTATCATTAGATGTTCATATCTATTCCTTACATCTATAAGGTATTTTTGTTGTATGTCTTGTTGTTTTAGTGCTGATGCGTCTATCTCTGGTTCTTGGACTCCTCTATTTACTATCTTTTTAAGTTTGACATTTATTTTGCACAGCACTGGATTATGGTCAGAATTGATATCTGCACCAGGGTATGTTTTGATGTTTTTGACACTATTTCTAAATCTATTGTTAATCATAATGTAATCTATTTGGTTCCTCTTTCTGTCTCCAGGGCTTTTCCATGTATATAATCTTCTATTTTCATGTTCAAAGAATGTATTACATATGATCATATTGTTCTCCTCACAGAACATGTATAAATCGTTCTCCTCTGTCATTTCTTGTCCCTAGTCCGAATTGCCCTACAATGTTCTTATGTCTTCCTTTCCCTATTTTGCATATTATGTAAATAGCGACCAATAAAAAATCCTAACAATAATCAAAAACCTAACGAACAGGGTCCAAATAAATTCAGCTAGAAGGCCTGTAGTATAGTACATAGCCACGGTTCAGGTCATTTATTCAGGAGATTGTGGGTTATAAATCGTAACTCTGTCCTGTGTACATGTACATTTATTTGTCGATCCTCTTCGTATGTTGATGCTATTTAATATATTATTCATAAAGCAAAGATTCTATTCACTTGGGTTTCTGTTTAATTACTGTTTTACAAGAAGATATTTATTTTTTAACCGAAATGTCCATGGAAAAATTGCAATTTACGATACTGCTTTCTCTTTTGAATGAAAAGAATCTATGTCATAAACATGTACCATTTCACTGTTTTCCTTCATTAATACATGAGGTACATTCTTAAAACACAGGACCCGCTGCTTTAACAAAACTATTACGAACGTATGTGATGTTTACCAGGAGCGAATCAAATATAATATATAGGTCAAGGTAAGTGGAATTAACGTGCAGACAAATTATGGTAGCAGACGGTGGAGATTATAATATAAGAATTATATAAGACTGGCCATTTCGATTTCGTGTTTCTACTAGCAGGATGGAGGTTGGGCGGGGGTAGAGAGTTTGTATTTCTGATATTCACTAGATGTTTCTGTTGGTTCTGACGGTTCATGTTGGAAGAAGGGAGTATGTGTTTCTGATGTTCACTGAATGTTTC
Source organism: Meghimatium bilineatum (assembly GCA_034231615.1). Lineage (NCBI taxonomy): Eukaryota > Metazoa > Mollusca > Gastropoda > Stylommatophora > Philomycidae > Meghimatium > Meghimatium bilineatum. Next base: position 36,079,307 of record CM067298.1, read on the forward strand.
TGTTGGCAGGAGGGAGGTTAGGCAGGGGGATACGTGTTTCTTATGTTTATTACGTGTTTCTGGTGGTAGAAGGCTGGTTGGCGGGAAAAACGCGAGTTTCTGATGTTCATTACGTGTTTCTATTGTTAGCAATGGTGATGGGAGGGTAGGTACGTGTGTGGCAGTGTACAACATTTTGGGTGTTGCATGTATTCTTCTGATCCAACACACTTAGTCTAACATTCCGCTACTGACTCTTGAAGGCAACAACTCACACAAGACTGTTTATTACTATGAAATCAACTCAGTTACAACATTTAATGATTTGCTGTCAAAATATAACATCTATAAAATCATCTGCAGGTCATGAATATATCTACAGGTTCTGTCTTGCAATCTGCGCTACTTAATCGTTGTTTCTAATAATTCTTTCTTTCTAGATATGTATGTCTAAACCTTTGAGATCACATCTCAACCTGGGTCCTGACACCGTCCATTTTCGACACGCTGTATCTAGTTGTATTATTACTTTAGTCAGTGAGATTTTCTCAAAGTCTACCTCCACCCATTCACTGCCCATTCCTATTTCTCAAATTCACATACTTTTCGCAGTGTGTCTTCAGCTTCTGCCATTCATGATCTGCCGCGCTTGATTCGTTTACACTTTGACTCATCTAGAAGCTGGTGTAATGAGCGGTGGTTGTATTCTGTTACTTTAAGGTACGACCTAACCTGTGCTACCTGATGTTGCACTCTAATAATGGGGGGGGGGGGGAATCAAGCAGAAATCTCATTGTAGAGATTGGTGTATCTCTAGTACACCCCAGTACCGCTCTCATTGCCTCATTTTGGATTATTTTCAATCTGTTGACTTGTGTCTGTGACAGTGTTAGTAGGCCGATGCCATAATCTATGACATAGATATACTTTTAAACCATAGTGCTCAATACTATAAAAGGTCGGGATTGATATCCCCTTCCATCTAGCAGCACTAAATCTTTTATAACCACACACTCTACAATTTCCTGTAAGCTACATCACTAATATCAACTAAAATTGTTACATGCAATTCACAACATCAACCGTAAATATATACACAATGAAAATCATTCGCCCATCCATATCTCCAGTTTTAAATACCGAGTTTGCCATTTCCCATTAACGAGGGTTTATATTTTCGTACGTTCTGCATGCCATATCTCACCTTCAACCTGGTGGACAGGTACACCGACACCATCAGGCAACAACAGTGTCATCTCTGGTTAGTTTGCGTGACCTCTCTCATGAACGTATCTCAGGTCATGTCGTAGCTTGACTTGTTATGACCAAGTCATCTGTTTCTGCGTTTATTTACAAGCGGTAGTTTACTGTTTCACAAGCGTTAGCTGATCTCTGTCAACGACGTATTTCTCCTAGACATGTGCTCATCTTAGTTCATGACTGCATACTCACTCGTTTATTTACAAACTTGCCCTTACAACCGGTCAACGTCATCTTACCCGAGCTCAATAACATGAACATATTGGTTCAGATTGGTCACAATGTAAAGCTATACTGCTCTGCCCTTATTTTCATCATCTAATAACGCATGGGGTTACTCATACTCCAATGAAACGACTCAAAAGTGAATTTATAACAAAATTTCACCTGACCTCAGTTTATTAATATTTCACCTGTGTTCGTTTTCCCACTCTTTCTCTTATGCTTACTGCATAACTGTAGTGATTTATACTCTGTTTTGGGTGAGGTCGTTATCCTTTTACTGTCGGTTTTATTATATTTCTGCAGACAGCTGTGCCTGAGCCACCATCTCCAATTCTTTATCTGTTCTCTGCATTTATCTTTTTTTTGGGGGGTGACTTATGTCAAACTATTTCCTACCAAAGTCGCAATTGCCATATGTACATTCTTCAATACTTGAACTAGTCTCTTCTTTTCTACCCTGTCCAGGCGCGCCCGCATCTGAGGTCTTCGTCTCTCGCTTCCCTTCCAGATGTGTATTAATCTTAGTCTAGGCATAAGTTTGCCATCCGTCTTCTGTCCTTATAATGTCACAGGTGATATCATACTCTCCTCCAGCATCTCTTAGCGTCATTCTGTGAGTCGATGGACCTGACATTTTGTTTTTAGGTGTCTGCACTATTTGTCTACTGCACTAAGAGCCACTGCAGACTGCTCTTCTCTTCAAACTGGATGACGTCCGTATCTGTGTCTAGGATCAAATCTTGTGTTCTAGGTTTTTCATCTTATCTTTATTGCTACATATGGCAAATTCAGTGCTATTTCTATGTTCTACCCATAAATCCAATTTCCATTGTTTTGTGACATTACAATCTATCCCTACTCCCATTCTTCTATGTAGGAAACTCCAAATAATACGAATTTCCAACTTTCTCTTCTCTGTAATCCCAAATAACTGATCTGCTCTCTGGAAGAAATATTTCAGATTACTAAAAATACCATTACTAAGCTTGAGGACACTGTCGACACGATTTTCTTCCATCCTCTGGACTAAATAGTTGCTTTCGTCTTCTTGTTCTCCGGTGGGTGCCATTTTTCCACTCTCAAAAATATATTTAACATGTGCGTAGACACTGCCTATGCGATGTATCTTTAGTTCACCATGCCCTCTTTCCTACCATATTATACTTCTACTGCAACCTCTTATCTAACCTGTGGTTAGATAACCACTATTAGTATTGTCGGCTATTGTTATCTTCGTCATTCAGTCGATTGCCAATTAAGATGAGAAATGATGACAAGATACATCACTGTCACAAATGTGTTTCTATGTCAAACTGTTTCACTAACCGTACATTGTGAAAAAAAATTACACTATTAATTAATTTTCTCATATATGTATATACCTATATATACATTAAAGCGGGTGCTTTCAATAAACTACGAAACATCTGGACGTCAAACACATTAAGAAACACCACACAAAAAAACGCAGGTTATTTAACTCCAACATTTCTATTCTATCTATCATATGGGTGCGAAAGTTGGAAAGCCATAAAGCCACAGATAAGAGACTAAACACCTATGAAAATAAATGCCTATGTACCTTTCTAAACGTTACGTGGAGTGACTCTAAATCTAACACTACTATACGAGAGGAACGCAAACAAGCCTATATATATTCCTTCATTAGACAACGGCGATGGACTTACATCGGTCATGCTCTCAGAATGAACAGCCTAAGAATTCCCCAGCAGTCACTATATTTGGTGCCACCGGGAGTAAGAAGAAGAGGGAGACCTAGAGAAACTCTACGAAGAACCATTAATAGAGAATGCATGTCAATGATTCTATACAACACCCAAGAACTGAAAGACCTGGCAACACAAAGACAGAAATGGAAAGATATGGTTTCTGCCCTTTGGCCCTGGAGGAACATAACATAACATACGATTAGTTTCAAAAAATGTCCTGGAATTAGTGTTTGTTTGTTTGTTTTTCGTTTGCTCCATTGTAACCATCACGGATATCCGTGAGATTTCCGCCGGGAGCGTGATTACGTTATGCCACCGTTATGCGCCTTGTAGGCCTAGCACATCCGATTTCGGCATGCCTTGACAATTCGAGTGGGCTACCCTTAGCCTGTGACAGCCTTTATATCTGTCTCCAGGCACGCGTAGTGGCGACTCTTCGCCCAGACGATTTTTTGCTCTCGTCTGACTCGCACGAGGTGTTCCACTGTCTATGAACTTGCCTTGTGTAATTGGACGTGATGTGCCTGTGCCCATTGGGTACTGAACCGTTTCTCATCGGTGAGCCTGGTTCCTTAAGGGGAAGAACACAACAGAGGAGTTGGACCCTGGCTCTTTCGCCCTCTTAGCCGAGGTGTCATTCACCGACAACGTGTACCATTTGTCCAAGTTCGAGTCTCACACCACACGTTTGAGAGCAAGTCGTTCTCGAGCTGAGCGTCCTTGTCCCAATAGCGCCTGAGCCCATCCGGTACTGAACCCTTTCTCTCTTCAAGTGTATTTCCGGTGTAGAAAAACCTTACAGTAGAGTTGGGCCAGGGCTAAATCGTTGTCCCTTTTATGCCGGAATTAGTGGATTATATAGAAATAAGTAAAAAGAATTTATCTACACTACATTTCCTTCAAAGAAGTTTCCTTCGGCAACAACGCACTCTTGCCGTGACCGGGCTCCAGTAAAGACCCGTGTACAGAAAGTAAACATGACCTGAAAAAGGCTATAATAAAAAACAAGACAATAATAAAAAACGTAATGAATGAAGTCTTGTTTACTGCTTTCTGTACATAGATCTTTATCATGGGTGTCTTTAGGGTCTCACTTTTATAAAAATTTGCATACAGCTGCTGGAGATCTGGCATTTAGTTGCTTTTTTTTGTAGTCATTCAAAACAACGGTACTCCACTCAAGCTGTATTAGTCCGCTTTCCTTACAAGCAAATCGTTTCCGTTCGTCTTAACAATTCTGTACCATTCTAATGAGACAAATGAAACGGATGTCATCAAGATTCTCGCGAGAAGTAAAATTAATATTTATCAAGATCCTTTAAAGGACATTTTCCTTCACATGAAAGACATGTGATGTAGATCTTGTCCGGGTAATCAAATGCTTACAACTTCAGAATCACTGAGTTAATTTCAAATAGAATTTAGTGTTTTCTCGTTTGCTATTATGTCAGACGCAGAATTTGTGAACAGGTGTGTTCCAATATTATTAGCATGTATTGTAAACATAACATATAAACTACACACACATTACGACTTTGCATGGTTTTTATGTTGAATAGTACCAGACTGTATTTGAAAAGGTAAAGTATACAATTTATAACCATCATTGTGCTGCTTGAGAAGCGTGACTCATCGAGAGATCTTTATCTGACTCGTCAATTATATTATTTAAATACATTTATCTTGATTTGATATCTGCTGGTGATTGTATTGGAATATGTTCATCCAGCATCGTAAATATTTTGTCTAGCAAAGAAGAATGAATGTAGTACCTAATGATGTTATGTTTTATCCGTACATGTATAAGTACTTTGACATACAGCGCATGTATGAGCACTTTGAACATACCTCACATGTATAACAACTGTGAACATACAACACATGTATGTATATGTGCATGTATGAGTACGGTGAACACACTTTACATGTATACGTACTTTGAACATACTGTACATGAATAACTACTTTAAACATAGTACTTTAACAACTGTCAGCATACAATACATTTATAAGTACATGTATAAGTACTGTAAATATACAACACATATATACGTACTGTGAATATACAACACATATATAAGTACTGTGAATATACAACACATATATAAGTACTGTGAATATACAACACGTGTATAAGTACATATATAAGTACTGTGAATATACAACACGTGTATAAGTACATGTATAAGTACTGTGAATATACAACACATATATACGTACTGTGAATATACAACACATATATAAGTACTGTGAATATACAACACATATATAAGTACTGTGAATATACAACACGTGTATAAGTACATGTATAAGTACTGTGAATATACAACACGTGTATAAGTACATGTATAAGTACTGTGAATATACAACACGTGTATAAGTACATGTATACGTACTGTGAATATACAACACGTGTATAAGTACATGAATAAGTACTGTGAATATACAACACGTGTATAAGTACATGTATAAGTGCATGTATAAGTACTGTGAATATACAACACATGTATAAGTACGTGTATAAGTACATGTATAAGTACTGTGAATATACAACACGTGTATAAGTACATGTATAAGTACTGTGAATATACAACACGTGTATAAGTACATGTATAAGTACATATATAAGTACTGTGAATATACAACACGTGTATAAGTACATGTATAAGTACATGTATAAGTACATGTATAAGTACATGTATAAGTACATGTATAAGTACATGTATAAGTACATGTATAAGTACATGTATAAGTACATGTATAAGTACATGTATAAGTACATGTATAAGTACTGTGAATATACAACACGTTTATAAGTACATGAATAAGTATTTTGAACATGTATAATCGACCCGGGAGCCGTTGCGATCTGACAGACATTTCCGCCTCAACTGGGGAATGAACCCACCACCACTCATATGCGAAGCCACTGCGCTACACGGATCCCATGTACACGTATACGTACATGTATAAGCACTGTGAATATACAATGCACGAATCAAGAGTCTTCCTAATTTATTAATCACTTTTGAAACATAGGTCATCAATAGATATCTTCCATTCAGATTTGTCTCATGCAAGTCTGCTTCCTTCATTCAGGTCATTTTTGTCTCTGTCTTTATCCTATCCTATAACTGGCCTAATGTTTTCTGTTTCCTATTGTCTCTCGTGCTACACGGATCCTACATTGAATATACTAACATTGAGGTACAACGGCTTTCGTCTCTTCAAGGAAGTTGTTGTTAGCCGCTTAGAAATATGACTAATAAATATATACAATTAATTCTCGAGAAGTGTATAACGTATATGTGAGTAAAGCATTCTAGAAGTAAAACATTCTAGGAGTAAAATATTCTAGGAGTAAAATATTATGTAAGTAATACATATGGGAGTAAAACATTCTGGGAGTAATACATATGGGAGTAAAACATTCTGGGAGTAATACATATGGGAGTAAAACATATGTGAGTAAAATATTATAGGAGTAAAACATTATGAGAGTAAAACACATGTGAGTAAAACATTCTGGGAGTAAAGTATTCTGGATGTAAAACATATGGGAGTAAAAAATTATGGTTTAGTATCACATATTTTACGATGTAGATAAATAATGTTATCATATATAGTGCCTACACATCTTGTTACAAAATTATATCAATTCATATATAGCATAAATCAAACTTCTGTAAGAAACGCCTTCTCTACTAATAAAATACAAAGTTAAAGTGCATGCCATTTAGACGCATTAAGGAATCTGGTTGTATGTCCTTGTTGAAGACAAATCATAATATTAATATTTAGTTACAGTACATTGATAGCATTTCATTACCATATAATTATTAGTAATGTATTATAACTTTTCTTCTTAATAAAATCAATTATGACAACAATTAGTACTGTGACTGCCCCAGTGCGTATCCAAATTACAACCCCAAACTACTTCTAGAAATAAGTGGTAACTATGAATAATAGATTCGTGAATTGCTGACATGAACAAGATGGCATCATTCAGGAAGAAACGAAATAGCAAGGAGAACAATTATATTATTAGTATATATTTATGAAATGCGACCCTGTCCTTTTTTGTCTGATATCCCCTGACACTTTGTTTTATTATATTCCTCTAATCTCTTATCCACATATATGGGATGCAGTACGCCTTCAGCGTATGTTGTTATACAACGTGTGACATTTCTTAATGTCACACGTTAATGTCTTTTAATGTTTTGTTTGTGTCTTGATAAAGACCTTTTGGTTGAAACGTTGAATATGATTTGTGTATTGTAATTTTTATGACCCACTAGTTTTAGATATAGTCTATGGTGTCCCATTGAGACGATATATAAACCTGTGTTTTACATAAGTCTAATTGTTGTTACGTTTCACGCAGTTACCTTGTATTGATTGACATTTCTTAACTGTTCTTTTGCCTGAATTCCTGACATTTGTTTACAAAGGGCGGTGAGGAGGTCAAAAATTAAATAAAAGGTTGCTGACGTATTTATGGACGACTCTTCTTGGACTTTAGAAAACAATATGTTCCTGGATGACATTTCTTGGGTGAAAACCAAAACAGAGAAATTGTATATGGGTTAACTATACCTATCTCGTATGAGGAGGTACGATGTCACCACACTGATCTCATGTAATTATATTTTGTTGTACGTTGTACTTTGTGTCCGCGAATGCAAAATCTCTACCATCTGAGAGTTTGGTTCCGATACAGGAAATTATAGACAGTAAAACTGGACTAGTTTGGTTCCCAGTACTAGATGAGATTTCACGAGCACGCCCTCTAATTCCGAGTTTATACAGTCATTTTTGTGAGATTATCTTTTCCAAAGTCCTGCCTGGTTTATTTAACAAGATGATGACTCCATATCCCAGAATATTACTATATTTCCTCAGCTTCAGTATTACAAATAGGTAATAATGTTCTAATTCACATACTTTCGATGTTGTGAGTTTCACTAATTCATCATAAGCTAATTTGACAATGTCCAAATATATGTAATCATCAGGACCGTAGATACAGTATCGATAAGTGGGTAGAGTGAAAACCTGAAAAACAGGCTAATCTACTCCTGTTTTGTGAGGATTTTGGGTAATACCGTTAAAGTTGGGGTGGGTGGTAGGGGGTGTTGTACTCTCCATTTTACTTGTTTTTGATTTCTAAATGACACTTTCTATTCCCTAAGGAGAACACTACAACTCTCCCCTTTGATCTGATTTAGCTATCTGAACAACTCGAATTGTTTTGTGTTTGTCCTTCATAACGTAATCTTGATATTAAACTCACGCAATTCTCTGCTGTCATTGTAATTTTGTGTCTTTTTCTTGAGAATTCCTTGCTGATCCAGCGGTCCATAATATCATGCCCTATGACCCAATAATTGAGAGTGTTCGTGTAACATCTATGTCATAAATCTTTAAGAAACGCAGAGATGGGATGTGCCGAACCATTAACGAAAATAAAACGGCAACACAACTAATTTCTGTTCTCTGACTAGATCATGATGAAAGTCTAGTAGGAACATTGTCCTGCTATAGCAGGGATCCAGCTGTAGGCGTGAGTAATAATACCATTTTCTTGCTACAACAGGGATCCAGTGGCAGGCGTGAGTTTGAAAAAAAAAATTGGAAAAATAAACTTTAAGCATATAAAATATTATATTTTTAAGTTTTAACAAAAATAAATTTCAATGTTTTCATTTTTAACCCTAGTTGTCTTGACCTGTATTTATTTCATTTTGGGCAACATGAAAAAAGATGTGCAGGTGTAGCTGCTTCAATATTTTCTTACATCTGCCTGTTCATAGCCCACGTTTCTGCTTCTTAAAGTACAAATGCATGGTATAGCCCCATGTTTCTGCTTCATAAAGTATTAACGCATGGTATAGCCCCACGTTTCTGCTTCATAAAGTATAAATGCATGGTATAGCCACATGTTTCTGCTTCATAAAGTATAAATCCTTACACAGCCCATGTTTCTGCACCAAACGTAGTAATGCATGGCACATTCCTTGTTTCCGCTACTCAAAGTAGTGATACATGGCACAGCCCATGTTTCTGTTTCATAAAGTAGTAATGGCTGGCACATCCCATGTTTCCACTCCGTAAAGTAGTAATGCATGGCATAGTCCAAGTTCATGCTCTATAGGAGTATAAATTCATGGCATAGTCCATGTTTCTACTTCACAAAGTTGCAAAACATGGCGCACTTGATTTCTCTAAAAAATATTTAGTTTCTTTGATTCAAATATCTGATCAATTTTTTTGAATACATATTGTACATACGGGTAGAAATCTTTTTGTGTCACATCTTTCATTTTGTGTGTAATCCTCGGATGTTGATGACAGGAATATCTAAATTTTTACAGTTTATTTGTTTATGGTTTTATAACCTGATATAACACTGATGAACCTTTATTTTTGTTTAATGGGCGTCTTCGTCACACAAACAGAAGCTTCAATTCCCTATCCACCAATAGCTTCCATAATTGGAAAATCACCGCGGAATAGTAATTAAGAATTACGCTTTGTGTTCCAGAAGTAGCGGGTTCGATCAGGGGCCACAACGTCATGTTTACAAATGCATGTTCACAGTTTGCTCTACATTAACACTTGAAATAACCACCTGAACAGAATACAACCACAACGCACTCCAATGATTCCGGAAGTGCACTCATCCCTATGAAACTGTTGATCACCACATTTTTAAATGTTCAGCGCTGGAGGACGACAGGAAAATGCTTCTCCATCGACGGCCAGATGAATGGAACATAACAACAGCTCACAAATACATGCATATATCGCACAATAGCATTGGGTCAAAAGTCTTGAGCCCATGAACCGCTGGGTCAGCAACCAACCAACAATCACTTTAAACTACAGAATTGCGCCGTATTAGTGGCATTCTTGTCAAGTGTTAAAAGAGACGGAACAGATATGGGAAAAACATAATACAAGGAAGCCAATCCTTCACGCCTTTTAAGCCATTGTGAGCCCTATTAATCTTCCGTCATTACTTCCGATCGAGCAACATGTTAACTTCATCTTAACATGTTAATATTCACTGAACCATAACATTTGTGCTTTGGTGCGTCGGTAGGTGGGTAAGGGATCAAATCCTGTTCGTGCTTGATCAAATCAGTTACAATTCTAGTGCATCTTGATTACATATTCCACATCCTTGACGCGGTCATTCATTCTTCTTCTCCTTCGTTCGCCCTGATAACTAACACTAAAGTTCGTGTGATTATCGCCGGGAAGCGTGAAGTATATTATGCTGCTAGTTTACAATACAGCTGCATCATTTGCACATAGGATGACCCAGCACATCAGTTTTCCTCATATCTTCAATTCGGATAATGGTCTGTGACATCCTTCATATCTGTCGCAAGACGATGGATGTGTATTGACTCTATTCTATGCCGGTTTTCCACCCAGTGTGCCCTTGGACTTTACAGGCCAAAACATGTCCCTGTGTGGCTGTCTCCGTGGAGAACGTAGTCTGGGGTTTAGGCTTGTGTCGATTACGCCAATATCACACGAGGTGTTCCGCTGCCATTGAACACGTCTCGCGTAATTAGACGTATTGTTCCTGTTTCCATCGGGTACTGAACCTTTTCTCTCCGCGAACATGATTCCGGGATAGAAAAGCATCGATAGTAGAATTGGGCCCGGGTTCGTTCGCCCTCTTAGCCGATGTGTCATTCACCGACATCGTGAAACCCTCGTCCAAGTCTTGAGTATCTACACATTTTTAGGAACACTGAGGACTAGAAGCTTGTCCACGGACAGAACTAAACCTAAGTTTTTATGTCCTTTTAAAGTTTTCTCGTTTCGTTTGTACGTGGCGCTGCCTTCTGGTGCTGTGCTGCCCTCTCATTGTACTAAATATGTTATCTCTGCGACTCTCACTATTCGTCCTGACATCGGCCCATTTCGTGACAATTGCATTGGCCGCCCCTCCAAAGGCCGGTCTGCCTTGCGTCACTGTGTGTCTACAGTGACGTTGTATGTTATGATACAGATGTATCGGAGATATTTCTTGTATTATTGTAGTCAATTCTCAATCCACATTCAGCTTCTACATTAACGGACACGATCCCGAATTTGTTGGTCAGATTCTGCACGAGTCGCTGTACTTCTGTTTTTTGATGGTGCACCACGAGGAGATACTTTTGGGATCTTGATTATCTGCTAACCCTGGGTCCGCCGAGAGCAATGCGGTCTCCTCAGTACACCACAGTCATTCAAATAAAATGTATGCCAAGTTCAAGTTGTCTCGCATCAATTACCCACTAAATAAACGCACTACCACAACTGCTTATCATATGAATATTTCCATTGCATGTGGGGAAAAAAATATGAATACTGCATTTTACCCATTATGGAGATGCAGTGAGGTTGCAAGTGGCTTGTGTGACAACTGTCGCATGCATTCCTGCTACCACGGCATGTTTAGGATGTGATTTCTAATTTACACTACGACAGAAATAACACCAGTCCTTACCAAAAGTCGAACCCTGGATCTCACAGGTGTGACACAAACGCTCTAATCTCTCCTGCATGCGCCACACTGTTCATTCTATAATACTTGTTATGTGTGAACCTACGAGATAAAACTCATAATACAGTGATAACATCTTATATATGTACATATACCCTATTGTATTCATAATTTTGCCGCTTTCTTCCAGGAATGTTTTTAGATTTTACTAAATAACATATAGACAGTAAACCAGATTTGTTCTATGTGCTAAAAGAACTGAACCAGAACCTTTAAAACAGTAAATTACTGTGGATAAGAAAGGACAATTTACTATGGAAGACAAACCTGCAACAGGGAAAGACAATCTCGGTTACAAAGGGGAAGAAACTGCATTACAAATAATCAGCAATGACATAGAGGTATGTAATGTTCTACAATATTTATCTAACAAGCAATATATGCCTATTCCTATTTCTTCAAATTCACATACTCTTCGCAGTGTGTCTTCAACCTCTGCCATCCAAGACAGGCCACGCTTGATTCGTTTTCCTTTTGACTCATTTAGACGTTGGTGTAATGGGTGGTGGTTGTATTCTGTTACTTTAAGGTACGACCTAGCTTGTGCTACCTCATGTCGCAGTCTAATGCTGGGGAGATCAATTAGAAATCTCATTGCAGATAGTGGCGTATCCCTAGTACACCCCAGTACCGATCTCATTGCCTCATTTTGAACCTTTTCCAGTCTAACGACTTGTGTCTGTGCCAGTGTTAGTAGACCGAGGCTATAATCTGTGATAGATAGCACCATCACCTGTAGAAGCAGAAACAGTACCCATTGCTGCGTGTCGAATTTCGCAATAACCTTGATAGCACTGAACCCTCCTTTAGCCTTCTGAATCATATTTGTGATGTATTTGTTGAGTACTAGATATAGTTTCCATTATATATTTTAACGGACGAAAACCTACATGCTGAAAGTCTCAATAAAAGTTCACCAAGTCAACCACAATACAATACTGAACTAGTAGATGTCATGCTCATATGAGGATTTTCTTTTGTGGTAGCCTTATATTCCGCCTGTATGATTCAGATTTTAACCTCTCAGTAGGAGGTTTTACAAGGCATTGTACATCCCTGATATTCTGGACTTTCTGGGTATGAAATAAAGATCCAGAACAACCACTCCAATACACAAAAGGATACAGAGTTTTAATGCTTGTAATTCCTGGGAGCGAACTGGGAGCGGTCCTGTGTTCATTCCCCAGTTGAGACGGAAACGTTTTTTCAGACCGCAACTACTCCCGGGTGACCTTGTCTTAATTGGGTAGCGGATTAATCCGGAAGGTGAAGACTGTGAGGGAGAGGAGATTGCTGCCGCCTTCATATAGCAGAGCCACTGAAATGTGAGATCACTAACATCTTACACCCCTACGGCATTCATAAATGCTATGGTTTAACTGTCCTTCGCTTTAATTCCAAGCAAATAGACGAAATAATGAAATGCCAACTAATGCTATTTTCTAAAGTGTGTGGCGAAAATAACATATCAAACGAAGAGAACTGGATACATTTAGGATTAAATTCCGCACTCATCTTCATAAAGTGGCGTTTCTACAGAGAAGGTTGACTGCAATAGATCTCCAGTATCACCTGTCTTTAGTCTTGGTGGTTGCATTTTACGAGACTGTATTTTATTCATATTATGTTTCTCTTCCACTTGTATTTTTGTTAGCCTCGTACTCACATTCACTTAACTCGACCCTCAAGTTAGGTATCCTGTCTTCTAAAATGTTCAAAGTATTTTATTTGTTTGATTTCAATTTCCTTTTAATGGTTCTTTTTCATATGTAGTGTTGTCAGAACCTCATTATTTCCTTTTTCTGTTTCCACGAAGTTTTCCATATTCTATAAATCCTCATCTCAAATGCATGAATTATATCTTTAAGCTGTCTGTTCATTGTCCATGTTTCTGAAACCTCATCTCAAAGGCATGGATTATGTCTTTAAGCTGTCTGTTCATTATCCATATTTGTGAAAGTCTCATCTCAAAGAGATGAATTATGTCTTTAAGCTGTCTGTTCATTGTCCATGTTTTTGAATAAGTATTCTTCTGCGATGATTTTCAAACATTTGAAAATTATCAGAATGTAGTCCAGGGAATGCAATGTGTTGTAATAGTTATCTATCTGCGAATTTGGGCCTGTTACATCCGAATTCAGTTTGGCTCATGGATAACTTTGACCTTCTATGGCGGGGTTCTCAATCTTGTCACGAGCACCTTGGTGCTCTAGCAAGGACATTTACTCGCGCCAAACGACTAGTACTAACGGCTACATGTAAGCCGTGATCGCCGTCTGAAAAGGTTGAGAACCTCTGCTCTATGGGATAAGCTCTACCAATCAGCAGTAGAAGACCTGTATTCTGAATTAATTTATTCCCTGAATCACACCCTCCATTATTTTTAATGTTTAAAATGTTCTGATATAACCAAATTAGACTCACTTATTTTGAAAAGAACGCAGCCCGGCGCAATGGGTACACATTTCATTATCAAAGAACCATTAGAAATGTACAAGGTAGTGAGAAATCTAGTTTGCAGCCTAATCGTAACATCAGTATGATACTCTTCGACATCCACCGGGGTTGAGATTAAGAATCGATAACTGTCGGAAGTGCTATAACGTAGGTGAACCAATAACCAGGAAGTAAACATGTCTATTCATCTACTTATTATTTGTTTTCTCAGTTGAAAGATGAGACGTGTATTGATGGAGCATTAACTGTGAGTAAAGATGACACTACTGAATCACATAACCCATTCACATCTCAACAAGAGGGTCAGGGTTTCCATGCTAATGGTAACGTCGCTATACAAAACAGTGACCATGATTTGGTTCTTCAGAAAAAAGAATTTGATCCCCAAAAGCACAATTGCTGCTCACGAGGGATTATGTTTGTCCAAAGAAGGATTGTTGATTGTTTCAATAGTTATGAGGTAGGTTTGTTTTTGTGTTCACCATTCTAATTTCAAACTTTATATAGAATCTATAAATACATTAGTCATAGTAAGTGCAGGGGTGCAAAGCGTCCGCATATCTCTCGCACTGACCCAGAGTTAACAGATAACCAAGATCCCAAACATACCTCCTCGTGGTGCACTCTGGAAACATAAATACAGCGGATCGGGCTGTCTTTCTGGCCCTCAGTATTGTATGCATTGCGGCCCCTACAGCCAAAATTCAGAAATATTGGAGACAGGGTTAATGTCCCGATATTGGTAGATTTCCCTGATTTTTAGAGCATACATTAAATCTGGAAACGGCAATAGTCGTTAGAGGGCAGCTTTGCGGGTGTAAAAGGATAAAGTAGCAACGAAGTAACAATAGTCCAGCATGAGACCGGTCGACGAAAGTGCAATTCATGCTCGAGAACACACAAAGGCTTACATGTACAACAAATATTGAACTCATTCAAAGTGGGACTCAGGTATTGAAAACACCAACTTCAACATGTACTTCTGGGTATGGAAAAAAGCTTTCAATACAGCTCCCCATTGCACAATGTAAAGTATTGAACAAATATCGGAGAGCTAATTGTGGAAGTCTCTGACGGTCAACTGAAGAGCTATTCATGCTCGAGAACACACAGGCGTCCACATGTCCCACCACAATTGACCCCATTCAAAGTAGAAGTCATGCCCAAAGTATTGAAAGCACAAACTTGAACATGTAATCCTGGGTATGGAAAAAAACCACTTTGAATACTGCTCCCCAATGTTATGTTATGTTATGTTCCTCCAGGGCCATAGGCGGCGCATAGGGCAGAAACCATAGCTTTCCATTTCTGTCTTTGTGTTGCCAGGTCTTTCAATTGTTGTGTGTTGTTTAGGTTCATTGACATGCCTTCTCTATTAATGGTTCTTCGTAGAGTTTCTCTAGGTCTCCCTCTTCTTCTTACTCCAGGTGGCACCCAATATAGTGATTGCTGGGGAATTCTTAGGCTGTTCATTCTGAGAACATGGCCGATGTAAGTCCAACGCCTTTGTCTAATGAAGGAAGATATATAGGTTTGTTTGCTTTCCTCTCTTATAGTAGTGTTAGATTTAAAGTCACTCCACTTAACGTTCAGAATGGTACGTAGGCATTTGTTTTCAAAGGAGTCGAGTCTTTTATCTGTGGCTTTTGTGGCTTTCCAACTTTCGCACCCATATGATAGAATAGGGATGATGTTGGAGTTAAATAACTTGAGTTTTGTGGTGTTTCTTAGTGTGTTTGACGTCCATATGTTGCGTAGTTTATTGAAAGCACCCGCTGCAAGGGCAATACGGTGTAAAATTTCTTTTGATGAGTCTACATCCAATGCTAGATTGGTGCCTAAATATGTAAAATTGTTGACTTTTAATAATGGAACATTTTGAATTTCTATGTTGTCGTTGGATCTCGTAAAATCTAGTATATGAGTTTTTGATGTGTTGATTTTCAACCCTATCTGATTTGAGTAGTGTTGGAGATTGTCAAGCTTAGATTGAGCATCTGTGTGGTTTGCGCTCAAAAGGGCTAGGTCATCTGCGTAGTCAAGATCTTCGAGAACGGTATTATTAATCCATTTTATTCCTGTCAGCTCATTTTCAGTGCTCTTTCTCATGACCCAATCAATAGCGACGCAGAAAAGTAATGGGGACATGATGCATCACTGTTTAACGCCCGTAACAACTTGGAACCATTCTGACTTCTCAGTGTTTGTTTGAACACAGCAATGTGAGTTGGTGTAGAATGCCTTTATAACATTGATTATTTTAGTAGGAAAACCGTATTGCTGTAGAATATTCCATAACGTAGGCCGATGAAGACTATCAAATGCTTTTTCAAAGTCAACAAAGTTGATTATGAGCGGGGATTGGAATTCGAGTGATTCTTCAATGATGATGCGAAGAGAAAATATGTTGTCTGTGCAGGAGCGAGCTGATCTAAAGCCTGCTTGTTCTTCTCTGAGTAGTTTATCAACAGCATTCTTTAATCTTTCCAATATGATGCTTAGGAAGACCTTGCCTATGACTGATAATAGGGTGATACCCCGCCAGTTGTTGCAGTCTGAGGGGTCGCCTTTCTTAGGGAGTTTGACGATGATACCGTCTTTCCATTGTTGAGGTGGATTTTCATTGCTCCAGACATCATTCATAAGAGACAGCAAGTTTTGTAATGTGTTATCATCAGAAGCTTTAAGCATCTCACTTGTTATTTCGTCAACGCCAGCGGCTTTGTTATTTCTTAGTTTATGGATAGCATATTTTAATTCGGTGATAGAGAAAATTTCACATGATACTGGCATGGTTGTCATTTGTGTGTCATTGACAAAATCTGGAGTAGCTGTTGGTTGAGGTCTATTTAATAGTTCATTAAAGTGTTCTGCCCACCTCTTTGTTTGGTCGTGGGTGGTTGATAGTAGTTCTCCGTTTTTATCTTTGATGGGTACGTTGTTTGTTGTGACTGTTGTGTTACATAATTGCTTGATTATATGATGTAATGTTTTGCTGTTTCCATTCTTTGCGGCATTTTCTGCTTTTAATGATAATTCGTTTATATGTGTTCTTTTGTCCTGTCGTGCGCTCTTTTTTATTTCTTTGTCCATCACATTATAATTCCCTCTAATTATGTCATATTTTACTGGTTCTTTAGTAGATAAAAGTTGTAATTTAACCACTTTTCTTAATTTGATTTTATTCCATGTTGTCTCGCTTAAGAATTTCTTTTTCTCACTAGTAGTATAACCCACAACTGAAACGGCTGCTTCTTTCATAGCATTTTTGACTTGCTCCCCAATGCACAATGGAAAAACATTAAAAGAATGTCGGGGAGCACATTGTTCAAATCTCTGCCCACAACAGTGTTCAGACTCAGAATCTAGACACTGTGGGCAACGTAGATGGGGAGCAAGTCCGTATATTTGAGGACATTGCAAACCTAGTTTAACTCGAGTTGCCGTTGTCCAACACGGCTCCTACAGAAAGAAGTAGGTTCAGTACGCAAGGGCATGGAGGAGAATAATGTCATTCTTACACGAGATTTGTTCGCTGACTGCGAAGCTCCTTGTCCGAGATAGGCGGAATCAACTACTCATTTGGGTGATAAACGCAATGACAAAGAGTTAAGACACCAGCAGCCCCTGGCGATGGATTGGGAGACCAACACAAGCGAACAAAACGAGTGCGTGAAAAATTCACAGGTCAAATTCCAGACACCCCCCCCCCTGCCCTCCCAAACGTGTTTGGCAAAGCAGTACCTCGCCTAGCAAGGTGTATCAACCGTGAGTCTAATTCGACTGTCGCCGTTGCCGAACATGGCTCATACAGAAGAAGTTAGATCTGGGACGAAGAGACAGGAAGGGTGGTAAATATCCTATGCGAAGAACAAGTTGATGTATGATGTATTCGAGAAACACACCTCAGTAGCGATATAGCCTTTAAAATCAGAGGCTACCAGTGCTACCGATCAGACCGAAAGGACAGATGAAAGGGTGAAATTCTGACACTTGTTAAAAACAATATCACTGCATGTCAGCTGGAAGTGTATATGGAGGGAGCAGAATACCAGACGCTCTACCTAAAGACAGACATTGCAGAATTCCATCTCCTAAACTACTACTGCCCAAATGATAGACCATTGGCACTAGAAACAATCCCAGAAAAAAGAGACTTATGGTGTGTGGTGACTTCAACTGCCACTCTCAAAGCTGGGGTTATAGTCACATGGACAAGAGAGGTGAGGAACTTGAGATCTGGCAGGATGAAAATAATCTCATACTTATTAACCAGCCAGCAGACTCACCAACCTACTCGAGAGCATGGCACACAACCTCTACACCAGACCTGGCATTTCACTCACCAGACCTTGAATGGAACATCACATGTATCGCTGGAAAGCAGCTTGGATGTAGTGACCACAGACCAGTATTTTTGGAAATCCACAATGAATTTATCAAGGACAGCATCACACTCACTATGTGGAACTATAAGAGGGCAGACTGGAAAATGTACCAGCATTTAACCAGTGTTTTAGATAAGGACATGAACATGGACAAAGACATCCATAGAGCAGTGAGTGAATTTAATAGATGCATAATATATGCTGCTAGTAAAACCATACCCAGGGGGGCACGCAAAAACTACAAACCTTACTGGAATGATGAATTGGAGAAGCTGCAAAATGAGATGGAAACATCTAGACAGCAGGCAGAGAACAGATATATCCAAGAACACCATAACAAATATCAGCAAACAAAAGCTAAATTTCAAAGAGTCAAGTTACAAGCCAGACGGAGCAGCTGGAAAGAAAAAAACATTACATTAGTACATTAGTCATCCAGTTCAAACATCAATAATTCACTTTTATTAAAAAGTGCAGAGCAGTCAAAAATTTGCATTTCTGTAATAATCATGTAGAAAATGTACCACCGAAATATTCTTCTGCATGGATTAGAATCCCTTGTAAATAGTAAATGCAATCTCATCTAACTTTGCTTGACTGATAGTTACACATAAAGAATGGATAAAGAATGGTTTCTATCTGTGTATGGAGTACAAATCGTGTGTTAACGGATCTCGAAAACAGAGCATAGAATAGCAACACTAACCACACATTCATGTCGTCAGAGGCAACTCATGAATTATCGGGGTGAAATCAGCTCTTTCATCGAATATGTTAAAGTGGCCAAAAAAACATGAAATCGGATGTATCGAGTTTAAATATCGCAGCCAAACTGTTAACACTGACATCGTTACTCTGACTACATCCTGCTAACCTACAGGAGTTTGTGAACGAACGCAGAAGAAAGAGGGGGGGGGTATAGTATATTTATGGTCGCTGCATTTTCTACTGACTTGCCAAATACATTTTATAACTGATGGAATTGTAAGTAAAGAGCAACCTGCTCAGTCGGTAATAGTTCTTGATCTAAGCCTGAGGCACTATAGAAGAATTCCCTTACTATGTATTGAAAATATTTACGATAATTCCTCTTGTTAAGCTGCTTGATTTTGTGTCTGGACTTCTAGTTCCGGGTGCAAAAATAGGACCTCTGTCTTCTTTCAAGGTATGCCATAGAAGGCGACTACGGTAAGTTGGGGGAATAGACTGACAACCTGTTACTGTGGAAAAAATCATCACTTGTCTTATCTTCTTACTTTTTATCTTGTATCAAATGATCCCCATGAATGACGAAGGGATGCAGGCATTGACCATTGGACATTGCACCTTTATCTTCTTATGGCAGACTCTTAGGTGGTGGGAGATGCTAGATGTTCAAATGCTTCAACAAATTTGGCATCACACTGAAATAGTAAGCCCATCAATGCATTCTCGCTCCTGGCAAGAGGTATTTCCTGATGGTCTGAGATATTTCCACACTGATACCTTCCATCGGGGGCTACACATGCATCCATTTTTCCGCACTGGAATGCCTTCTCTCGGGGGCTAAACATGCACCCATGCCTTCCTCCCCTTTAATAGAACCATGCCTTTGAGACAACAGACCTTATATGAGTTCAGGTGTTGTCCGGCTACTCAACTAAGAACCTCTGCTTTTGTTTGAAAGGTCTTGTGAAAACATGATAAGAGTTGCATGTTTACTGCTCAGGGAATAATTTTTTCCATCATCATCACTATCAAGACTAGGGAAAATATTTTAACTGATTGAGTTTGAGTGCAGATACGATATTTTGCTTCAACTGATTGAGCTTGAGTGCATGTACGCCATTTTTATGTTAAATATGTTCTAACATATAGAAATATATATTTTACAGACATTGATATGGCGTATTGTAGGAATTGTTATACTGCTAGCATACATAGCATACTTTGCTTACGCCATGTACTACCAATTTGGAGATGAAGGTTCCATTCGACTGCTAGTAATTACAATTTTAGGTCTCATGCTACTGGCTTGGCATTACCTTAACGGCTACATTACGCCATCACTGCCAAAATTTAGCGACTTCCTAACCAACCCAAAACATGACAAGAAACGAAAGATCATTCGTTGGTAAGATATTCTAAATGAACTTATTTTTCATATCTTACATAGTATGTACAATTTATATATACGTATAATTAGTCATCCTTTAATCATTTTCCCGGGAACGCAGGTTGTCCTCAGAAATGTAACACAATGGTGTAGCAACTGCATGACGGAATTCAAGCCACAGTTAAAGATAATGATGAATTATCTGAGACTTTCCGGATCAAACGGAGGTTTTCAAACACGAATGTGTATTATTATCTACCAAGTTCAGCGTCATCTGCTCTGCTGTGATGGATAATGCATTCGGCGATTTGTATACTGGACTCGATATCAGATACAATATTGATTAAAAACTACTCACCTTCGTGTCTTCTAGTAAAAACCAATGTCAAATCACACATCATATGATCTCCTATTTGCTGATGACTGCGCCTTAAATGGCAAACCATGAAGATTATCTACAAATCATCATAGACAAATTCTCTAAATCCTGTAATTCGTATGGCTGACGGGAATTGAACCAGGTCCGTTCTAGCGACACCGAATCACCTGACAACTCAAGTAAGCAGGTTTTTCATACTTGACCAACCAAATCTCAAATGCAGGATTTACGTATACTATAGCTTAGCCCCCCCCCCCCCCCCACTTTCCTGAGCAATTGTCATATATATTTAAATATATTGCAGCATTATTTGTCCCAATGCAGCACGTCCGGAAAGCTTAGGGCCTTATCATGTCTAAATCCGGCCCTGACATCTCCCAAAAAAATGTTATCTCCTCAAGAAATTCAACCTATGTACTCAAATCACCGAAAACGGACCAATCGAGACAAGGACTATTATAACAACAACAACCATTATGTACAAGTATTTAAGTATCCTCAGGAACACAAACGTACAACATCCGTATTTGTAATATAAAGATCTATAGACCTGCTTATAAACATAAATAACACAGAGACATGACAATGTTGCTTCAAATAATAGCTTGTACAAGTAAATTCAAGTAGGAAGCATGAGGAAAATTAAAAATAATTCTTAGGGATGGCGGGAATTGAAATAGGTCCGTTATAGTGGCTCCGAAATATCTGGCAACTCCTACTTCTACGGAATGTTTGTTGTTGTTGTAACAGTCCTTCTCGATTGATCCGTTCACAGTGACTGGAGTACACAGGTTGAATGTCTTGAAGAGATCATATCTTTTTGGGGGGAATGTGGTTGGTCAAGTACGAAAAATCTGTTTATTTTAGTTGCCAGGCGATAACAATGCTTCTAACAACTTTGGGCTCACTAGAAATACGTAAATCAATATTAAGTGATACTGTTGTAAAACTATATAATACTAGTACTTACTTAAAACACAAGGTAGATCAGCTTTACAATGAACTCCCTATACCGATAAATGGTGTGACACTGAGAGTGAAGAATAGATGCACATTGTGGCAAGTCCATAAATTGCGTCCCTTTAATATAAGCTGACAGCATATATAAAATAGTATATATATATATATATATTACTTTCCATATGTGTTTAAGCTTATTTTCTTCTTACTTGTCTATGTTTCCCTGAATCCCAGAATAAGACCTAACATGACATACTTCTTATTGTTAATATATGAATACACTTAAATCGTATTAATTTCTAATCAAGCGATGGTTGTTCATGCTTAGATCATCGTAACAGCTTGTCTAGAAATTACAATGACAATGTGAGCTTTCTCTGTTCTTTATACGCTTGACACTTGTGCAGCTTACAAGTGTTGTAGTATTAAATCATGAAGTAATGTAGTTTCACTAATTACAAAAACAAAACAAAAAATAAAAATAATTAAACACACACACAAACAGGCAAAATCTACCATACGACCAAAAGTCATTTACCAATAAAGAAATGTAAAATATGTCATACAGCGATAGTAAAGTTAAACCTCTGGTGTCGGGATACAAATCAACAGGCTGGAAATGCGAGTGCAGTGTAACACAGCCAAAATATGGAGATAAACGGATATAGGTATAAGTGTTACCACTATATATAGACAAAACCTACTAGCGGCGATAGAACTTGTAGGAATCTTTATTGTGAAAATATATCATTATTGCCGAAATAAGATAAATTATCATACCAAACTGGGATAATGATTAAATGAAAACGTTAAAAGTAGAATGTCAATGAAGAATTCTAGTAATTATTAGTGTCGTGTGTGGTCGTTATACAATAGTGCATGAATTACTATCACTATTATCAAATGCCATGCCGGCTATCATGGGCGATTATGAATCTTCACAACTCTATGTATGGTATCTTGTCTCAGGATCGTTGACACTGTGTCATGCAGGACGTCAATTAATTATTTAATTCTTCTTCATTCGTTCTCAAACTCCTGCATATTATCAGGATGTAGTCCAGAGAACGGAATGTATTGTATCATGGTTTGCAGCTTCGGGGCAATATATGCGCAGTTTTGTCGGACACGTTATACTTCATTACGGTTTTTGGACCACTTTAACATCTATGAGATGGAACAACCAAGCCCAACCTTAAACCCTCCTTAGTCGTCTTTTACAATATAGGTGGCAGGTAACAGTGTCACTATTCTTTGCTTCCCTTTCAGACTTTGACAACACACAGGACACAGTATATAATATTTTCTCACGTTTTTGTTGTATTACTTTTTCTTTCTCTCTCCTGAAATCGTTTCTATCGTAACTGTTCTCCAAACCTCCCTGTCTTATTCATATCATCTCCTTCTAATATTAGTAAGCACGATCATATGCTGTATATACACAATATAGGCTATGCCTTTATGAAAACTTTATTTGCAACGTATGTAAGTGTGTAACACATCTTTATTCACAGGTGCCTGTATTTTCTCAATGTCACCGTGACAGTCACCCTCATAATTGTGGTTGTGGCCATTAACAATCCCGAAAACTTGTTGTCGCTAGCAGGATTGGCTGCATTCACCGTTCTATGTGCTGCAACCTCTTATAATCCGGCAATGGTAATTCTTTTATTGGAAGCATTATTGATGTAGATTGATGATAACACTGTGTTAATCATGAACAGAAGTAGTCAATCTTTTTTGGGTCATTCACTGAATTGAGCTTGTTTCGTGTGGTATGCGGCCCAAAAATATATTTTACTCCTTTAGAGTTCCATTTTTTTTTAGCTCTGGGACCAGCGAATATAGTAATTTTATTTCAGGTTTCTTCTTCTTCAACGTTCATTCTCAAACTCCCGCTGGATCTCTCTTGTAGTAGAACCATGGTCCTATTAGATTTTCAGCAGGATGTAGTCCAGAGAATGGAAATGCGTTGTGTCGTCGTTTTATGTGCGTCAATGGCCTGACATATCCGTCTTCGGCGGATATTTCAGT
The DNA here is from genome assembly GCA_034231615.1 of Meghimatium bilineatum. NCBI lineage: Eukaryota > Metazoa > Mollusca > Gastropoda > Stylommatophora > Philomycidae > Meghimatium > Meghimatium bilineatum. The sequence continues at coordinate 36,103,389 of CM067298.1, forward strand.
GTAGCGGGCTAGAAAAAATGATTGGCTAGTCGGATTTGACCGAGGGTTGTATTTTGCTTAACACTGGTCTTCAGAGATATTGGTTAAGCGTGCAATGAGTGGAGAAAGGGAGATATTTTGAATATTCCTACTATCTCGTGCTTCTATTTTTATCAGTGAGGTGTCTTAGGACCTAGCTATAAATTACGTCAACAATCTGTCCGCTAACTTTGACCCCTCCACCTTCTCAGAAACTGTCAAGAAATACCGCACTAAATTATACCAAAGTTTTACCCCTGCACCTTCTCAACAACTGTCAAGAAATATGGTCAACCCTCCCATATGACTAAATTATATCAATTTTTAAAAATCTAAACGCGTATGAAATGTTTTAGCAGAAGAAGTACACTTGAACGACGTAATTGCTTGCACATTTATTTTTTTTAAATTTGAAATTCAAATATTTTTATTTGTATACTAGATTGTTCCGATCCCGTCGCAATGAAATTTATTGGATTGCTTACCCTGATATGCCTCAAATTGTCAATGTACTTGCCAACCCGAATCACCGTATGGAAACAAAAACGAGAATGACATCATACAGTCCATAAGCAATTCATCGAACACAGTCGATAACCAATACTTTATGAATGAATAAATGCGAATGTCGTAGTGAAAGGGTGGTTCTCCATCTTCGTTGATGAAAGCTATTACAACCTCGTTAGATGTTGGTTCACTATAGAGATGTTGATCAGATTACCGATCGCGCTTGAGGACCATGTTTACTATTATCATGATTGTGATATTACTATTGTGATATATTGTTTGAGCAGCAATATATCACAGCAATATATTCCTCCAGTTTGAGCAGCAATATATCACAGCAATATATTCCTCCAGTTTGAGCAGCAATATATCACAGCAATATATTCCTCCAGTTTGAGCGGCATTTTGAATCTCTCTTGTTTCGATATCACGCACTACTGATACGACTATGCTAGTCTGTTGTGTTGACGGAAAAATCGATAGATTTTGTCAAGAATTTATCTTTCGCATGCAGCATTTGCTGCGTGTGCTTGTCGAATGTCTGTTTCTTGAGTACTGTACAAGACATACTACTGAACGAACTGTGGAACTTGGTTGTATGGCGGTTGTATATTAGAAGTTCGATGATGAATGTGTACATAAACTTTTAAAACATATGGACCTCGACCTTGACAGTCCGTAATTTTTGCTCCCATTGACGTGTAAGAAAGAGAACTATTATAAGATCTAATATTCTTGCAATAATGTGTGTATTTAGGGTGTGTATTATCAGAGATAATGCCACATTGACAGAAAAAATAATGTGGAAGTGTTGAATGAGTCAAATGAGAAAAGAACTTTAATAAATAATATTTTAAAAAGACAATCTTCATTTTTTGGTCACTTCATGAGACAGGCAGGTTTGGAGAACATAGTCACAACCGGCAAAATTGAAGGCAACAGAGACAACGAGGGCGACAACGTGAGAAAATATTAGACAGTTTGACAACCTGGCACGGCAGGGAAACAACAACGACTTTGATACATAATACTGTGGACAGAGAGCTGTAGAGAGCCATGACCGCCTACGCCACCCGGCATGGCACCTGGTGAGGATGATTATCAGAGAGCATCAAGCGCATTAACTCGGGTTACTCCAGCTTATTACCGTGTATGTCTTGTGACTGCCATATTTCGCTCTTTTGTTTTTTGACGTTTTTTGATTATGTTTGTTAGTCTTCTGATGTAATCCAGAACTAGCATTATGTTTGTTAGTCTTCTGATACTTTTGTTCCTGATTCTGTCTCTTATAGTTTCTCCGAGGATTCTACGTAGACAAATCGCTTCTGTTGTAACAAGTTCTTTTTTGAATTATGTTGTTAGTGTCCACATTTGACATTGGTAGCATCTTGGGGTCATGCAGGCTCTTACCAAGGTTACTGGAAGATTTTTGTCATTTTGTTTGGCAACAACGCCAGCAGAGTCTATAACTTTAACCACAAGCTGATACAGAAGCTTACTTGTTAGGGCATCAATAACATTTGTATACAAAATGTCGTATGCTTTGAATAACGTCACGACACCAGTCTTTTGGATTGGTTGTCGCAAGGAATTCCGTGACGTCTTGGCTTGTTATGTATATTCATATGTGCCGTTAGGTTTCATGGTGAGCCGAAGTCTTCTTTCTTTCGCTAACTGTGATGCTGCTGCCATAGTGCAGTCTTGGTGTTCTAGTATTTCTCTGATGTCATCTATCCATTTTCGTCTGGGTCTTTATCTTTTCCTCATTTCAGATGATCTTTTACTGAAGGAATGCGATCTGGTTCCATTCTGATTAGGTGACCGACCTAATTGGTCTTTTGTGTGTCTATATATTCTTTACACGATATTTTTTTGGTCATCATTTGTCTTATAGTGTCATTATTTATTCCATATCTTTTTGTTACCCCCGGTGCTGTTCTCAGACACTTCATTTCGCATACAGCGAGTTTATATTCTAGTTTCTCTGTCAGGGTCCAGGTCTGACGTTGGTAACACAGTGTCAGCATGAACACTGTTTTTATTGACGTTCTTTTGTAGGTCATGTCGATGTTCTGGTGTTTCAGCAGTGGTGCTAATTGATATAAAACTGCGTTTGCTTTCTGGTATCTTGTCTCTATTTCTCTATCTAGTTTCCTGTCTTCTGAGAATACACTGCCTAGATAAATGAATACCTTTACTCGGTGAGTTTTGTGCCGTCTATGTATGTTTCTAGTGGGGATTGATTTCTGCATGTCTTCAGTGTGTCTGATTTTGGTTTGTTTATTCTCATGTTATTGGTTTCGCAACGGGTATTTAGTGCGTTTATGTGTTTTTGCAGCTCAGATATATCGTTGTATATCATCGCCTGATCGTCTGCGAATAGCAATTCGTTTATGATGTTACTACTTCTATTTCTCCGTTATCTTGTTCATGTTGGTTTTCATGTTCTATTGCTTTTAAGGTTTCTTTAGTTATTTTGTCTATATAGATGTTGAATAGGAACGGGGATAATACGCATCCCTATCTAACTCCAGATGTTATTATGAATGTGATTGTCATTCCCTCTGGTCTTCGTACCCTTACTTCGCATCTCTAATATAGTGCACTGGTGTTTTCGAGAAATTGGCCATGGATCCTGTTTTCACATATAACTTATTTCCAAGTATGGAATTTCATTGCAATATTATACTCGTTCCGGCTTGTCGAAAGAGCTGACTTGGACTAGACTGTTAGAGCTTTCGCCTTCGCAGCCGCCAAGTTGGTCAGATTTTTCCGTGACATAAATTCCCTATTTATAGAGCCTTCCGGTGGTACTTACAGAACAAGACTATTATATTATAGATAAAAATGGTATTGTTGACATCAACTTTTGTCAACCACCCCTTCCCCTTGTCAACAAATGCCAGCATTGTTTCAGACCACTCTCCCCTAATTGGTGACTTAAATTAGTGTCGACTTACTATATTCGACATAAGCATATATTTTGAGTCACTTTGACCTTGAGGTGGGTCATCAGATCCACCTTTCTAACTCCTTAGCCGTCTCTTACGGCATGCATGGCATGTAGCATTATTATTACTCGCTCTCCTTGCAGACCCCGCGAACATACTGCCGTAGCACTATTTTTATTTACCTTTAATTGGAAATTTGTTATAACAATCATAGGATATATGTCATCAAACAATATAACATGTTTTTAAACATTCTACGCTGTAGTTGGATGTGCCGGGTCATTTGTTTTAAATAAAACGGCGACACGCATCTTCATTCTCTGGACTACATCCTGCAGAAAATCTTGTATGATCATTGTCCTGATATAAACAGAGATCCGGGGGGGGGGGGGGATTTTGAGAACAGTTGTAAAAAAATAGTTATACATATAAATATGTTTTTAGTATAAAAAAACGTATCTTAAAAACACTTTGTGTTTTAGACAAAAATAATTACTTATTGTTTTTTTCTGTTTCAATTTGTTACAGATAAACTGGCACCCTGTGTTCTGGGGATTTTCTATACAGTTTTATTTTGCGGTCATAATTCTCAAGACACGCTGGGGTTATGAGTCGTTCAAATGGCTTGGGGATCGTATCACAGAATTTCTGGATTACAGTCGCGCTGGAGCAAGTTTTGTTTTTGGAGACTTTGCAACGATACAGCCTGTTAATGGACCTTCCTTTGACATAGTCGGGGCGTACAATTTGCATATGTTTGCGTTTAGTGTGAGTAGTTAGCCTTAAACTATTTGATTTTTTCAGCTTTCAATCTCACTGTTTTCATTATCTTCAAGCATCATAAGAAACGTACGCTATCAACCATATTCCTCCACAACTTACTGTTCTAAAATGTTTAAATAACCTTAAATGTGTGTTGTATAGTTGTTTAAAGATGTAATAGCATGCAATTCTTATACTGGAATGGCACTTATGACGGCTTTTTCTCTGCAAAATAATATGTAGATGTACTACATACTACATTTATTTCAGACAGGTATTGAATATCAATAGAAGGTGGTACTGCTAGTAGAACATAATGGAAAATAATACTCACGTGTAAAACAGGTAATGAAGTCCAACTGAATGATGACTAAAACACTACACATTATCACTAACGGATGTAAATATGGTACATATAACAAAACAAAACACAGAATATAATCTACAGATGACAATACACAGGAAAAAGTCGACGTTTCGGACCAATAGGCCTTTTTCAAGATACGGACATAACATACAAACATAAAAAAACCACAAGTAAAAATGAATGCGTATCCGAGTGAAATGTGGTACTAAGACAGATACCGGAAGCATACGAACAGGAAGTACACAAAGACGATAATACAGGTGGAACGAGAGGAACAAAACGATGACGTAACAAAGACCAATACGACCGAGAACTAAGCGAAAGAGTGGTCGGAATTGAGTCCAAATGGCTTGATGGTACCCAACTCGAAAATGATACGATTTTCGAGGGCGTACCTAGATCTATCATCGGTGGTGCAGGATCTGATGGCTGTGACCTGAATGTCAAGGACACCACGGTGGCCATCGCAGTTGAAGTGATTGGCCACAGGAGTGGGTGTTCTGTGTTTGATAGCATGCAAATGGTTGCAGAAGCGGTCGCTCAGTCTAAGGCCAGTCTCACCGATATATTGCTTATATCGATATATCTCCTTAGTACCACATTTCACTCGGATACGCATTCATTTTTACTTGTGGTTTTTCTATGTTTGTATGTTATGTCCGTATCTTGAAAAAAAAGGCCTATTGGTCCGAAACGTCGACTTTGTCCTGTGTATTGTCATCTGTAGATTATATTCTGTGTTTTGTTTTGTTATATGTACCATATTTACATCCGTTAGTGATAGTGTGTAGTGTTTTAGTCATCATTCAGTAGGACTTCATTACCTGTTTTACACGTGAGTATTATTTTACAGGTATTGAATGTAGGGTCGGGCGGTAGATTTCTCAGTATGATGCAAGTTTTCTAAATGCTTCCCTTAGACGACTTTCCTTCGAAATGCCTCACACGACAATGTATTTTGATTGGTGCCGCCTGATGCGGTCGCCTCTCTGCATCTTAGCACGACCCTGATTGAGTGAATATGCAGTGGAGTCTCGTTATATAAGAACATAGGTTTATAACACAATTCCCTGTTTAATACTTTTCAAAATTCCAGATTACTTTTATTCTTTATTTTATATAATTGTATAAACGTATAGCGAAATACATTACGACATAAATATTCCGTCTGCCTAGACCAGTTCGTTATAATGGGACGCTACTGTATACGCTAAGGTTAATGGACGCCCCTGTACACGCCGAGGTTAATTCGACACACCTGTATACAACAAGGTTCGCTGTAATGTCGTGTATCAGTGTTTCTCAAACTTTATGTTTGTCGCTGACCGGCAATTTGTTTCCCAATCTGCTGGGTCAGATGTCGTATATGATTTATATAAGGATCTGCACGGATGACTTGCAGACCAACTAATAGGGCTTGCGGACCGACACCAGTCCATGAACCGCCACGTTGAGAGGCACTGTGATATAGAACGTGCTGCTTCCGGCTATACTAGACACATTTGATAGACTTACAAATGTATGTTCACATGACCACCCTTTCCATGACTATTCTGTAATCGATGAGGATGTCATCTTATAACTGGAGAAATCTCATCTCATGCGCGGAATAGTTTGACAGGAACACACTCAGGATCATGGGAAGACATTGCGCTACGGGTTGTAGTTGAGTACTCATTGCACTGCTTTCATGCAGTAGATGATAGTTCAGAGCTTAGTTCATTGGCGTCAGGGCAGTAGATAAAATTCATTGCATAGTGCACTGGCTTCAGGGCAGTAGATGGTAGTTCAATGCTTAGTGCATTGGCGTTAGGGCAGTAGATAGTCTTCAGCTTGAAGGGGAGAGGGGCTACCTAAAAATAAATAATTGTTTCGTTTTCATGGGCCATTTCGTTTCCATAGGACAAAATAAATAGGGATCTTTTTCTGAGAGAACAAAGGGGGGAAGGGGGGGGGGGTGTACTAACATATTTTATATTCTTTCATTTTTACCAAATGCCATGTTCAATTTGCCTAATTGAGAAAAGCCTAGGTAAATTGAAAATGGGTACAAGAAATTCAGGTTAGAGTAATGGTAGAAGGGAAATGGATGCTGACCACATCATCACTAGATATGCGTATGGCTAATGAAAAATAAGGGACTAACACTATATTTCCACATATGTCTCTATTTCTTGCAATGAGGAAACTTTATTTTACTTTTACGCGAAGTATTAACACACGTAACCTTCAGAATCTTCACAGATTGAGCACATTTGGTTGTCTCAGTTGTACAGTGACGCTTACCTTCACAGACTGGGCAAATTGTGTTGTTTATGTTGTACAGTGATGCCAAATTCTTTACATTATTTATCATTAATTTTGTATATAATAGAAAGATGTTCAGCCACGGTTTATACTGGTATTTTATTGTTACTATTAAATATAATATAGTATTTCGACTTTCCTATTCATTTGTTTTTCTATATGCGTGTTCACAATCTAAGTAACATCTAGTAACCAGTATAAAGAACAACAACACAATATTAAGAATATATGAGAGATGTTTTCTTGTAGCACTATTGTATGGAGCTGAATGTTGACGAGAACCTGAAAAGAGATGTTTATTCCATGTGCAGTAGACACGTTTTCAGTAAATGGTGGGTGAGATTACCTAAGAAACTAAGAAATAATAATCACCTAGTTTTTGTGAAATTCTTGATGATTTTTTGGGTAGTGAATTGGTGCTGGAAGGGGGGGGGGGTGTTACCCACTTGTTTGCTTATGTTCTAGTACTAAATATCATGTTCTAATTTCCTACGCTGTTGAATCCTTCAAACACACCCCCTTATCTACAGCATTCGTTGACAACTGTTTTCTCTACTCGTGGTCCCCCGTGTTATGAAAATTTTTCGTTTATGGGCCCCTGGTATCTAAAAAAGGGTTCGTTGTTTTTCTTTGCCGTTCACATATGCTTTATTCCTTTTATTAATGTGTATCTTTTTTTTCTTTTTCGTTTAAATAGTAACTTTCTTGTGTCCTTTCTCATCTTTAGACTGGTCTGTGGTCCCCCAATTAATACTTTTCTCTGTGATCCCTTTCATCTCTGCAGCCCACCCCCTTATGGGTGCTATATGGTTCATTGTAAGAACAACTAGTCTAGATCAGTGATGGGCAATATTGTGAGTAGCTTGCAGGATTGCACATTTTTTTCATGTGGCATGGGGCCAAAAGGCATTTTTAGTCGACTATTGTAGTGTTTTGTGAACTCTATTAACTCAATATAACTATAATATTGCACTTTCAATCAGTCTTGCTGGCCAGAAAAATGTTTTGCGGCCGGATTTGGCCTTCGGACCGTATTTTTCCCACTATCCTTTTTTCACAATAGATGTCTAAGGAAGATAGGCGTAAAATTCTGGTTAAACAAAATTACTAATCAGCAGTTGCTGACTAGAAACATTCAGAAGGATGTGCAGTCTGTCGTGATAATACAGCCAATGGAAATGAATTGTCCATATTCTCAAAAGATAGTTAAATTGTTATATAAGATTTGTCTTGACATGATCTCTGGATGAGAAACGTAAAGTTGACGACTAAAGGTTACATGGAGAAAAAAAACGAAGACATAGTTGAAGGTAATGCATCAGAGCGCTGAGCAAGGCGGAAAGAGTTTTTTGTTGCTCTTCCTAATGCCACAGTAAATATAGACCCTTATGCTGCCATTAATTTCATGTTCAATATAACTATTCAGACCTTCCATTTATTTAACAATTTATTTCCCATTTGTTTATTTATTTATATGGATCGTGTACTCTGTGGTTAGTACACTTGTTTCGCATATGAGTGTTACTGGGTTCATTCTACAGTCCCGGGTCGACTCAGTTTAATTTCGTACTGAATTAATCAAGGAAGTTAAGACTGCGAGGGAGATGAGATGACTACCACCCTCATATAGTAAGCGACTGAAATGTGAGATCACTAACATCCCACACCTCTACGGGGTTATTAAATGCAATGAGATAACTTTACTTTACTTTTATTTATCAATCTACTTCTCTATCTTTCTTTTTCTTTTAGCTTTATACTTCTTTATGCCTTGCAGCATCAGCGCTAGAAGAGTTCTCTGGAGATGGCTTTAGTGTGCGCTTGATATATGTTTGTTTTCGTTGGCTATTTTATTTCTGCTATCCATCGTTTTCAAGGTCTGGCCATGGATTTGTATCCATCGTGTCTGTGTAGTAATACTTCCCAAGCGGCGCCGTCTGAAGGTCTTCTGTTGTAATCCAGAACTAGCATTATGTTTGTTAGTCTTCTGATGCTTTTGTTCCTGATTCTGTCTCTTATAGTTACTCCGAGGATTCTACGTAGACAAATCGCTTCTGTTGTAACAAGTTCTTTTTTGAATTATGTTGTTGGTGTCCACATTTGACATTGGTAGCATAGTGATGATATGATGTTCATTTTACATAATGCAATTTTGGTGTTCATGCTCACATATTTGTTTCGTGTCTCTCTATATTATCATTATTACATGACTAAATGTTGTTTTGTTTTTCGTTGGCAGATCATGCCTATTATTACGTTCTTCAGTACTGTCATTGCTATCCTCTACCATCTTGGGGTCATGCAGGCTCTTACCAAGGTTACTGGAAGATTTTTGTCATTTTGTTTGGCAACAACGCCAGCAGAGTCTCTAAATGCGGCGGGAAACATCTTTGTTTCAATGGTAAATATATACTTTATTCTACAGTCTGTACTATACTCTGCTCAACAGTCTGTACTATACTCTTTTCTACAGTCTGTACTATACTCTGTTTTACAGTATGTACTATACTCTATTCTACAGTCTGTACGGTTCATTACGGAATGGTGTGTGATGTATCCACGTCACGTGCTTCATTCTAATTTGTTAATATCATGTGTACTTGCATACAGTTTTCGTGACTCAGGGACTAAAATGTCGCAACTTCTGTTGCCGATGAAACGATCTGCGCGCAATGCGCTGAGAGTAATGCGGGGGGGGGGGGGGGAACTGCCCTCAAAATATTCCAGGAGGGAGAGAAGTTGGGGGGGGGGTGTGGCTCTCAGTATATAGCGCGGATATAGTTGGAGGCGGCGATTTATGTGTCATTTTAGAAATTTTGTTTCATTAAATAATGTATGGTTTATTTCGATATAAATGTGGACACATCATTCCGTAATGAACCGTCTGTACTATACTCCATTATACAGTCTATTATACTATATTCTACAGTATGTACTGAAGAGGCTTACTCTATTATACAGTCTGTATTAAACAATATTCTACAGTATGTACTAACTCTATTCTATAGTTTGTAGTATAAAGGTGTACTTTATTTTACAATACTATTCCCTTTTATATAGTTCGTGCTAATTTATATTCTACAATTTATACTAAACTGTATTCAATAGTCTTTACTAAACTGTATTCTATATTTTATGCTGACCTATTCAATATTTTTTTTTACTAAACTCTATTCTACGGTATGCACTATACTCTTTTAAGTAAGCTGTGCTGTACTCTATTATATATTATGTACAATACTATTCTATATTATCTACTATATTATATTGTACAGTGTGTAGGCCTACTACACTTCTTTCTATAGACTGCACTATTTTCTACTCTACAATCTATATTAAGCTATATTACATGATAGGTCTATGTTTAATACTCTCTTCTACAATATGTAATATGTTGTATAAACTTCATTAAACTGTACATAAATATTAAGTTATGGCTAGATTTGCACACGTTCCTGTGAACTAACATACACTAGTTTTTGTTAATAATGGTTGCACTCAAACTGCAAGAACGTATCAACACAATAGTAAATTTACGAGTCATTCTTTCTTTGACTATAAGTAACACGAATATTGTGGATTTTGGTGGGGGAAAAACTACGGAGCAAAACATCACAAAAGCGTAATGAAGATATCTTGAAAGAAGTTAATTCAAATAGAGAATTGCTCATCCGCATCAGATAGAGACAGTCCACTTTTGTGGACACATGAGAAGAGGAAAGATGGAACACATCGTGACAACAGACAAGATGAAGAGCCAGAGGAGTAGGGGATGACTAAGAGTATATGCCTGCCAACTTGACATTTTAACGTGGGTTAACATCTTCTATTGGAAATGGTTGATAGCACACAAAACAAAGGTCTGTGGAAAAACATGATAACCAACGCCACACGGCATGGATCATAAGAAGATATATTTTTTCGCTATTCTTGTGAAAATTCTCTCAAAGACTGTATTTTAGTTTGACAGAGAGAAGTTTTCACAAGTATAGCTTAAAAACTTATAGAAAACTCATAGTATTGTAAAAGAACACCCAACGGTGTGTGTTGCAACCAACTGTTATCATGACGTAAAAATCATTTGTAATATATCCGTATATCAAGAGATCCATGAATGACATGCTATAACCGTGTATTTCGTCAATTATATAGTTCTTCTAGTACATCGGGATTCATCTTTCTAATGTGATGCATATGACTTTTCCCGTGATTGTCGCTGATCACTGTGTTTATTTTGTGCCCATCGTCAATTAACATGTGAGAAAATTCAAATGCATCACTTTTGAAGGATGATTCCCAATTTATCCCGCATGTCTTATAACAACTATGTTCATGCTATAACGTTGAGCGGGACTAATTAAATGTAGTGATCTAATTATAAACCCAAGGTCAAAACGGTGAAAGAGTATTGATCTGCACTTTTCAGTGACCCGGTAATTCAGGTATGTCAGTGACAGTTGGTGCATAATTACTGATAGAAAACGATTACGCCAGATAGTTCGAACGTTAACGATCGCGTTGACAGAATGTTTCCTCGGAGTCTGAAGTAAATAACAACTAGGAAACAGTCATGATAGTTGGTTATGTGACCTCCAATACTTTTTTTCCATTATGTTATATTTAATAGTAACATGAACGTGCGAGTTTCTATACTCTGGCTAAAATGAGTTTCTATAAGACAATTTAGCTCCCTGCTACACTTGCTCTTCTAAGCCGTGTACTGTTGTTCTGACTGTACCAAACATGTTTATAGTGACTATAACAATATGTAATCGTAACATGTTAACTACAAAAACACATCTTTAGTTTTCATTATCGGACTTCATGGTCTCCAAGTGGGCTAACATTTAGGCTTACAATAAGTGTCGCACTCTAGTCAGCTACCATCTACTCAGTAGACTGTAGACACTAACTGCACCCAATCTTTTACGGCCGTTTTCGTGTTATAGGCTTCGATATTGGTCTCAGTATCTTGGCTTGTAATACCTAGCAACATGCATTTCAAGTAATTGTTTTGGAGAACTGTATTTCAATATATTCGAAGATTGTGTATACCGATGGGTAGCAATCGAAAATATTAGTTGTATGTGTATAATCAATCAATTCTAATTCCATCATGATCTACGCAACATGAAATCAATCTCTACAATATTAACTAGGTGATTCCTATGAGCATTAATTTGTTAAATAGTGGATTAAAGCATTTTGCCGAGGCACGACCCTTTCAAACTAAGACCAAAGTCTATGTTGGTTATATCAGACCGTACACGAGCATCGAATATCACTGTTAGCATGATGAACCACTCACACTCCCTAGGTATTTGCGACACTCACAACGGGGTACGTACAAAAAGCAACGCTAGTCTGGCATCTCCTGACCAACCACACTCTAGACTGAGATAAATTATCAATTAGGAACAACTCAGCGCAAGGAAAATTGTAGGAGGTGCTGTAACATCAGATGCAGCAGTTTTAGTAAAAACGTGGTCTGCCCTCGTGTTTCGTTGCCAGCATATCGTACTTACAATTGAATACCCAACATAAACACCCATATTGTCTAGAACAGTGTTTTCCAATCTATCTTTAACAATTCTTTATTAGAAACTAGCATCACAGCACTCGGTACACTCCCATAAGTGTTCTCTCTCCGTTCCAGCAGTCATCCCAGTGTAGGCCTATATAGACTCAGTTCCAGTCAGGTGTAGATTATGTGATCTTTGAATCTTTCCAGACTTATAAATTTTCATTTTTTGGGGTTATTTTTAACCATGCAGCATCTAATTCTTTCTGAAATTCTGACACCCCTCCCCCACCTAGGTAACATATAGGCCTTATTTTTTTATTCAAAAATTGTATGTTTCTCTAAATGTTGTGTTCGAATTGCCCCCCCCCCTCCCTCCTGAACAATCAAATTGCCCCGCGTCCGGACACACAGAGTATTTAATTTATCGGTAGAATCGCGTGCTGTGATGCTGATTAATAAATGAAATGATCTATAGGTCATTCTAGGGGAAAAGGGGGGGGGGACCTACATGTAATCAATGTATCAAAAACTACTATTTTACTTATTTTTTAGACAGAATCTCCAATGATGATAAGACCATACCTTCCAAAGATGACTAGCTCTGAACTACATGCTGTGATGGTTGGAGGATTTGCCTCAATAGCAGGAGGTGTAATGGGTGTTTATATAGGATTTGGAGTATGTACTGAATGTATGTGTAATATCAGTTTAGCTTTTTTCTATATGACAGACAACGAAGGTACCAACTTCAAAAATGAATTACAACTTACGGAATATAATTATATTGCCTCAGAAATAATTAGCCAAAAATGCTAGGTTATCACTAAATCCCATGTAGATACACTACCAGTAAGAACAACAATAACAGCATTATATAAGGTCATATATTATTCTTATATACATTCATTCTTTGTCCTTTCCAATTCTTATGGAACATGGCTCAAGCTTCACCGATATCTTTGTGATGCACTTTCAATTTTTTTAAATCAAATTTCTGATGAGATTCCAACTGATCTGGTTTCCTCTACTCTTGATTTTTTATTGGTCTTTCAAAATACTTTGGTCTTCCTCTGGGGTTCCATTCACTTGCCTATATATTTATGTTATTATATTTCCTTTTTTGATCTATGCCCTATCTATATCCATTTTCTTTATTTCTATCCCCTTGGACACTAGTTTGTTTTATTCTTTCCTTTTATCTTTTGGGTAGTTATATCTCAATTAATGATCACAACTCTTCTATATGTTTCTTTTCTCTTGCATAGGGACTAATTTATTTTCATTGGTTTTTTCTTCCTTATCCTTGTATCTTCAAACTTTATTTATTTATACTGAATAATTCACCGCTTAGGAAGGTCTCAACAATCAAACCGACTACCATGCAATAGTAAACCTGTAGTACATGACATGGACATATACATGTAGTGAGATTTTCTACTTTTGGAAACCCAATAGCATTTCATCTATGCAAATATATATATTTACCCTCTCTGACCAGGAGGCTACTTCTCAAATTATTGCACATCGCGATTTGAATAGAGAGTTGGAGCTGTATATGTATGAAATAAAGGTCTGAAGAAACATCGCCATTATACCAAGTACTCTAGAACTCTATTACTCATAATTCCTAGGGATCATGATTCTTGATTAAAAATTGTCTGAATAGCACGTGGGAATTCCCATAAGTGCTCTGCCCTCCGTTCCAGCAGCCATCCCATTATATGTAGACTCAGAGTCCTGGTCAGGTTTTGATTGTGTGATCTTCGGAGATCTTCCAAAAAAATTGTGTTTCCTCCCCTCCCCTCTAGATACACCCATTTCTGACATTCTCTCTATGTGTACGTTCTCAGCATCATTGACATGATCTTCATCTTGAAATGAATTTATTACTGCCCTGATCAAGTCTGCTTTATCTCTTCTCAGCATTGTTGCGCCTATTGCTGCATTGCATTTCTAGGGATCAAAACAAACAACAAACAGAATAAATCAACAAACTCATTCATGACCTCAGATTATTTTATGCTGCTATTAGTACCTTTTTGTTAATTGTGTGCAGAAACCCCATAACAGAGCTAAAGACCATATGGTGATTCAATTCATAATTTACTTTATTAATACATTCTAATATATATATATATTGTAATCACAGGTGCCAGCTGACCATCTTCTGTCTGCCTCTGTGATGTCTGCACCAGCAGCTCTTGCCATATCCAAAATTACTTACCCTGAGGTTGAGATACCAGTAATACAGACGGAGGATTATGATAATGTAGAGGAAGTGTATGTTGAAGTTCATTATATATTACAGTATGATGCAATGTACCACAACATAATATAAAACAATACAGTATATTATAGTACACTAAAATTATATATATATATATATATATATATATATATATATATATATATATATATATATATATATATATATATATATATATATATATATATATATATATATATATATATATATATATATATATATATATAAATGGAGAACTTCAATTGATATTTGCAATTGATATTTCAATTGATATTTGCACTGTTTTAACAGGTTCACTATTATTTCTTCTTGACTTTCTGTTATTTAAAAAAAAATATCTATCTATCTATTGTCTTTTCTCTGCTTTTGCTGTAAGGTATCACAGGATTGAATGACGATCGGTTTTTGGGCTTGGGCGCGTTTGGTTGCTTGATACCAGTAATACTGTGTCGGCATGTCAGAATGTTGGTAACTCCTTCAATCCATCTTCTTCCTTTTTTAATTGATTCAATCAAATATAAAAATCTTTTCATATATGCCTTAGAATCTATCAATTTTACATCTCACTCTACTCATAGTAACGGCTTTCAAGATTACGACAACCACAATTATATAAAATTGTTACAGTTTTTAACTGTAATGTTTCTGTGACAGAATGATATAAATGGTTCTTTTGGGGTGTGAGGAGTGCAACGATGAATGTTCAATCCCAGAGACGTTGGTAAATTAAAAAAAATTCGGCAATATTTTGAAACTTTGACCTACACAGATAAAAGTCTTTGGCGCATATGAAGAATAATTTCATGTCAATCGCGGTTAAAAGTATGGAAAATACTACTTTTGTTACTTATTCTCATATGGAAAATTCCAGGTATTGCTTCTAGTTGATAATAAGGTGCAATCCCAAAATAATGGTCTACTTTATGCCGAAATGCGGGAAAAATACTAAATAAAAATGGGAGGAAAAAAGTGTGTTTGACTTTTAATTATGGATTACTTCCATTGATTTCACTTATCCAGCAACTTTAAGAAATGGAGTGGGGGTATTTATAAGGGTTATATGGGTGGGTTACATCCATCTAGTGGGTGGCATGCACGTCTCTCAGTGTATACGTACGCATTTTTGCATGTGGCAGCAGTTCCTCCCAAAAATAAAGATCTAACACTATACACTCCAACACAACAGAGTGGTTTGAAAAGGGATAGATCCCTTCTCTTTGTGGCACATCTGCTAGAATGGATGATCATGGATCTCCACAGTCATCTGTCTATAATGTTATAAAACAAATTATGTTACTCACACACCACCATGCTTATGGTGTTGAGCTGTCAAACGTCTTTTCTCTCTTTCATCATTTTTTCTGTCATTTACTAAATGCAAAAAAATGTGATTTCTAGAATGGTTTGCTTGTGGATCATTTCGATTGCCTTTTTTGTGGTAGTTCCCATTAAAAAAATTGAAAAATTTTCACTTTTACATATTTTACAGCACAGAAGGCAATGTAATTGAAGCTGCATGTAATGGAGCAATAATATCAGGAAAAATTGTAGCTTCTGTTATTGTTAATGTTATTGCATTCTTGTCACTGCTGAAGTTCCTGAATGCTACACTCACATGGTTTGGTGACAGAGTTGGGGTGGAGAGTCTTACATTTGAGGTATATACCATTGTTTATTGTTACATTAATCGGATACTTGATTAATCTGGACCATATTTTTTAAAATAATAAATCTTTTAGATATGGTAATTATGTTTGTTGCAGTTTAATGACTCAAAAGTTATAATTCTGTGAGATGACCAAGTTACGGAAAACGCTTCATTAGTAAACCCTGAGGAAATATCAGAGTTTAGGTTTTTCATCCCTACTGTGGTAATTCCTATGACTTCACTGATATCAAATGCAATTTCCACAATTACCAGATATTTCTTTGAAAATATAATGTAATGTAAGCTCCGATAGCAAAAGAAATAAAGTAATTGAAAACTTTTTGCAACTGAAAAAAATGTTACCTATATTACAATGTGACCCCCATTCACCTTGAGTGTTGGTTCAATATATATGAGGCAAATTGATGTCATCTGAAAGAATCATGATTAAATATTGTCTTTTCAATTTTGGAAAAAGACTTACGGTCTTTTAAATGATAAAGAAAGTGCTCCTAAAGCTTGAAATATTGAGATGTCAAGATTGGAGTTGATTATAAACACTGGTGACAGAGTTGTGCAACTCCATAATTGCCTAGACAAACAAGAATAAAACAGAAGAGAAAATTACATAAAATAACGGATTCTATTAAATCACAATTATTTCAGAAATTTTGTTCTTTCTTTCTAATTGATAATAGCTTTATGTGTTAAACTGCCCAGGAATATACTAGCATTCTTGTCTAATTATATTATTGATTCTTCTATGAGTCAGCAAGAAGTTTAGGTTATTCCCATTAATCAAGAAATGGGTTTAAACATTTATTTTGGGGTTCTTTCATAGGAGAAGGGTCTAAATTTCACACTTTTTAAGAAATCTGTATCAATCCGAAATTTTAAGTAATTTGTGACATCCCTCTACCATTTCATTTCTATTTACAAAATGGCTGCTGTAACTATTTTGAAATTGCCTGTGATTGCTAAAGGTGCAGTATGCTTGTTACAGCTTGGAGAGCACATTGTTCACATATATGAATGAAGCAGTGTTAAGACTCTGGACGCTGTGGGCAGGGTAGATGGGTAGCAAGTTCTTGTCTCTGAGGACATAGCAAACCGAGTCTAATTTGTATTTTCAAAATGGCTGCCATAACCACATTAAACTTGTCTTCAACCAATGATGCAGTATGCTTGTTACATTTGTGAGTAGTGCTTCCAAATGCACAAATATGCAGCAAGGGCTCGACCGAACACCAGTATGTTTCTACCCATAAAACATTCTTCAATAAATCCTCCTTCCTAATTTCTTGTCTTTAAATAATTTTTCTTTAAAACCTCACCTGATAAATATGTCTGATAAATATAGACAAGGAAAATAATCAAAAAAATATATGAAGAACAGTGTTGTCTCCTATTTTTGGAATATTTCATTTTACATCATGGACAGAATGTAAACTTATCTCCCATAAAACAAACCTAATATGTTTTTAAAATTGCTCTTTTCACCAAATACATTTGTCTTCCCATTTCTTCACTTTAGCTTATTTGTTCTTATGTCCTGTACCCTATTGCCTTGTTCATGGGAACAAATCCTGATGACTGCAGGCAGGTTGCAGAACTTGTGGGAATCAAAACATTCACAAATGAATTTATAGCATATCAGTAAGTTTAATTTCATCTTGTGCATGTAAGCCTAGGTCATATAAGATTATATCTTTATATCTTTTAAATAAATGATATAGGTTTACCTTTATCTGTTCTTGTTCAGTATTTTATGCAATGCATAATGTTGTTTTAAAGTTGTTTAATTGATTTACACTTAATTTTGGTTAGTAAAAAAGGAAAGAGAAGTAATTGTTTAAAATCCATAAGCATGACATGTGTGTTTAATTTATGTCTAACAAAATGTATGAGTCAAAGAAACAGGAGAATCCTTCATATTTTAAAGGATATCATATTTTTAAGAATAGTGCAAGAATCCAAGCAGGCCTTTTCTCTTGAAATCGGTTATTAAGAGATAAAACAATATTTTATTAATTAAATTACATTTTTGATATAAGCACAAAATGTTTGTTGAAAGTAAGAATTTGACTCAAATGATACAAGTATACAAATATCACTTCAGGTTGCTAAAGAGAAATTCGATTTTAGGAAAAACAAATGAACCAGTGAAGCTATACTTAATATCCGACTGTTGATAGATAAATATATAAAAGTTCAGAATAAGAAGCCCTATCAGTATATGCTTCAAAACTATAGCAAGGCCTCTGACAGAGACCAACATGAAAAATTAATCAAATTTCTTCAAGAAATATGCATAGATATAAAAGACAACAGAATGATTAGAAATATATTTTGGGAACAGACTGAATCAATAAGGTGTCAAAACAACTACTTACCATGCACAGAAATAAGTTGAAGGGTAAGACAAGAATGCATTTTATCATCCAGCCTGTTTAATATCTACACAGAGAATATCTTTAAACATATAGAAGGAATGCCAGAACTCAAAGATCAATGGGAAAATAATAAACAACCTGAGATATGCAGATGACACTGTTCTTTTAGCAGAAAGTGAACATGAACTACAAAGACTAATAGATCAAGTCAATAAATCAAGTAAAGAATATTAGCTGGATGTAAATATCCAAAAAACAAAATCATGACAATCAGCAAAGTCACAGAAGAACAGGTACTAAGCATAAATATACATGGAGAGAAACCACAACAATTAGAACACTATCAATATCTTGGACATATGACAAATGACGGCAGATGTGAAACAGGAGAATAAGAATGGTTAAAAGTACTTTTACTGGCATAAGGAAAATATTAACATCTAAAATTACAAACAAGTTAAAAATAAGAATTATAAAATGATACATCTATTCTATATTAATGTACGGCTCAGAAACATGGACACTAAACTAAAATTAGAAGACAGACTTAATGCCTTTGAGATGTGGATATATAGAAGAATAGGGAAAACATTATGGAAGGAGAAGAAAACAAACAAAGAGGTTCTAACAACACATAATATGAAGAAAGAGTTATTAAGGGAAATAAAGATCAGGCAAATAAAATATTTTGGATACATTAAAAGACATGACACCTTGTTGAAGACCTTACTTGAGGATAAAGTCAAAGGGAAGTGAGCAAGAGGTAGACAGAGATACAAGTGGGTGAGTAATCACAAGATGGAAAGGTCACAGTCTAACAGAACGTACCACCAAAACAAGAGACAGGGGATGTTGGAGGTCTGTTGCAGCCAACCTTTATTGTGGAGATGGAACTTGATAATGATGATGATGATACAGGTTAGTTAGTCGTTGGGTCATCGCCACTGCACTCCTGACACGTTTATAGATGCTCAAATCTCTCCTTGAGTGTGTATCCGCCATTACACATTGACTGACTGTCCAAGTACTCCCTTGATTGACCATCATTCTTCCTTGCCTACAAAACCACTCCTTTCTATCAACACCACATTTCAAACCATGCTTTCTTATTCTAGTCATGGAGCAAGAGTCATCACCACTTATACTGTCATTTGTTCATGCGTTTTCCTGTAATGCGTTTTCCTATATTCAAAATATAGTTAAATTACTGAGAGACCTCATCTGTCCAGATTTTCTAAAGTGTGAATCATGGTTGCTCTCAAGACTGTGTGAATCCTGTGTAAAGATCGGAACAGTTAGTTAAGAGAAACATCATAGATATATGAAGAGACTGACAAATCATCATCAAACTGGAGCTGTTGGCTGCTACACTCTTATTTATTGAGATGGAAATCAAAGCAGATATGTCTTGTCCTCTGTGAGCTGGTGATAATCGGCAGTCATAACTCATAATGTAAACTATATTATGAATCGTGTAACATTGAAGTATTTTGACCATCCATCATATAATACATCCCACAAAAACCAATACTGGACAAAGTTGTAGAACTCTAAAGGGAATCTCAATAATAAAGTGGTTAAGCCATTTCTCTGCTGTTCAAGAGCTTGCATCTCCAAAATCATATTGCAATATTGAGCATGTTTTCTTAGGTTAATAGAGATTGTATCACTTAAACTACATGGTGATGTTCTCTGTGCGATATAATTAGCAGGAAATCTGTTGCTCTTTTAAAGGGATGGGATGGAATATATATGGAGATCTTGAAGTTCAATGAAGTTAATTCTTTGATCCTTTTGTGTATCCTTTTGTAATGAGGCTGTATAGAGATATAAACTCAAAATGGAGAAGAAAATTCTTGAGCAGTAGGAAATTAATTATTGCCTGTTGCAATAAACATCCAATTGCTGCACAAACCTGTTTAGTCTCTTGTTTATAATTAAATATATGGTACACTATTTTTTAATATAATGACAACAAATGGTTATATTTTATATTATTTATAGAGCATTTATTTCCTCATAGAAAGTTATCTGTCTTGATAAAGAATAGAAAGACATATACTGCATATGTTGCACAGTATGGAGATGGCTTTACCCATATGGATGGTGATGATATGATTTTGGATTTGCATAATGGAACAAGATTGCTTAGAGGAATAATGTCTGTAAGTGTTGAGATATATGTGGTAGGTTGCTAACACTTTATTGCACTAGTTTTTATTGTACATATTTTTAATAACAAATTTGCGTGATACAGGTAATGACTTGATCTACTAAACAATAACAAAAACAGTATCAATATCTTGGACACATAGTCACAAATGATGGCAGATGTGAAACAGAAGTTAAAAGGAGAATAGGAATGGCTAAAAGTACCTTCAATGACATGAGGAAATTATTAATATCTAAACAAATTACAAACAAGTTAAAAATGAGAATTATAAAATGCTACATCTATTCCATATTAATGTATGGCTCAGAAACATGGACACTAAATAAACAATTAGAAGACAAAATTGATGCCTTTGAGATGTGGGTATATAGAAGAATAGGGAGAACATCATGGAAAGAGAAGAAAACAAATAAAGAGGTGCTAAAGACACTTAATATGAAGAAAGAACTACTAAGAGAAATAAAGATCAGGCAAATAAAATACTTTGGACACATTAAAAGACATGACACCCTATTGAAGACCTTACTTGAGGGTAAAGTCAAAGGGAAGCGAGCAAGAGGTAGGCAGAGATACAAGTGGGAGAGTAACATTACACGATGGACAGGTTACAGTCTAGCAGAGTGCACCACCAAGACAAGAGACAGGAGATGTTGGAGATACGTTGCAGCCAACCTTCGTTGCGGAGACGGCACTTGATGATGATGACTAAACAATACAGTGGAATTCCTCTACAGCGCATTCTTTTATAATAAATTTCCTTGTACAACACTTTTCAAAATCTCCAATTAATTGATTGTATATTGTTTGTACTGTATAGGGTCTATGGCAAATTTATGTTATTACATATATATTTTATCGGTCCAGACCAAGTTATTATAATGGAATTCCACTGTATTCATTGATTATATTTTCTGTGCAGTCTACATGTATTTCCTAGTCTACTCAAAGAGAAAATGTTATTAAAATGTTCTAAGCTGTAGAATTATCCATTGAGAATAATTTGTGTAGTTACTGTAAGTGCTCTGCTGTTAACAACTTCAGTTATGAAGAATGCAATTATCGCTTAATGCTGCACGTTGAGCAATTAGGCATATTCTATATGAGTTTTCAGTTTATTTTCTAGTCAATGCTTCTAATGTTTCAGTCTTACATAGGTACATTAAGAGATACAGTTTACAATTTCACTCATTTGTAGTCTAATCATTCACTAAAGTGACCATAATATATTATCTTATTCTGCATTTATTCTCAAACTCCTGTAGATTAGCAGGATACAATTCAAAGAACAGAATTAATTGTGTCATTATTTACAACTTGGCTGCGATATCTGCATTTTTTGTATTAATGATTAATGTGTGACATGAATATTTTCAAGCATTTAAATACAAGGAATTGAAGTGGTCATTATTATTGTTGAGTGACCAAAATGCACTTCTCCTTTTTCCATAGCCTTATCATGGAAAACTATCATAAGAGTAATTTACATTTACACTACAGGGAACACAAAAACATGCAGAAAAGACAATCAAGTACCTCCTTTCCTCATGACAATGTAACTAGAGAAAATCACTGATTTCCCCCAAAATATTCTCTGAATGGAGGGGTGGTGGGGATGAGGGTGAAGAGCTGTGGTTAGAAAAGCTCCCCATTACTTAACTCCTATCAAAATTCCTGTATATTTTAAACATTGATTACCAGATGGTATAATTACATGTATATGACTCAAATTCACTGTTATTTTCAGATCAGTTCTGTTTATAATAATAATTTATATATCATAATTTCCTTGCGTACACTGAAGTCTATTAAGTTGATTAATTAAAATGTTGTGATACTTCATTTTTATCCAACTTCATTCTAATAAACAAACTGAACATTTAGAACATTTGAATGTGTTCACTGCTATATTCCAGTTTGCTGCAGTCTCAATATGATAAGTTAGTATTAAAAAAAAACCACCTGTATGTCTGTATGTCCATGATAACAGTTTTTAAAAATTATAATGGTGTACATTTCATTATCAACTTTTATATCAGCCATAAAATATAGATTAAAACTCTCCTGAACATCTGGTATTATTATTAGTAGTAATTCCATGATTGTAGCAGGTTGTATGTAACAACTTGCTATCTTTGAAGCTCTCTGAAATGGAGCATTTTGAGCAATTAGAATTCAAAGATTCTATGTATGGATTCACACAAAAAACACACACAAAAAAACAGAAAGTTTTTTTAACGACTGGATGGAATTGTAGCTCATAGATTTTTTTTAAATTGGAGAAGAATGAGGTCTAAGAGAGTTTTAAATATAATCAGAGTTACAAAATATAAGAGTGCATTGTGAAAGGATTACTTATACTTCAGCATCATATGTTTTTTATGATCTTGCACCCTAATATAACAAAGATAGAGCCTTATCCGTGAATGAAAGAATTGGGCATCACCAAAAATATGCTTTTATTTCCTGGTTGGTCCTGCCAGTAATAAACCTAAACAATAAGAAAAACAAGAAAATATCATTTTAGAGAAGATTTACTTGTACAGTCCTCAAAGAACATTACTCTAAGAGATGCATGAAGAAAGTTAAAAGGTTACCTAGGAAGTAGACTTTATGTGTGCTAACAATTGACATACCCGGTAGGCCCTACTTCACTGCAATATAAGAATAAAATACACTGTTGCAGAAGCCACTAATAAGAGAACATAGACAAAGTAGCATCATCAAACATGCTAGAGCACAGATGAGTGATGGGTTTGGTGTTTCAACCCCTCTTCTCCACTCTATAATGTCAGAACGTGACATTTGGTACTAAGAAATAAGCCAAAATAGCGAGAAAGCCCTATCCCTTCCATTAATGGTTTTTCCAAAAAAGGTCACCAAAAACCTTCTTTTTTTTACCTTAAACCCCCCCCCCCCCCCCAATTGCTAAAGATGTATGTACGGCTCTGCACACATGTTTCCATTATCCATTTTTGTAGTTTTTTTTCATTAATTGCACAAACCATGTTCATTCAGGTGACATATTCTTTCCAGAATGTAGTCTTCCTTATGGGTGTTCTGAGCTTCTCATTATTCTTGGTGAGTCCAACTACCTCAGCCAAGACTTATTTAAACACAGATGCCTTTCCACCATCTTCATTTTGGGTAGCCATTACCAGAACTATAGATACGTTTTTGGTTATGGAGGTGTGGGGATAAGCATGAAAAACAAATTTAATTTGTCCATCTTCATGTCCTCTTTTTCATGAGAAATTTGAAGATCGTTTTGTAAAAAAAACCATTGAGGGTGTTGGGAGGTTACCAACCTTTTGGCTAAATTACCAGTAATAAATTATCAGTACTAAGTACTAAATTGTCATGTTCTGATTTCCTAAGGGGGAGGTTTGAACACACTAAATCCCTCTTCCCTTATCTATGGGCTTATTATGGTTATTACCAGCAACCATACTTTCCAGTATTAATTTTTTCATACTGTAGATCTCTTTATATTGTCAAAGAACCTGAACTTTTTCTTATAATGTTGATTATGAACAAACCCTCTTTGATGCTTAATGTTCTTAATGTCTTTGATGTTTAATATTCTATTCTTGATACCAATTGCATGTAACATTTATAACTGAACTATGTTTTCCCAGCTTATGTATCATTCTTTTATCATATAAATGTTCTATTTTTTAGTAAACAGTAATGCATATCAAAAGGAACTCCCACCTACAATAATAATTGACAAAGAATAACTAGAAAATGTCAGAAACATTGAATATCTTGGCTCAACCATCAACATCACAGGAGATTGCTCAGCAGAAATCAGAAAGAAATTAGCAATGACCCTACAGAAAATATCACAGATGAAAAATCTATGGCAAGGGGCATAATGAAAAACTAAGTTACAACTACTAGGAGTAGTTAATACATATAAATAATATTTGAAATGAAATGCTATAGAATTATCCTAAGAGTATCATGGACAAAAATACTCCAATGCAGACGTCCACAAATGCCTGAACAAAGAAAAAGACTGGTTGCTTAAAACTATTAAAAATCGCAGGCTAACATATTTTGGACATGTAAAAGGATATAATGGTTTAGAAAGATTAATCATGAAGGGAAAAGTTCCAGGAAAGTGAACAAGAGGCAGACCAAGTCTGTGATGGACACAGGATATTGAAAATCTGTTGAACATGACATTGGAAGAGGCTGTTATCTCTAGCTTGCACAGAACCAAGAGTTGAGGTGAGGACAATTTTATGTGATGTACACATCACATAGATGATGATGATTTTTAAAATAGGAAATTGAATTTTAAGAAACAACTAGAAAGGTTTGAATCCAGTTGAATCCAGTAAGTAACACCTTTGTAATCTAAGTAAAATGTGCATCTTTGTAAAGAAAATGAATATTTAAAACACTTTCAGCACAGATCAGAGATCATTTCTACCTATGCCCTATGTGGGTTCTCAAATTTTGGATCTATGGGCATCCTACTAGGAAGTTTATCTGCAATGGCCCCAAATCGAAAACCAACAATGGCAAAGCTGATAATGAGAGCAATGATTGCTGGAAATGTAGCATGTTTTACTACTGCATGTATTGCAGGTATGTATGACAGAATGCTATTGCATTAGTGTTTATGTTTTGAGATGTGTTTGGAATTCTATATTTTAGGTATTTACAACTTAGAATTGATATCTTATAGGATATTGATTGCCATTTAAATTATTATGTGTTATTTTTTGTAAGGAAATATGATTAAACCTTGCAAGCTGTGGTGTTGTGTTTCTTCGAAATAACCATTACTTCTGTTTTCTTGATGTTTAGAAAGAAGCCTTTCTCATTACTGTTTGTCACTATTACATTAATTAATTCTTTAGGGTCTTCCTCACTTTTAGCAATCAAAACATTGTCATCCACAAATATCTTAAATTATTTATGTTATCTCCTCCCACCGATATTCCTGAGATATCAACTATTGCATGCATTATGTTTTCACTTTATTAAGAGAACAGGTCTGGTGAAAGTACACATCCCTGTCTAACTCCTTGTTTTATTTGTTGAAAGGGGCCAAGTTCATTTCCTGCTCTTATTGCTGCTGTTTGTTGCCAGTACATGTTCTTGATGATTCTTAAATCCTTAGTGTCAATGTTCAAATTCTCTAGCATGTGTATAATTACACTATGCTTAACTATTAAGGCATGCTGCAGATAAAAGAGTTGATTTCCTTCCAACAGTCCAATCATGGTTTTTTAACAGCCTTTCGCACAGAAGAAGGCATGGGGAGGTGTAGCCAACCCCACAACCATCCTTCTTAGTCACCTCTTAAGACATGCTTGGCAGGTACCAGTGTCACTGTTTTTTTTCTTTCTTGTCAAGCCCTGGTAACAGATGAATGAAATGAAACAAATGTACAAAAAGAGATTAGATGAACATATCTTGTATATCACTAGAGGTGCTGGAACATATATATAAATTATCCAGAAAAGAAAATGAATTCAAATGTTCATCATCTACAATCTTCTGCTCCAACTGTGGAAAGTGCAGACCCTAAGCATTGCTGCAGAAATAATTAAAAGCACATGCCAATGTCAACAGGTGATATTTCTTACTGATGCAATGTCTGTCCCTACAAGCTCTTGACAGCAAAAAAAACTGCCAGGCTTCAAGGAAGCAATACAAGAAGTGAGCATCCAAAGAAGGTAGTACTATAATCGATACCATCCCATTGTGACATACCAGAAAATGAAGAGACAGATATGCTAGCAAAAGATAGAACACAGGAATAAAAAGACCAATAAATCATCTACTAGGAAAAGAGTACCCTCATCAAAGCTATTAGGAAAGTTGACTACCAAAAAGAGAACTACAGGTACCACTATCTTGACAGATCTGAGTTACTTATAATCTTCTGCATGAGAACAAGACACAACAGACTAAACAGTCACTTAAATAGACTAAGACTGGTTCCATCACTCTGTATCCATGTGGGCAGGCAGCACAGATAGCTGAACATATCCTGCAAGACTAGATTACATTAAACCAGTTACGGGAGGAGCACTGGCCCTCAGAGATAGATATCCACTGAAAGCTGTATAGGGTCACTGAAGATCTTTAAAATACAGCAGCATTTATCAAGAAAACCGGACGTGCTGTGTAGACATATCAAACTACAAACGAGCAGAAGAATAAAACTACCGTAGATCTGCATCATCTACATTAACAAGTTCCCTGATGATTTACATAAGTGATCATAAATTTCCACAATTCTCTATCACCAGTGTTGGCTATCAATTATGCTGCTGAATCTCTTCTATGCTACTTCACCAGACTTCAAAAATCTTTTCTCTTCCCTGTATCTCTTTCCTAAAATTGTGTTCTTATGCCATCCCAGACCACAAAAGTCTTAAGCCTATTAGTGATTATTTATGTTTCTGAGGAGTATTATTCTATGTGCTATGACCACTTTTAACACATCCTGATTATTTCTTAGTTGTATATGGAAATGAAAAAAAAATCTTTTGTAAAAGCATGGGATAGTTGTGGTTACACTGAAATTAATATTAAATTGCTAAATGCAGGTAACAAGTACCTATGTATACAGGTAGTCATTTATGAACTAAATATTTTAAGCAGAACTCACCATTATCAAGTTATACAATTTCAGTTATATAACATTATTAACAATTTATGCTTACATTGTTTCATATTACAGGTTTATTCTTCCAGGAATTTGAAGCATGAAAGTACCACACCCATCATGATCACAACTGTAAAATGATCACAACTGTACATCTGTACAGAGTTGCTGTTATCAGAACTGATGGAATAAATAGTGTTAAAGATGATTAAATAGATATCAGTGCAAACAACATTCCTTCTAATATTTTCCTATGTACATGGAACTGATTGCTGCTTGAATAACCTTACTATCATATGAGCAAATCTTTCTCAGAAACATTTATGATATTATTTTGTAATTACTGACTTTTCAGAGATCGAAGACCAATTTTAATCTTTACATACACCCTTTAAGCATAAACATTATATATTTATGCTTAGTCTGGATAGTTATTTAAAGGGGAGTGTGTGCATAGTTTCCATAACCACTCTGTTGACACTACATCTACATTCCACAGGTGGGAACTAGTCCCAAAATTTGAATCCAAGCAGGGTCTGAAATTGTAGAATGAAATGTATATGAGATCATGTGTATCCCTCAGGGAATACAACATTACCAGCACCCAATTGCCACCTACTGATGGGTGCTGTGCAATGTTTATAATAGAACAATGTTGGCTTTTTTCTGCTGACTAGTACCTCCTTGTTAGAGACAGATCTTTATCATCACAAAAAAATAATAAAGATGATATTTTTAAACAGAGTGACAGATATTAAGGGCCAATATGTACACAATACATATATGGTTAAAAAGTCACATCTATGTTCTGAAGCTAGCTAGTCTGTTTGCTTGCATGGATTGTTTGCTTTCTCAAATACTGGAGAATGTAAACAATTATAGACAACTATAGTTATTTTTAGTTAGTCATTACAAAGGTTTATTGTAAGTAAATATAGTAAGATATGATGAATATTACTTCTAGATATATACATATACATATGTAGCATATATTTCTAGATGTCCATAAATAAAGGCGACATTGGTATTAGGTTACGGATCTGAGAAGGTCACGCCTCGCTACTGTATTACCTTCTAATCATAGCAACAATACTAGCATTCAGCAGAGACAATTGTTACTACAGTCTCAGCCTTGATTTGTTGTATCTCTGATATGTGCAAAATGACTGAAAAGATATGGTCACTTGGTTGCTGCAGTAGAAATAAGAGAATATATATATATAATATATATAATAATATATATATATATATTATATATATATATATATATATATATATATATATATATATATATAGCCAATATAGGCCCCTATATATCCGTTTATTGACCTATATATATATATATATATACATATATATATATATATATTCACACACACATATTTTTGTGTATAACATCGAGTTCACTCATTATCCTGGTTTTTAAATAGAAATTACTCCTGTGATTCACACAGCCACAAATTAGTAGGGAATCAGGACTCAAGCTCTTGGAATGTTCAGCAATAGCTGTTGAGCAAATATGGTTTCTGGTCAGACATTTTCTAGGCAACTATGGACTTAACTGAACACTATGTGCTAGGATACTGGTTCATAACTCATCTTACCTTTACCTTTTATATGATGTTCGTCCGTCGTGATCGACGATGACCAAAAACTCAACCATAATAATAATAACAATAAATAATAAAATAATAAAGTTAATAGTGCGTTTTTAAATGACTAGCAAGTCCAATGCGTGCACAAAATGTTATTTTACAGAATTGACAACAATAGAAGGTATCTGTGTGCGGTTGAGATGTTTTTTCTTTTCTACGTGTCTGCTTCTGTCTTGCAGTTTCTTGTCTGAATTCTTCCGCCGCTAGTGCTCCCGTTCTAATGCTGTAACGCCATGCTGTTTTATCCTGAGCGAGGCAATATATATAGACATTGTAACAAGATAGAAGACTACTCCACATATCTGGAATCATAGTGGTATCTCGAAACATCATTTATATTTAGATTATGTTAAATCATCATTTAACAAAGATATACTAAACTGTAGTAAGACCACCACTTAGGATTTGGCTCAACAGCTTGGTCATCACCTGCAAATACCCATCTCCAGAATTTACATGAAGTGCAAAATCAAGAGCTAAGACTCATCACAGAAAATGTGAAGACCATGCCAATACTTAAAATGCAATAAGTTACAGAGTTGTAGCCACTAATATACAAAATAGATACAGCACATCCCATGGAAGAGAGTGAATAATCTAAAAGGTAAAGGAATGCCCCATGGCAGCAACTTGTCATTGGGGATGAAGTTAACTCTTCATGTACTAAACCTCAGCAACTACTAGGTGCGGTGGCCAGTTTCCTTCCTTGATGTGTTATCTTCATGATCTAGAACTTGGAAAATTAAAACAGCAGGTTCATCCATCATGGAAAAACGCTACAAAAAACAGCATCAAGCAGATCTACCTATAAAATTATCACCCCAGCTACCTACCAGTACTCTTTGCCCTGAATCATGGGAGCAAACAAATTATTCCCTGTGACTAAAAACATCAATAAGCAGTCTCAAAGAAAAATAAACAAATTGTTTTCAAAAACTAACTGCCACAATGAGCATGATTGGTGAAGAATTTCCTGAGCAATGGTGAATACATGCATTTGCGGATGGATCAATTACAAATGCAATTAGAAATACAGGAGCTGGCATCTTTATAACATATCCTGACCAAGGTGAATCATGGTCAGAATATTCACACTTGCCGTTAAGCGTAGGTGTGGTGACTAGGAGTTTTAGTTGTCTATCCAAGGTCAGATGTGTCACCTTGGCTGTGTTGAATCTGTGTTTGTTCAATGTTGTCTTGATGTTATCTATCCATCTTGCTCTATGGCTTCCTCTGGCCTTGAATCTGGATCTTCTTATGTTCTTGTTGATAATTGGTTATGATGCATTCTTATAATGTGTCGAAACTATTTTATTTGTTGTCTCTCAATGTATTCTGTACATGGTCTTTACCCTATACTCATTCTTCTGATTTCTCATTTCGTCTAGTTTGGTCACTCTTGTGGATTTTCTCAGACATTTCATCTCACATACGGTAGTTAGTTAGTCGTCGGATCATCATCACTGCAAACTGGACACGTCCATAGTTGCTCCCATCTCTGAGTGTATCCACGATTACACTTCTACTGATAGTACCAGTCCTATGCTGGTTGACCATCATTCTTCTGTGCCATCAAAAATTTTCACTTCTAGCAACACTGCATTTCCAACCCTCATCATTAATCCTGGTCATTGAAAAGGAATCATCATCCTCACTAGTCTCTAACCCTTGCGTGCTATATCTCTTAAGGATTTCAAAATGTCAGCTTGATCCATTGCCCCATCGCCCTGTGCAACAATCGCACATGGCACCAGTTGATCTGCCCTTTTATTGCCTCGAACACCCACATGCTCCAGCATGAAAATAAATGTAACCACTTTCAGCTTCACCTTTCTCAAGGCCTCAATACACTGTTCGCGAACGAGACCCACTTGCAGCTTCCTAATCATACACATAGAGTCACTCAAGATGCAGACCTGTGTTACCTTCTGTGTGTATACCCACTCAAATGCCCTGCTCACCGCCATAGTCTCCATGGTCAAGCTACTCATAGTAACCACGAAGGCACCACTCTCCTCTCTGATTATTTTACCTGTGCACTGAGCTGTGAAGGTGCAAGCACTGCAAACATGTTTAATCGCAGATCAATCTGTATATAATCACATCCCCCTCTTTACCATTCTCACTGACCAGAAACCTGCACTTCTTTCTCCACAGCTGTGGGACACCATTCTCTACATTCCCTGCTAAGTGATATTACTACTCTCAAACAAGTTTCAAAATCTGTGGGTAGACTTATCTATTCCACATCTGATGCCACATCTTGCAATTGGCATATACTTTGTATAACATCCTCCACATGTCCCATCCATGACTTCCCTCTCTTAAGTCTGTTGCCCTTAACTTTCTGTATTTCGGAATGCAACGAGTGTTCCTTATTTGCATTTATTTGAAGGTATGCCATACACGGCAATACTGTAATCTGGGCTCTGCTGTTGGACAGTCAAGTAGGTACTGCATAGCTCTTGTTGATGTGTCTCTTGTGCACCCAAGTATGATACACATTGCTGCATTATGGATTCTATCGAGTCTTTCGATCTGAGTTTTGCTAACAGTCAGAATTGTCTGTGCATATTCCACCACAACCACCACCAAACCCTGGTAAAAAAGAAATAACAACCTGCCTCTGCTAACACTGTGCAGCAGCCATAACCTTCATTGCTGCTAAGCCTTTACCTGCTCTTATGACAATGTAGTCAGCATGTTCCCTGAAACCTAGACATCTGTCAAAAAACACTCCCAGCACTCTCATTGCGCTGGTTCTTTCTAAACTTATCCCGGACAATGACACATGTGGCATGGGTGTCTTTGCCATGTGGTTGTTCAAGGAAAATCAAGTCATGAATGCCTCAGTCTGTCCCGCTCCTGTAATTCCATGATGCACTCTTCTTGATTACTGCCTTTTCTATACACCAGGATGTCATCGGCGTACGACATCGTTCTGCCAGCACCTGTGATTTAATTGCTAGTGATATGTACTGTGTATACATTAAAAAGCACAGGAGATAGAGGCGATCCCTGTGGCAGACAAGGACTAATAACTGTTGGTGCCGATACCCAGTTACCACACTTAAGATCTACTATCATGTGCATCAGGGCCACACTAACCCACCGCACGACAAAAGGATTTACTGAAAGATTTAACAGCTGGTGCATCAAGATATCCAAGGACACCCTATTTTAAGCATCCTCAAGATCTATTGCGACAGCGTGTCTCCATGTGCGATGTCATCTCACATGTTGTAAGTAAAAGCTTTAGTATGATCATAAAGAACATTTTAAGAAGAAAAAAACATCAATTCAAAGAATGTAACAGTTATTTTTAGTGATTGAATTGTGTCATCTTATATTGAATTATTATGAATATAAATATATGTATCTTATATGTGAGGAATTATTTTTGGAATGTTTCTTTTAATTTTGTGAGTCTTGTACATGTTTTTATCTCAATATGTTGACAGTACAACCATATTTCGCATTGTTTGATCTCCATGTTTGCCCTTATGGTTCCTTCTGATACCTCAAAAAGTCTGTCCATAAACACTATCCACACAGGATGATCTTTCAGATTGCCTTGGATGGATCATAAAATCATTCAATGATGTCCTCTGTGTTTGAATTTTAGCTTTAGTCTGTCTTTTGATCTACCTGGAGATGAAAACTTGCCATTAAATATACTTTACTTATCATGTTGCTATTATTTTTGTTCATATCACTAGAACCATCTTAGTTGCTTGATATAATAATAATTATTATTGTTATAATAATAGTAATAATAATACCTATAACCCATGAGGGTCGTAGTGATGCCACATTGGAAATATCAACACAAAAAGCTCCCAAACACCTGTCTTCAACCATTTGGACAAGTGTAGAAAAATCATGCTCGAATCATTCCTTAATGTTGTCAATTCAGGATTTCTCTTTTTACCTCTTCTCCTTTTACCCTCAATTGTTACTTGAAAAATAGTTTTATAAAGTGAGTTGTGTCTGACAGCATGCCCAAACCAAACAAGTTTATGTTGTTTTACCACTACAAAAGTGGTTCTTGATAACCTGCAAGTTTGTTTATTTGCTGCTGAATGAAAATATTTGTCTCATGTTCTGTATAAATGCTTTTTAGCAAATGTTTGTGCCAGTTATATGTGAAAGCCTAAATCCTTCTTTCTGTATCTGCATTAAATCTCCAGTTCTCACATCCATGTAAAAGTACACTTAGCAATAGCAATCTGTATAGATTGATTTCTACTGTAATCTTGCCATGGCAATCATCACCATGTTGAGTCTTAACGTGCTATCATTTCCCGAATTACTGTCGTCACATATTTGAGACCTGAGAAATTTGAAGGTGATAACTTCTTCCAGTTTGTGCCCATTTTTGTAAACAGATGCTCGTGGGATCTTATTGATATTATTAGCCACCAATATCTTGCTTTTATCAACTAATGTCTATGCAGTATTTATGATTTACATCTTCTAACTTTGAGATGAGTTTCTGATTTCCACATTCGGAACCAGTCAAGTGATAGATATAATTGACATTACAAAAGTGACAGGGTGGTGTACCTCCAATAGTTACTGATATTTGGTGATATTATAGTGTCTCATGCATTAAAATAATATCAGAAAGTTGCTTGCTACTTATAGTGGAATAAATGGATGATAATTTGGCTCATTGTATAACTTCCATATGTGTTGCCTTTTCCTGTCACCTATTGTTCAGTATTATGTACAGACTGCATAAGGAAATGTTTAAATCTTTCTTCACGAATTGGATGTAAATGTTTCAGATCTATATCACAAAATTCTAAGCATGCAGACTTGATTGATTATAATATGTCTTTAGAGTAAGCTTTGAATTGTTCCATGTCCACTCTTCCATGTTGTCTAGTATTGTTACCACTTTGTTTATGCTTAAGTTTATCTACTTATCTAGTAAAAGATTTGATGTAACTGTGGATCATAATTAATTAAATCTTTGTACTTCCTCAAGCAAAGCTTCATTTATCACAATAATTCCTGCTGTTGTGGCTGAACTCTGTTAGAGAACAATTATCATGTTTAAATTTATTTTAATCTATACAATTCTTGAACAAATATTAATATACCGGTATACTAATGTTCTATTGTTTTTTTCTATGGCAAAAGTAATATGAGAATAAAAAATTACTTTTAATACATTTTTTTGTAGCAGTGTGTTTCAATACAATTGTTTATTTATGGAATGAGTGAGGGATAGATACATAAGGAGGTAAAGAAACATCGGAGATAGGTATCATATTTATACATAATTTAAGATTAGACATGTTAATTATCATTTTCGTATATTGCACATATTCATAGGTGCTCAGATCTCCACTTCAGTAAATCTCGCAATATTGATCTGTTGATGGTTCAAACTTGTCGGCTAGTTAAAATGAAGATGAAGATTAAAGTGATTTTTTGCAGTTAAACTTAATTTTTAGCCCGTCTCCAATCACTCCAGCAATTTCCTATGCACTTCAGTTGCTTTATATTTCTGAATAATGTTCATTGAGTTATCCTGCAGGCATGCATGAGGATATATTTATTATTCCAGCCAGTTTAGGGTCTTCATTATGGCAAACACCTTCATCGTTACACTGCTTGTGGCAGCAAAGGCACCATTGGCTTCTATATTGATTGCTTTTAGGATATTAAAACTAGTAATGAGGTGATGTCTCTCAAAGTAAATCAAGCTCAAAAACAACAGAACAAATTATTCATATTATAAAAATAAATGTATATACATCCTATCAGACATAAACACCATCATAAATTCCATTCAATAGAGGTTTATTATTTTTTGATCCTGAGAAATTACAAGATTAGCTTTTACTTCCTATGTGCAAAGGGGTAGTTTCTACATAAATTTGTTTGATATCCAGAAGACTCAACTCTCATCTGTAAGCAATGTTTTGAGAAGAAGTCTTTATCTAGAAGGGGTAAATTCTAGAGGCTGTGTGGCTCTCCACTTTTCTGAAACATGCAGTGTTGTTGGAGTCATGAGATCCCTCCTTTCCTGTCGGAGATGTTTATGGCAGCCAAGCTCTGGACCTTTGGTTGGGTGAGTCAGCTATACATTCGCCGCCATTCCAGGATGCAGGTCACTCTCTAATTATGCAGGTTTAATATGTATATATATTTATATTGTTCCATGTCCACGAATATATATATATATATATATATGGCCTATATAATTTAATTTTATATATATATATATATATATATATATATATATATATATATATATATATATATATATATATATATATATATATATATTAAATATATATATACATACCATAATTCTCACATCTACAGGTTCATATAACCCAGGTGAGTACTATATAACATAAAGATCACGTAGATACTGATGTACTTTGTGAGTGGGTGGACAGCGTTCTTCCCCTATAACAGGGTGGAGATTCTCTGAACCATGGACTATTTATCGCGCAGTTTCATTGTGTTTGGCCTGCCAAAGGAAATGGGAGCTGTACTTTTTCTTATGGTCCATGCTGTATGGCATTGATCATCATGTCCTTCCACAGCTTTCTATTTCGTGTGCTATCAAGCATTTCCGATACCGATGTTTTCCCATGCCACAATACTAGGTTGACCTGTATTTTCTCTCTTGGTCTTTCCTAACCTCTTGCTCTTCAACTTATCTGTTGTTACAATGTGTTCCATCTTTCCTCTTCTCATGATGTGTCCAAAAAATGTGGACTGTTTCTTTCTGATGCGGGTAAGCAGTTCTTGTTTAGTTAACATCTTTGAGTTAAGATACCTTCATTACGCTTTGTATATGTCCATAGTGTTCTCAACATTCTTCTATAAAACTTTTCTTCTATATTGAGTGTTGGTGGCTTGAGGTTCTGTTATAGATTTCTTTATAAATTAGCTAGTGTACAGTGCGAGTAACACCCATGAAAGGGTTGGGAAGTGCGGCTGACTCATCCCTGTTATATCATTCTCGGTTTTTGCGACTGGTCACATTTCCCAACACACGACTTGAAATGGCACCTTGCGTTGTGTTGTGTTCTTGGTCCATCTTCCGTTATGCATCATTGTGACTTCTGCTACACCGACCACTACTGGTAGGACTCATGACACTGACTAGCTACATACGACGACCTGACACTTGCCCTACCTTGCACCATAGAATACATTTCACATGCCTTGGTTGCAGTTTTGGTTTGCCTCCCCCCGCCATTGGCTCATATCCTGTCTCTGATTCTCCATCGACACTGGTGTCCCATTCTTTGACACTGTCTTCCCACGCCCCCTCGCCCACCTAGTCTTCCTAGATCAGCCTTCTATACAGGGATACCTTACTACGACGTTCTCTTTCGCGCCGGTTTCCTCCGCCTCTGTAGTGCGCTCCCCCTGTTTCCAAGCTCCACACGTCTATATCTTGTGATGTATCTCTGTTATATTTCGGGGCCCTCGCCGGTTCGCTACTTTGGATCCTGACTGTACCATTCTTCTTTCTTTCTTCTTTCCCCTCTCTTTCTTCTTCCCCCTTCTCTTCACCATCTTTTGTCTTCCTCATATTTATCATTGTATGCCTTTTGTTCGAGTCATGGTTGCTGCCATATTATCGTGACACCTGGACCTTGTGGTCCTACCCGTCTGTATACTACCCCCTCCCCTTCCATTCAGTCACTTTCGTCCTTGGAGTGGATTAATACGCTCCTGTGTCTTACGCAACATTTACTACCTGGGTAGTTTGATACATGTTTTCTGTTTTGTACCTTGACAAATTTTCTTTGCCCAAGGTCCGGTTCCTGTTAATGCGTTCTGCCCTCTTCCCACTACCCCCACTCCCCAGTTCCCCCTCCCCAACCCCTTACAAAATTTCACTCTGGACAAGACAAAAACTCAGCCTTAGTGATCTGAGCTAAGTACATATTCATATTCATTTTATTTTCATCCCATTTCATCATTTTTCCTCCATCAGTTCTTTCACTTTTTCTGTCATGCTAACCTGCTTCTGTTCCTACCTTCTTCTTCTCGTTTCTCTCTGTTTCTTCTTATCCCATCCTTACCATATATCTCTCTATGCAAAATTTGGTGTTTGCGTTATTTTGTTTGTAGGCCTACTGATGAAGGTTTTTAGTCGAAACGTCGTCAGTCACTATGTCTCGTTGTTAGGTTGTTTTAACGATTTATTTTTGGTTACACGAATAAATATTTCTGTTCGTTTTTATATCAAATTGTCTGTTTGATGTGAATATGTTGCTTAGGCAAGGTCGAATATAAGGGATGGTTTATTATTGATTATACACCGATGTAACTGCACTCCGAGCAATTCCGTTGGTGCCCAGTCTCCAAAAGCAGATATCGAGAGTGTATGTAGGTAGCCTATACTGATAGGTCCAGTGGCTCACTGGTATAATATATTCCTAATTCTGTGCATTCCTAATTCCTAAAATTCACAGCTCTCCTCGTCAGTCAGTTTTTCTTTTGCCAAGTTTGGCACATAGGGCGGATATCATAGTTCCCCATGCCTGTCGGTCAGTTGCTAGGGATTGCAGGTCTTGTGCATTTATGCCTGTTAATTTTAATCAATTGATAAATGTTCTTCTGAGCGTTGTTTTTGGTCTTCCCTGTTTTTTCCCCGTCTGGTGTCCACATAAAGGCGTTCCTCGTACTACACTGAATATCGAATCCTTCCCGTTGTAGGACCTAATCCTAGATATAACATTCAAATGCAGTATTCAAAAGACGCTCGCCAAGCAACTGTAAAATGTTTCCCTTATACATTCTCGTTTCACTGACGATAAGAACATTCAACACAAACCTATCAAAACGTTCATGTCACTGAGGATAAGAACATTCAACACAGGCCTATCAAAACTTTCTCTGCACGACAAATTCAGGAAAAGTCACAAGAGCAACATAGTGAACTCTTAGCAACATTTGTGGACTCAACTAAAGCATTCGATACCGTTAACTGAGAAGGACTGTGGAAGGTGCTTACAAAGTTCGGAAGTCCCCCAAAACTTGTCACTGTGATACGACAATTTCATGACGGTATGATGGCTAGTGTTATCTGCGACGGAGGAGTATGTCCTGCGTTCCCTGTCACAAATGGTGTAAAGCAGGGATGTGTGCTGACCCCTACTCTTTTCAGCCTGTTATTTACGGCCATGCTAACGGAAACACACCATAGTAATGAAACAGCTGGCATAATGATCAATTACAGAACTAAAAGCAAACACGAAAACTAAATCTAGTACTGTTAGAGAATTACTTTATGCTGACGACTGTGCATTGTATGCTGACTCTGTCGTAAACATGCAGAGCACCATAGACCGCTTCTCACAGGCCTGTAACAACTTTAGTCTCACTATTAACACACACAAAACAGAAGTCATGCACCAAGCAACATCAAATAGCCAAGATACTGCTACTTCCATCATCGTCAATCAGGAAAAACTGCAGGTAGTCGACTATTTTACTTACCTTGGAAGCACTCTCTCTCGCGCGATATCAACATTGATGTGGAAATTAACAATAGACTGGCAAAAGCTAGTGCTATATTTGGCAAATTACGCAATAATGTATGGGACAAAAGAGGTATAAGAACAACCACCAAACTACAAGTATATCATGCTGCTGTTATACCAACCCTACTATACGCCTACTATACGTAAATTACTAAACATCCATTGGTGGGACAAAGTACCAGACTACGAGGTCTTGGAAAAAACAACCTCAATAAGCATCCACACAATACTTATGAAGGCGCAAGCACGCTGGGCAGGCCATCTTGTGCGTATGGAGAACTCGCTTTTGCCAAAACAAATATATTATGGAGCACTCAAGGCAGGATTTCAAAAATCTAGTGGACAGAAAAAAACGCTTCAGAGACACGCTCAAGTCATCCTTGAAACATCGTAACATTGACGTAGGCGCTTGGGAGAGCCTCGCTCAGGATAGAACAGCATGGCGTTACAGCATTAGAAAGGGAGCACTAGCGGCGGAAGAATTCAGGCAAGATACTGCAAGACAGAAGCGGACACGTAGAAAAGAAAAAAACATCTCAACCTCACACATATACCTTCTATTGTTGTCAATTCTGTAAAAGAACATTTTATGCGTGCACTGGACTTGCTAGTCATTTAAAAACACACTATTAGCTTTTATTATTTTTATTGTTATTTTTATTTAAAATTTATTGTTATTATTATTATGGTTGAGTTTTTGGTCATCGTCGATCACGACGGACGAACATCATCATCATCATCAAAACTTTCATTTCACTGACGATAAGAAATTCCAACACAAGCCTATCAAAACTTTCATTTCACTGACTATAGTTAGTTAGTCGTCGAATCATCATCACTGCCAACTGGACACGTCCATAGTTGCTCTGATCTCTCCTTGAGTGTATCCGCCATTACACTTCTACTGACAGTACTGGTCCTATGCAGGTTGACCATCATTCTTCTGTGCCATCCAAAATGTTCACTTCTAGCAACACCGCATTTCAAACTTTGATCTTTAACCCTGACCATTGTTTGTTTGTTTTGCGTTCGCTCCATTGTAACCATTACGGATACCCGTGCGATTTCCGCCGGGAGCGTGATTACGTTGTGCCACCGTTATGCGCCTTGTAGGCCTAGCACATCCGATTTCGGCATGCTTTGACAATTCGGGTGGGCTACCCTTAGCCTGTGACAGCCTCTATATCTGTCTCCAGGCACGCGTAGTGGCGACTCTTCGCCCAGACGATTTTTTGCTCTCGTCTGACTCGCACGAGGTGTTCCACTGTCTATGAACTTGCCTCGTGTAATTGGACGTGCCGTTTCTCATCCGTGAGCCTGGTTCCTTAAGTGGAAGAACTCAACAGAGGAGTTGGACCCTGGCTCTTTCGCCCTCTTAGCCGAGGTGTCATTCACCGACATCGTGTACCCCTTGTCCAAGTTCGAGTCTCACACCACGCGTTTGAGAGCAAGGCGTTCTCGAGCTGAGCGTCCTTGTCCCAATAGAGCCTGTGCCCATCAGGTACTGAACCCTTTCTCTCTTCAAGTGTATTTCCGGTGTAGGAAAACCTGACAGTAGAGTTGGGCCAGGGTTAAATCGTTGTCCCTTTTGTGCCTGAGCCCATCGGGTACGGAACCCTTTCTCTCTGCAAGTGTACTTCCGGTATAGGAAACCTTGACAGTAGAGTTAGGCCAGGACTACCATCGTTGTCCCTTTCTTGCTTAAGCCCATCGGGTACAGAACCCTTTCTCTTCGCGAGCATATTTCCGGCTTAGGAAGGCTCGACATTAGAGTTGGATTAGGTCTTCTTGCTTTACCAAACGCCAATGAATTGGTCTGGGTCTCTGCCTGTAAGGGACACAGGTAACTAGAAGCTCGTCTCGAGCTGACGGAGCTTGTAGTTCCCCTTTCCTAGGGACTTTTCACTTTCTATTTGCAGTTCGCGCTGCCCTCTAGCGCTGTTCTGCCCTTTCATTGTTTCTTTGTACTCGGTATGAAATCTATTTGTCTTTCGCCGTGCATCTACCTTTACGTGCATTTTACATTGGCCGCCCCTCCAATGTTCGGACTGGACTGACTAGCTTCACTGTATGTCGACAGTGTCGCTATATGTGGTGATGCTGGTGGTGTCGGAGATATTGTCTGTCTCTTGTGCAGTCAAATCTCTTTCCATCAGCTACCTCCACATTCTCGGACACGATCCCCAAATGATTTGGTCAGAATCAGCTCGAGCTGCTGTATTTCTGTTTCCAGGGTGCACCGCGTGGAGGTACATTTGGGATCTTGGTTATCTGCTAACCCTAGGTCCGCCTAGATCAATGCGTTCCCTTTGCACCCCTAACCCTGACCATTGAAAAGGAATCCTCATCCTCACTAGTCCACTGTCGCGTGCTATATATCTCAAGCAGTTCAAAACGTCAGCTCGATCCATTGCCCCATCGCCCTGAACCGCAATCGCGCATGACACCAGTTTATCTGCTCTTTCATTGCCTCGAACAACCACATGTCCCAGAACGAAAATAAATGTAACCACTTTCAGCCTCGCCTTTCTCATGGCCTCAATCCACTGTTCGCGAACGAGAACACTTGTATCTTCCTTTTCATACTCATAGAGTCGTTACTCAAGATGCAGACCTGTGTTACCTTCTGTGTGCCTACCCACTCAAATACCCTGGGCACCGTAATAATCTCCATGGTCATGTTCAACATTATTCTTATGTTCAGATCACTGACAATAAGAACATTCAACACACGCCTATCAGAACTTTCATTTCCGTGAACACCAACACGTCATAGGCAGGCAATTACTGCAAGTGACATACATAGGGTTGGATCAAGTTCATTGGCAGGGATCCAAGAGGGTATGCATTTCTATCGTCCAACCCCAGGGTTTGCAGATGACCACGATCCTAAAAGCACTACCTCGTTGTGCACACTGTAAACAGATTGCTTGAAGCTCGTGGGAACTTCTCAAGCCCCCCCCCCCCCATCCTTTGAGGGAGATAATATCTACGACTCTGGTTGTATTGTTTACTCGATATGATATAAGACAGACTGCAATCAAAAACGATTCCATGATAGCGCAATCGGTCACGGTGTTCAATGTTTTGCCCATGAAACTGACACGGGTAGCCACTATAAAATTACTCAACCTCCTTCGAAAATAGAATATTTAGTACTAAGAAATCGGTAAATTACAGGGTATCAAAATTCACTTCCCCCTTAACGGTTTTCTTGATAAAGTTCATAAAAACTACAATCACACACACTCAAATTATTATTTTTAAATGGGATAACACCCCCCCCCCTTTTTCATTATGAAAGTCGTATCTGCGTACGATAATACATTTTAAAAAACTCACCCTGTACATGACGTGGCGACAGCAAGAGCATGCAGCCGTTATCACACATCTATTCAATCCCCTCCCTGCAACGCCTGAACTGGTAAAATGCAATATTGACAGTTGTTTTTTTGACAGTATCTACGTACGTGTGATAAGGTATTGAAATAAAAGCACTTATTTTAATGATTGTGATTTTTCTGTTGTACTGGCATTATATTGCTGGGAAGTCTGGATTTTCGGCCACCCCAGGCCAGAGAATATATCACTTCTTAGCTCGGGGATGAGAAAATGTTCAGTAAACGATGGGCACAGACACAGAACGTATAATTGCACGAGGAAAGTTCAACGACGAAGGAACACCTCGTGCAAGATAGACGTGAACGACAATCGTCTCGACGAAGAGTCATTACACACCCGCGCGCAGTCAGCAGATAGGCAGGCTGTCACAGGCGAGGGAAGCCTACTACCCGAATTAATGGCAAGACGAAAATGGATGTGATGGGCCTCGTATGTCCAGATCACAAAGTGAGCCAACCGAGGTGCAAATAACACAGTTGAACTGTGGAACCTGCGGCACAGCGTACCTCACGCTCCCCGGCGGAAATCACACGATTTGTTCGTTGTGGTTATAAGAGCGAACGCAGAAGAAGGCACTAATACCCATTTTACTTATCAAATAACAAGCCAAAAATAGTCATAGCCGACGAACGAATGCACAAAAATAATCAAAATGGGCCCACTAGGTTTTGTTTACGTTTTGTCAAGGAATCAAGTGACATGGCGAGTGATAAGCATGCTCATCCACAACTCTCTGTCTCTTGTGTTGTTAATAAGCTCAGTTGGTGACTTATTTTTGTGCCAGTGACCCATCCATAAATTTACATATTTATCTTCCTCTGTCTCTTCTCCCCTTGATCTTTCCGGTGGTTACTAAATGTTCAAGTTTTGTTTTCCTCATGACATGCCCTAAAAATCTTGATTTTTGCAATAGGCATAATTTATTGTTTTACTCCAGTATCTCTGAGTTGTCTTGGTTGTCAAGGAATTTTCATGACTTCTTAAAAACTACATTTCAGTTGCTTCCATGGTATCTTGGGCACTTTTATTTTACCGTCCATGATTCACATTCACAAAGAAGGATTCGCTCAATATAACAACCTAGCACTCGAACTCGCGTATAGGCCCTATATTACTTCATTACATATAATGTTTCTCATTTTTGAAATGTTGATTTTGCATATGCTATCCTGCTCTTGACTATACGTTTTCTGTGCACATGTCTTATACACTGGAGACCGGTCATGACTGGTCCTGGGATTTGGGACTTGCACGATAGCTATGTGAAACTTTTTTACTCCAGAGCACTGGGATGTTATTGTTATGTTATGTTCCTCCAGGACCATTGCCTCCAGAGCCATAGGTGGCGCATAGGGCAGAAACCATAGCTTTCCATTTCTGTCTTTGTTTTGCCAGGTCTTTCAATTCATGCGTGTTGTTTAGGTTCATTGACATGCCTTCTCTATTAATGGTTCTTCGTAGAGTTCCTCTAGGTTTCCCTCTTCTTCTTACTCCGGGTGGCATCCAATATAGTGACTGCTTGAGAATTCTTAGATTGCTCATTCTGAGAACATGGTCGATGTAAGTTCAATGCCGTTGTCT
This sequence comes from Meghimatium bilineatum, assembly GCA_034231615.1. Classification (NCBI taxonomy): domain Eukaryota; kingdom Metazoa; phylum Mollusca; class Gastropoda; order Stylommatophora; family Philomycidae; genus Meghimatium; species Meghimatium bilineatum. Next base: position 36,147,104 of record CM067298.1, read on the forward strand.
AATGAAGGAAGATATATAGGTTTGCTTGCATTCTTCTCTTATAGTAGTGTTAGATTTAAAGTCACTCCACTTAACATTCAGAATGGTGCGTAGGCATTTGTTTTCAAATGAGTCTAATCTCTTATCTGTGGCTTTCCAACTTTCGCATCCATATGATAGAATAGGGATGATGTTGGAGTTAAACAACCTGAGTTTTGTGGTGTTTCTTAGTGTGTTTAACGTCCAGATGTTACGTAGTTTATTGAAAGCACCTGCTGCAAGGAAAATACGTTGTAACATTTCTTTTGATGAGTCTCCATCCAGTGCTAGATTGGTGCCTAAATATGTAAAATTGTTGACTTTTAATAATGGAATATTTTGTATTTTTATGTTGTCGTTGGATCTCGTAAAATCTAGTATACGAGTTTTTGGTGTGTTGATTTTCAGGCCTATCTGATTTGAGTAGTGTTGGAGATTGTCAAGCTTAGATTGAGTATCTGTGTGGTTTGCGCTCAAAAGTGCCAGGTCATCTACGTAGTCAAGATCTTCAAGATCCCATCTATGATGAGATGCGTTCACATTTAACATATTATAGGGCGCAACTACGGTTTAAGTCTTCACTGTGACCTTTGTTCTAGTTTCGAGGTATTACCTAATCTTTGCAGCGTGATTAGTAGAATTTGTATTTACAATTCAGATATATTAAAAGAAAAGGCATAATAATTTCGTATTAGTATTTACATTAGGGATGGGGGTAAGGGTTAGGATAAGTTATACATGAAAAATAGGAACGTCTATTGGATCGTGACTAGGCCTATACCTCTAGATGTTATTTTTTTTTGGCTAAGGAGTTTCCAATTTGTCATCAAATTTTAATAATGTGGTATAAATATTCGACGTGCTTGAGTAGTGTTCCTATATACTAAGATCTGGCATCAATTTTCTTATGATTTTCAGTTTTCTCATTGTCCCTCCAAACTGTAAACTCCTAGTGATAAAGAAACATATTAGTGACGTCATTGATTTATGTGTACAGCGTCCATATTTTATTTGAACACACCGTTCGAAAGTTGATAAAGCTCAGTGATTGCAAAAATTACAAAATATTTTGTACGAACACCGACTTTGATCAATAAGGCATCCTATGTAGGTAATTACTATACTGTATTTTATGAGCTTTCATTATTTCTTTTATGAAATCATTTCTGTATGTTGCATTTATTAGAGCTTGTTTTTTTTTAGAATCAACAGTAACCGGTTATCGATAACAGCGTATTAATTGAAGTCGGTGAAGACTTTCGTCTGGTTTCATCTCCTATATTTAATTTGTCACAATGCCTTGTCAACAGACAACACCATCATTAAATAGATCTTCCGGGTGGTAGTGTAGATTTGTGGATATTCAGATATTGCTTACTTATAAGCAAATAATGCAAAGACTAAATTGAAATATAATTTCTAAATTCCAGTATTAATACTTCAGCAGTGCAGTTGAGTATTTATTTACTATTCAGCTATTCTTAATTCTAGAATAGATAGTAGGATAATCATAATGATGATATTATTATTATTATTTATTATTATATTGAATAGATTTATGATTTAGTCATTACATAGCTACCCATGGCTCTCTCTCCTAAACAAAAGATTCATTTAGGAAGGTTAGTGCTAGGCTTTAGTTACTAAGTTAGTTAGTAGAGTAATTTAGTTAGTAGGCATTAGCACAAAATTTTCAAAATGGGTTTACAGTTTACCCAGCATTATAAATACCACAGTTAGATAGCCCTTCAATTATACAAAGAGATAGCAATTCAATTATACCTCAACCAAGTTTGTACGTCAATTCTGAAAAAAGTTATGAATTTAAAAAAATTAATTTTGCATTAAAATAATTTACATGGAACATATAAAGAAATATAAGCTGATTAGTGCACAAAGTTGTGACCAAGATTTGTAGCCGAGCCAATAATTCATGACATATCTTGACATATAACGTGAGTTATTAATGATAAAAAATAAAATAAACTATACATTTCTGTGTTCAGACGTATCTGGGGAGTACATTTTGCTAATTTTCAAATTAAATTAAAGCAAATTAATATTTAAAATGGCGGTTAATTTACATAATTAAAACTGAATTGAATAGCCTAATTATTAAACATTTCAGTTATTTATGATAAAATATGTTACAAACTATACGTTTCTGTGTTCGGGAAGACAAGACGAATCTGCGGATCACATTGACATAATTTTCATATGCAACCAAAGATTAATATTCAAAATGGCAGCTAATTTGCATAATTAAAATAATTAATAAATATATTTGTGCATTATGATAAGATAAGGTTTATGATATGATATGACAAGGTTTTTGTGCTACAAATGTGATAAAACTTTCATGGATTATTCATGTAGATAGTTATGTGATTTGTGTTTAGTTTTGTGAACTGCTTGTCAATCAATACAAGGTAACTGCGTGAAACGTAACAACAATTAGACTTACGTAAAACACAGGTTTATATATTGTCTCAATGGGACACCATAGACTATATCTAAAACTAGTGGGTAATGATGGGCAATGATGAGCACACAAGAAATCATAAAAATTACAATACACAAATCATATTCAACGTTTCAACCAAAAGGTCTTTATCAAGACACAAACAAAACATTAAAAGACGACGAATAGAAAAATTATCACAACGTCCAACGGAAATATGGAAATGATATGCCGGAAGGTCAGAAAGTACATAAAAACGTAAATTTATGTGGAAACGAAACGAACAAAAAGATGAGTAAATGACGGAACAAAAAGAATAAAGACAAAGACCACACCAAACCAGTACTAGACATAAGAGTGGTCGGAATTGAGTCCAAAAGGCTTGAGTGTACCCATTTCGAAAATGAGACGATTTTCTAGAGCATACCTAGATCTATCATCGGTGGTGCAAGATCTGATGGCGGTGACCTGAATATCCAAAGCACCATGATGACCATCGCCGTTGAAGTGTGTGGCCACAGGAGTGGGTGTTCTGTGCTTGATGGCATGAAGATGGTTACAAAAGCGATCGCTCAATCGTAGGCCGGTTTCCCCGATGTACTGTTTGCCACAGCGTTTACATATGATCACGTAAATTACATTACGGGATTCACATGTAAAGGCCTCATCGATGGATAAAGTGGCCTTGGGAAATGAAATGGAGCGCATCTGAACCACATCGTTGCTCACGTGTCCGTTGCTTTACGTGTCCTTATGTGGTTCAGATGCGCTCCATTTCATTTCCCAAGGCCACTTTCTCCATCGATGAGGCCTTTACATGTGAATCCCGTAATGTAATTTACGTGATCATATGTAAACGCTGTGGCAAACAGTACATCGGGGAAACCGGCCTACGATTGAGCGATCGCTTTTGTAACCATCTTCATGCCATCAAGCACAGAACACCCACTCCTGTGGCCACACACTTCAACGGCGATGGTCATCATGGTGCTTTGAATATTCAGGTCACCGCCATCAGATCTTGCACCACCGATGATAGATCTAGGTATGCTCTAGAAAATCGTCTCATTTTCGAAATGGGTACACTCAAGCCTTTTGGACTCAATTCCGACCACTCTTATGTCTAGTACTGGTTTGGTATGGTCTTTGTCTTTATTCTTTTTGTTCCGTCATTTACTTATCTTTTTGTTCGTTTCGTTTCCACATAAATTTACGTTTTTATGTACTTTCTGACCTTCCGGCATATCATTTCCATATTTCCGTTGGACGTTGTGATAATTTTTCTATTCGTCGTCTTTTAATGTTGTGTTTGTGTCTTGATAAAAACCTTTTGGTTGAAACGTTGAATATGATTTGTGTATTGTAATTTTTATGATTTCTTGTGTGCTCATCATTGCCCATCATTACCCACTAGTTTTAGATATAGTCTATGGTGTCCCATTGAGACGATATATAAACCTGTGTTTTACGTAAGTCTAATTGAACTGCTTGTGTAGGGAAATAATATTCATAGAGTGGTAAGAATAAAGTAGATATTTTTTTAATATTTTCTTTTCTCATGTTTCATGTTATTTCTTCCCCCATCTAAATCCCATTGTATGTATAATTTGTATTATTATGTATAGATCATGTTCTAGCAAAGCTGCTACTTGCAGGAAATGCCAATATTCCAAAGAGTGCACATTGCAGCACATCAGTAGTGTAGTCACAAACCAAGTCGGACAGTTGTCATGACAACACAACCTTTTGTAAGGCTTGTAAGCAGGCAAACAAACAAAACAAACTCCCATTCATATGCTTTGGCTTAGTTTTATAAAGAAATTAACAATTTTGTAAATACATAAACACACAGAGCATTTAATATTTAAAAAATAAAAAAAAGCATTTAATATGGCAGTTGTATTTCTTGTTAATCAATATGTCTGAAAAACAATATGGCGGACATGCAGCATGGACATGGTGAACCTTTTAAAAACATTGGATGAGAGAGTGCTGCTCATATAATGCCCTTCATACTTGGTATATAACTGTATAAATGGCTAATATAACATTTAGACAGTAAATAAAGTTGAAGGCAATAGTAGATTACAAATGGATAATGAAAATACACAATAAGTGACAATACCTAGTGTTAAAATACAAGTTACTCAATATCCGCTGTTTTTGTCAGATAGATGCCCAACTGTGTACAGAAAAGACTTGATGTCACAAAAATGTCCACTTCTATATGCCAAATAGTATCAGGGACACTGGAAATCTAATTAAAACGTGGTCACTGCCTACTTGTGCATGGTCAGGAAATAGACTAGTGGCCATTTTCTTCAAGGGACATAATTTGATAATTTCTTTTGGACACCAAAGAGCTCCTTTGTGCTAATGCCTAAATTTAGTAGGCCTAATTAGATATTTAGAGTAAATCTGCAACTTCCACAGAGATGTTGATGAGATTAGACTTAGACTTAGAGGCAAAGTTTGCAAATAAATGCCTAAATCTAGAGTCATCACTGAATCATTTAGGCCTAGTCTTGCCAAATTGATAGGATATCATATGAAAGGGTTCTAAAGCGTGTGTCAGTTGAATCCCATAATATGAGAAGCACGATGTAATGATTAATTAATGGCCATCACATGAATATTGTGGGCACCCTGATGGCCCGTGCCATTGAAGTGGTCAGAACAGGAGTATCGGTAAAAATTTGGTTTTGTCCCCCGTTACGCTATTAATAGCACACTGTTTACATATTTAACTAGTTTACGTCACGGAGTTCAGCGAGAAAACTAGAGAACCAATGGAATCGTCGCAGACTGTGACACCAAATCCTCGCCGACTGCTAAATGATTTTATGCGTGTCAGACATTTAAAAAAAATCGATCTATTTGATGGCGGATTTCATTGGTTTTACTAGTCGAAATCCGTATACGCCTAGTTAAAAATGTAAACAGTGTGAAATGGAACAGTATGAAACACTAACCTTAGTCACCATTCCTTGGTGAATACTTGTTTTATCCCACAACAGAAATCCTGGAATTTATGTGGCGATTTTCGATGCCACTTCCGCCACATATATTCACAAAGATAGACGGGAAATTGTCCTTTGCACCGCCTACCTTGGTTTCCCAATTGTCATTCGCAATATCTGCGTAAAATAGACTGTTATTTTCCAGTTGACTGACCAGATCCAATTGCGCATGCGCATACTGACCAGATCAATTCTCGATGTTGACACGAGATTTATTTATTTACAATATAAATAAATTTATAGTATACAATAGAAAAATGTACAAAATATAAAAATTAGGGGGGGGGGGGGAATGCTGAATTTCAATTATTATTTTTATAAACTGAATTTATATAAACTAAAATTAACACCCCACCCCCTCCACGCGCCCGCTTGACCAACAAGACTCCAATGCCTCGGAATGTGAAGTCACAACTGACCATTCTCAGTTTCCAACCAGCAAGCTCAAATTCTCGATTTCAACCTCCAAGAACCCGCCAGCTGTGTATCAAAATCCATGCGAACCATGATGTCACAACCATTGAACTTTTTGAGGGAATAACTCAAAAGTAGGTTAATAAATCCAACGGTGGACGTAACCAAATTTCTGCTGGAGTATCATCATACCCTGGTTTTTTTTTTTTACAGATGTTCACAGAATCAAACTGTGAGCATCCTTCTAATCTAGCTTGTGTGGGTTTGATGTAGTAGTAATCAAGTTTTTCCCCGTAACATTACCCTACTCCACTGAAATGGTTATTTCAGTGAGCATATCAGCACCACCAGATATCCTGCTCCATTCTGATAGTCAGCAGTGCTGATTTGGTCTGCAACTGCTTATTTGCCCAGAGGAATTCTGGCTTATATTGCAGATGACTATATCTGGAGGGTGTTCCACTATCTGCTGCCAAAGGGATGCATTGCTTATTATGAAGCGTTCATTGAAAATAAATGCATTAATATGCATGATTGTATGCGCTATATATTTAACTGATTGCAGGCACAGCCATATTGGAGTGATGTTTTTAATAGACAGTATTACTCTAAATAATATTAATAATGGGTCTGCAAAAATTCCTATGAGAAATTTCATAAAAATGTATGTGGCAATAAAATGGATTTGATGACTTATTATTTTCTGCAATGAAACTGTTAAACTCTAAAAGTATGATCTAAGATACATTTATGATCAGCAGACTAGTAGACTTTTCCACATATAAACACTAACTATATAGACCTAATAATAGGACCCATAACCTGTCAGGGTTGTAGGGGGGCCACATTGGAGATATCAGGACAAAAAATCCCCCAAAACACAACTATTCTCAGCCATTCAGAGGAGTGTAGAAAAACATCAGAACTTGTGCTTGGCTGGAACCCACAAAGAAACTATAATGTCATGTGGATGGAGATTAGGAAGACTAACTGAAAAGGAAGTTACTAGCAACTGACAGTTTTAGCCCAATGTCCAAAGAAAAACAAGAAAATCAAAGTTGTGTGTTTAGGGGCCAAAAGGGGAGCAAAGAATAGCAACACTTTGAATCAATCATGCTAATTGTAAGAGGTGGCTAAGGAGATTTAGAGATGGAATTAGACATTCTACCCCATAGATTAAAATGATCTAAAAACTGCTGAAGTTGGGCCTTCAGGCTGAAAGACACAGATATTGCAGCAAAATTATAAGCCATGATGCACATTCCATCTCGACTACATCCTACTAACTAGCAAGAGTGAAATGAACACATAAGTGAAAACTTTTATATTTCTTCCATATTTAGTTTTAATCCATTTATGTTGCTTTTTTTATTAACCCACTGAATCCCACCATCAGCTCGCTATCAATTCATTCCCAATTCACCAGATTTCAACATGGTCTTTTCAATTGTTTTTCTTTACTTATCCATGTGACCAGACATGCTATATTTAGTCCTCATGTGACTACAGATATTGGTGACTTCCAGTGTAGTTTTCCAATGGTTGCTAACAGGTAATTTGGTTATACGAGCTATGAAATTTTGAATATGGCCTTCACATTTCTCCAAAACTTGGTCAGAATGAAAACTTATGATTCAGATGATGTTGATAGGCAATTTTAAAAATGGAGTTTTAGAATACTGGAATGAATCGGACGTTGATTGGGAATTGGTTCAGTATTTAGGAGTTGAAATTAGCAACAATCTGTAGTGTAGGCCTAATTGATGACATACACCCAAGGTGCAATCAAGGGCTTTCTTTATGTAAACCTATATTTTTGAAGTTTAACAGTCACAGAATGATGTGGTCTACCGATGAACTGCTAAATGTGACTAGCATCAAGTGGTTTGTCCAGAAATATATTTGAAAGTATAAGCACATATTTTCATCTCAGTAACTCCAAATTCACGTCTGGAGACTCGATGTAATTTTTTAAGGTTAGACCTGTTTGATTTTATTCTAAGTCAAGAGAGCAAATGATGCATGAAAAGATATTAGCACTGATGAAGCTATGATAGCCTTTACAGACTCCATTTCAAACAATAGACCATATGAAAAACATCCTTGGGAATAAAAATTTTATTTTCTGCAGATCCTCATTCTGATATTGAATACTCTGTAAATTTTTGATGTGTCATGCAAACAGATAAAAGATGGAGTTAATAAAACGCTAGAACAACAAATTAAACACATACCGGTAGATGTTATCAGTGTGTTACCAGGGCCCGAGAGAGGAACAAAGAATAGCCACACTGTTTACCTTCCTTGCATGTTGTAAGAGGTGACTGAGGAGATTATGGGATGGAGGTGGCTGTCCCATCCTATATAGGGTCAGTGGCCCAAAGCCATGTTGAAGTTGGATGTGTCAGGCAGAAAGGCGCAGATATCGCACTATTGCTGTAAACCAGGACACAACATTCCCGTTATCAGGACTACACCCAGCTAATCTGCAGGAGTTTGAGAACAAACATAAAAGTTAAAGCAGTACAGAATGACCATTCAGTGGAACTTTTAAGTTTTTAACATGGCAGTAATATGTGACACTTTTAAAAAAAAAAAGAAACTGTGGTAATGTTTATGTTGCTGGGAACAATATATTTACTCTGTCTTTCATCTTCTAGAATGAAGTAGAATATCATATGGGAACATATTGTCCAAATAAGTTCTGTGGCATTTAACTTGTTTTTGCAACATGTCAATTTTTCTGCCATATCTCTCATACTTTTTTATAATTCTATTATGGAGTTCCCTTAGTGGGTTTTTATTTAGTAGTAGACCCATGTGTAGAATAGGTTTCCATGCATTGTGAGTCTAGTATAAAATAATGGAGAATCAGCATTTGGTAAACACTCATTATCTTGGATTGTATGTATTGTTCACTGTTATTTAAGGATGTAAAATCTATATTAATTTAATGAGTTCCTTTGGCATACGGTATTTTCTAATCAGATATGCTTGGCACATGACATCCTAGGTTGGAAAACCAGGCTAAGAGATTTTGGAACAAAAGCAGAAACTGTTAGGCAGCCTGTGAACATTGAAGAGTAAAGAATAAATATATAGTAGGATATGAACACTGAAGGAAAATATAAGGAATAAACAGCCACTGATGTTATTATATTTTGTTCACTTGTGCATGTTTAACAAATGTATATTCTATTGAAAATATCTAATTCAATAATCAATGTTTATTTTGGTATTTTTTTCTTCACAGACACTTCCTAAGAGGTTCAAGAATTCAAAATGTCTTATTACAGAGGGCTGGATTATGGTGGTGATGATGGGGGCTATGGAGGTTATGGGGATGGAGCATTTAGCAGTAGATATGATGGTGGAGACAGAGATCGTTATGGAGGTTATAGTGATAGAGAAGATCGACACGGTAGAGGTGATAGAGCAGGGGGCAGAAGAGAAAGTAGTTATGACAGAAGAGAAAGTGGTTATGCGGGAGTAAGGGATCTTGATTATGACAGAAGTGATTATGGAGATAGAAGAGAATCTAGCTTTGGAGGAAGACGGGAAGCTAGTTTTGGATCTAGAAGAGATGGATGGGGCGGTGGTGGTAAAAGTGAAGGAAGGTCACCTTTTAAAGGTGGTAGAGGTGGGGGTGGCAGCTTTGGCAGAGAAAATGGTGGTCGTGGTGGGAGAGGGGGAAAAAGAAGTTTTGGCGGTAAACCACAAGGAGATTTTGATAAGAGACTAAAGACTGAAGACAACTGGGTGCAAACTGACAGGCATTCGGTAAGCTCTTGTTTGGATTTAGGTGGTGTTCATCCATCACAAGTGATGAGAACCATCTTTTACATCTACTTTATGAAATTAATTTAGAGTTATGTCCTTGATTATGAATTCATAGATGGCTAATAAGCCCTATTGTCTATTCCCAGGTGGTGTTGTCGTTGCTTCCACACTTGCCTTTGAGTGTAGGGGTTTGTGAAGATGTGGTCTGTTTTTAAGAGCCTGGCATGTTGCTCTGGTTGAGGTGTATTTATTCAGGATGGTCTTGATGTTTTCTATCTATCTTTCCCCAGGTCTGCCCGTGGCTCTGTATCCTGATTCCATCTTGTTTTAAGCGCTATATGGGAAGTTGATCATTAATCCTCATAAGATGTCCAAACTATTTTATCTGTTGTTTCTCTATATATTTCATGCATGTTGTGATACCTATTATCTTTCTGATGTTCTCACTGTACATTTTGTCGAGTCTAGTGACTCCAGTAGTCTTCCTTAGAAATTTCATTTCGCAAGTTTTGATCTTTCTCTATGTCTAGATGTCAGTTGCCAAGTCTGGCATTGGTAGCATAGTGTTGGTATACAGATGCTCTTAATCATTTTTTTCTTTACTTCCATTTTGATTTTTGGGTGTAAATGTGACAGCTGGTATGTCACAGCATTTGTCTTTTGAAATCTTGTTTCTATCTCTCTGTTGAATCATCCGTCATCTGTGAAGATACTTCCTAGCTACTTGAACTCTTAGCCCTATGCTGGCCGTGAAGGTCCTTGAAGATGCATGCATGGGATGGTTACTGTAGATGATTAATCTACCCGTGACTTTCTAGCTACTCTCAGCTATTGAGCTGCTGCATTTCACTTTTCACAAGAAATAGCATATTTTTTTACTTTAGAGTGCCATGTAGGTCTATTTCGTGCAGCTCTTCCCATGTGTTATGTTTTATTTAAAAAATGCTTTCAGTGAGGTCTTTAACGAGTCAGCATTTTTTTTTTGCCACCTTGAGAACATATGCCCTTTTACAACTCACCATAGAAAAGTATCTTTGGTAGGCAATGATCTGGCATGCATCAAAATAGTGCAACTGCTAGAAATACTAGAAGGACAGTGGTTTCCAGAATCTTGTCTTGCCATCTGATTTTCATAACTTTTCTGAGACAAGTTGTGTGAAAGTGATGTTTTCTCACGTCATCTATATACAGTCCATATTTCACCAGCACATAATAGCACTAGAAGTAACACTGCTATCTAAACTTTCAGCTTAGTCTACAGGCTAAGGCTATTTCTGTGCCACACATTTGAATTTATAACATGAAAATAAATATGCAGAAAACAGAAATAATAAAAACCAGCAAGTCACCAAGTCCACTGAACATAACAATAAATAAAACTAAAGTGAAACACATATCTGAATTTAAATACTTGGAAAGTATATTCAGACAATGGAAAATTAGATGGATAGATTGAAACAAGATGCCAGAAAGCAAACATAGTGACATACTAGCAGAGAAAACTTACATGTGAAATGAAATGCCTGAGAAAAGCTGCAAGAGCTAACAAACTATACAAAATGAGAAATCATATAATCAATATAAGGCCATGCACATAATATATAGAGAAACAACTAATAAAATGGTTTGGACACCTTATGAGAATGAATCATTACCAACTACAGACAAGAACAAATAACATAAGATTTGGATACAAGGCCAGAGAAAGAACTAGAAAAAAGACGGATAGATTACATCAAGACGACCCTGAACAAATATGGATTCATTGGAGCCAAAGTGACATCTGGTCTTGGATAGACAACAAAAACTCCCAGTCACCAGCCATACGCTTAATGGCAAGTGTGGATATTCTGACCATTATCCACCATGGGATAGGTAGGTAATAGACATTTAAATTTAGTACATTAAATTTGTATTATAAAAAATGGCAAGCTATGTATTCACAGATACATATCATTTTGTATGTAAAAACTTTATTTGCAAAAATTATTACATAAATAACATTTTGTCTGGCCATAAATTTGTTTAGTATTGTAGAATAAAGATGGAACACTTCAGTTTTTCATAAGGAGAAATTCTCAACTGTTCAATTTTCACTGTTGGAAATGTCCTTAGCAAATTGTTACAGCCAATTGCCTTGTGTTCATGATGTTGCAGTTTCATAATCAAGTTGCAATATCTTGTTTGTAAGTGCATTTCCCACTACCATAGGTCCATAGGGATTATCGCTTGAGCTATGGAGTTATGTTCTGAGCGACACTAGGCAGACTGTGTACTACTCTGTTGAGCGAGTGTATATATATATATATATATATATATATATATATATATGGGAAAATCATATAAAGTCTGGACTTGGGGTGATGTTCTCTGACCCTTTTAACAAAGAAATAGAATTTTTACAGAGAACACAGGTTTTTGATGTTTCACTTAAACACAACAGACGAACTATCACTAAGACTAAGGGGTTATGAGGTATAAACACGAAAACATACAAATTACAATACACAAGACATCTTAATGATTGTCTGTTGTGTTCAAGTGAAACATCAAAATCCAGTGTAAGTACTATTGTTGTTCCATTTCACTGCAGTTATTGCCTTATATTGATTGTGACAATTTTAGAGTGGCCTCAACTGTCTACAGTGACCTGGATGCTCATGATATACAATATGTGGTCTTAAGAAGTTTAAATTGTGACAAAACAATTTGATGTGAGTTCAATACAAGTATCTAGAGTGATATGATCTGAGAAGAATTGTTGCACAACTATTTATTTATTGTCACTTAAAAACACCAAACTAGGACCAAGCTCAGATCGGTGAATATAGAATCAACCTGATGCAGAATAGCATGAGCAAGCTTATTGAGATTATTGCATGATGCCGTGCTCGTGATTTGGAAGAGTTACATTTTCCCAGAAGCTTGAAGGCTGCAGACATCAGAAAAAATGGTGCAACTCCTCATTTCTCTCAATCTTGCGAGATTCAATCTAGCACAGACTGCGCATGACAGATCTGCATAATTTGGTTTTTCCCAAATCATCATCATGTGCCATCTCTGCAATGAAGATTGGCTGCAACAGATCTCTAATATCCCATCTCCTGTCTTGGTGGTACACTCTGCTAGACTAACCTGTCCATCTCGTGATGTTACCCACTTGTATCTCTGCCTACCTCTTGTTCGCCTCCCCTCGACTTTACCCTCAAATATGTTCAAAATATTTTATTTGCTTGATCTTTATTTTCTTTAATAATTCTTTCTTCATCTGAAGTGTTGTTAGAACCTCTTTGGTTTTTCTTTCCATGATTTCCCAAATATAGATGATCAAGAATTTATAAATGGTAAAAGTATTAATTTCCAATAGTGATATTTTGTAGAACACACTTGGGATTCAGAAATAGATTTGCTGATCTGCTTCCTTATTACCTAATGATTTCATGAGTCATTGACCACAGATTTTTCGAATGTGACAGCCATTGCTACTTCTTTTTTAGTACTATCTGAGTCCTGTTTTCTTATTTTTCATATGCATGTGTTTGTATTGTATTTTTATCAAATAACTAAGAAGTCAGAGTAACTGACAAAAAAAAGACAGTGCCACAGTAACAAAAATATTTTAGGAGGTTTATAATAATTAAAAATAATATAACATAAAATGTAATATTAACAATATAAACATGGATAATTTCTATGTTGTGCCCAATGGGGATTATGTCAAGAAACAGCACAACATGAGCAGAAATATTGAATAGGCCTATAAATAAATAAACTAGATTTATTTACTCACTGATTTATTGATAAAGGTCCTATTGGCCACAACATAGAAGTTGCCCTATTTATTTTCTTAATATTATATTTTATATGTTTATATTATTACTTTAAAAAAATGTCCTAACATATTTACTTTTAATTATATTTTTGTCAAACCATTGCTGAAGAAAGGTTTGTATTGACGTATATTATATATTCTTCTTTGAGAACTGCAGGAATTGCGAGCAATTAGCTCTTATTTCCTATGTGCAGTGGAGAGGTTTCTCTGAGTTTTCTTTAATACCCAGAAGGCTTCAGTTCATCAAGCTCATGTTAGTAAATTTTGTAAAGCATTTTCCCATCAGTATTTCTGCATATTCAGATCTGTATAAGTCTTGAGTAGCTTGACTGGACATATGTCTTACTTATGAAGTGGAGAATTGTGTCTACAAGTCTGCTACTTCATTTCCTCTGGTATTTGTTTTTTAGGCATCCCATCTTTCAGAATAGTTTCAATGTAGTTGGATTCCTTAATTTCCTGTATAAAAGTGTATTTATATGTGATCAGAGGAAATCTAGATGAGATATGGGCAGTAAAAAGTCACTTAAAATAAATTTCTCAGATTTATTGTGGGATATGGCAATACATATTGCATACTTAAGAAATAAACCGAAACAGCTTGCAGAACACTGGTGTTCAGGGCAGAAAGGTATAAATATCACAGCTTTGTTGAAAACTAGTAGCTTAGCTTATTCACAATTATCAGACTGAAATCAATAAGAGGAGAGGGAATGGTTATTTTATAGCGAAAACAAGGCAACAAAATTGACTTTGACTATGTGTGTTCAATATGTGACAAGATTTTTATTACAGATTTGTTTTAAAGTCACCTGCAATCACACTAAAACTCTGGCAATACATAAATGGCATTGAAATTGTTTAATTATAAGAATGGATGACTTATATAATACAACATAAATGTCTTCTCTCTTTTAGACAATGCTACCACATTTTTTGGAAACCGTTCCAGAAAATTTTGAGGAGGACTGGCTATGTATTGTTTGTCCAGCTGGTAAAAGACGTATCTTAGTGGCTGCAAGTGTAAGTTAATGTCTTTTTGAATATATTTTTTTCTTGAGTATCGAAAGAAAAGTAAACAGTCTAATTCTGGAGATAATAGTTAACAATCATATGACTATACAAATCACACATGCACATTCACACAGAGAAACTTGCCTTTGGTCACTTATGTCAATAATTAATGTTGGACTAATACAACATGGAAAAAATGAATATGCAAGACTGCTAACATTATTCATAATGTACAGTTACCTCTACTAATTTATTGAAAAAGCAATGTTTGGATCAGATTAAATCAGAAAAGTCACAATGTATAGTTATGTTCAGTATTAGAACCTCAACAACACAAATAATACATTTCTATATCATATCTTTTGCTGACTGCCTGTATGGCAACTGGGGCCTGGTTTTTTTGTTCAGGGTGTTAAAAATAGGGTCACCGTCTTTTTTCAGTCTAGTCGTAGGAATCGACTAAGGAAAGTTGGGGTATAAGCTGACAACCTATCATCTGTGAAAAAAATCATCATTGTCACATCTTGTCTCAATTTCTTCCTGTTGTCTTCTGTCAAATAATCACCATGGATGAGAAAAGATGCAGGCCAGAGGACATTACACCTAGGTATTTTTTGGCAAACTACTAGGAGACGGGAAATCCTAGATGTTTTTGACAGAAGAATTATCATATAGTTGGTCCAGATGTGTTGTACTATGCCTGTAATCCTGTGATACTGGTGCACTGAAATGTTTCCCATCAGGGACTAAACATGCATCATAAAGCCCCCTTACACATCCATGCCTTTGAGACCTTATATGAGTCTAGGTTTCGTCTGTTATACAACTGAGAAGAAACTGCTTTTGTCAGAAAGTATCTGTGCTGTCTAAGAGCAACCTGCTGACAGCTAAGGGGATTATTTTATCATCCTCTGTCGACACTCTCAGTAATCAACTTTACATTTAAAGAGTCAGCAGTCAGTCTGATGCTGTTAGTGTGATTCCATTTCTAGCTGTGATTTTCATTTGTTTCTTGAGTTGTTTATAAAATCTTTGTTGCCCATGCATTGTGAATTTTGTCAACAGTTGATTCTGGTGTTTTTTATGTTTTTGAAGTTATATTTGTTTTTCTAACAGAATAATTTTTTGTTCTCTCAGTGTTTATCTGTCACTCCCACTATATTTGAAGTTTTCCATTATTTAAATCATATAACGATGCACTTATTCTATAAGGAATATAAATAACCAAAATGTCAGAGGATGTCTGACAAAATGGAGAGAGCCGCAGTAACCAAATGAATAAGTAGTAAATACTGAATCAAGTGTTACTATAAAATCCTATCAATGTTAAAAATAAATAACTAGCAATAAAACAAAGAACAAAGACAATTTTCCACATTATGGTCCAACAGGGACCTTTCTCAAGAAACACAAAACCATAAAAATATTTAAAACTGGGATGACTTGGATATGTTTTTCTCACCACAAAACATTACTAAGTGAAAACGCGCCATGCATGTCTAGTAAATAATGAGTCACTTACAAAAGACTTAATGGCTTAAAATAAATTACATAATGACAAATTAATTTTTTCCGTAAGGAAGCACAGCATGATTTTATTTAGCTATGTCTACTGTATATTGTATATACCCATTCTGCAATGTGTCTTTGTGGATATTCGTTGTAGTTTATTCAGCTGTAAATAAAAATCCTTGGTACGGTTTTATTAGTTTGCTATAAGCAAATAATTCATGCTCAAATGCAAATACAATTTGTAAAAATCTTTGGAATAGCTAAAGATGCAAGATAGTTAAAACATATATATGGACCCATTTTAGCATATAGTTTTTCAGGATGATTTTCTGTACCATTTGACAGATTTCTACGCAGACATATCGAAAAGATGGAAAACCAGATATGACATTCAAATCATGTTTACCAAATGGTAGTCCACTGCAAACAGAGGTTATGAAGTACAATGGTAAGTTAATATATGGTTTTCTTACTTATAATATTCAAGGATATTAAATATAAGCTTTGTAATTGTAGTCAATAAGTTTGAATATCTTGGTTCAAACATAAACAAAACTAGTGACAACCCAGCAATTGTTTGAAACTGAAAAATAAAGGACTGGTTTCTCCTGAAGTTTTTAAAAAATGTTATCATTGTCCTTTGGTCATATCTTTTAACTAAAACAGTTTGATTGGTCATCCTATTTGCTGTTCTGTCAGATTTTTCTTGTGGTTTTTCTGATAACCTATTTAACTTATCTTACTGCAAAGTCTGTCCTTTTGTTGTTTTGAGGCACCGTTTTTTTTGTTAAAGTCTGTCTGCTGTTTTATTTTACTGCTAGATTATGTCCAGTAATCAATGGTGAGATTGTTTTGCGATAATTATCGTTTATTAGTTTCTTGATAAATGTCTCTATTAGACTGTAATATAGACAATTGTTTGGTTCCTGGGTTTGTTATTTTTCATTTAGAATATTATACATTCAATATTTTTACTATTTATTAGTAACAGTTATATTATACTAAGTATGATCAATTGTATGGGCATGTTGATTAAATATCCTTTTCGCAAAAACTCTCTCCCCCACCCCCATTCTCTTCATCTTCAGCAAAAGCCTCTCCACACTACATTCAATCATTCATTTTCCTTTTACGCTGAAGTTAGGGCAGAGGTCAGATCTCTCCAATTCTGTCTGTTCAAAGCTATTTTGAGAAGTTCTTGAATAGTATGGATATTGATTGTTTTACTTTCTCTAAGTATTGTTCTTCTGAGTGTTTCTTTTGGTCTACTCCTGGCTCTTTTGCCTGTAGCTATCCATTCAAGAGATTGGTGGTGTTTTCTGTTGATGTCTGCGTGTCGGACATGCCCGATGTAGGACCAACTGCGTTTTCTGATAGCATCTGTGATGAAATTTTGATGTCTCTTCCACACTGCAGGCTTGTTATGAACATTGATAGTGTACTTTTTACTTCTTTGAAACCATCTATCACATTTGATCTAAACCTGATGAGGGGGTCATCTGTGTGACACTTTGCCTGAAGCCTGCTGGATTATTATCACACAATTATAATCTTCCGACCATCAGTATAATCTGTTGTTATCCAATCTCTCAACTAGCTTGCCTATACAAGAAGTTAGAGATATGGGCATATAGCTTCTTGATGTTTCTGATAGTTTTCCTTTCTTAAGAATTGGTGTTAGTCATGCTGAAGGTAACTGTCTTTCATTATATGTTCAATTAATAAACCATAAGAGTGTTTCTTTAAATCTTTGGTCCTGTAGCTTAGCCAGTCTCCATATTCCATCCATTAATAGGTTATTGAATGCAGCAATATTGTTCTGATCTTTAATAGGTGTTACATTTTATGTGTGTTGTAAACATGTTTACTCGTTGCAGTGTTACTTGGTGTGTCAGTAGACCATGCAGTCACAAACATATTGATTTCTTGATGCTATTTTTATATCTTATAGATTAACTTTACTTTATTGTGTAGCTGGTTAAGTGCGTGTTCTTATAAATACATATGTTGTATTGTAGATTTGACCATTCTTGACACCGTCTTCTGCACATCGAAGAAACAGTTTTACATCATAGACCTGCTTCACTGGAAACATTACCCATACTATGATACTGAGGTATAATATATGTTATAGGATTTCATATCACTTAACGTGTAGCAACCATGAGAAAAATAATGCATACTTCCTCTTGCAACCGGTTTTTTTTTAAACAACTAATGATTTTTCTGCACATTTGATATTTTTCATAGCTTTTTTATTTGTTGAGTTATTGATTTCAAATTCGGAGACAATAGAGGTAAGTGGATATGGTTTGGAGGTGGTGTTTGCTTGTGTGTGTCCGTATTATGTTTTGGATAGCCAAAATCGGCAATGTGGACAAACGCACACAAAGAACTTACCGCGTCACAACCATCCACA
This sequence comes from Meghimatium bilineatum, assembly GCA_034231615.1. Lineage (NCBI taxonomy): Eukaryota > Metazoa > Mollusca > Gastropoda > Stylommatophora > Philomycidae > Meghimatium > Meghimatium bilineatum. Next base: position 36,165,574 of record CM067298.1, read on the forward strand.
GTCCTAGCTGTAGAAAACACTGCTGCACTAAAATTCCTCATTGTAAATGTCAGCATTTACATCACTATCAAATATTTTCAACACCTCCCTCAACTCGCATACGTTGATCTACAGTACCTGAAACAGTAAAGCTTTAAAAGTCATCTTCGTCAGAATCATCATCTGTGAAGAACTCTCAAGAAATGAAGTTATGTCTACACAGTTTGGATTGCAAATGTGAAATGGTCGGATAAATTACGATTGTGTATTTATATCGTCGCTGAAAGTTCATGGGCAATCACTCAAAGTAACTTACTATAAGAGCATATTGGAAAATTAACATGGACGATTGTTGTCTATGACTACAAATGGTTATACCTCAATGTAGACATTTGTCAACATTGGGTTCTATTGCTATATTACATTTGTAGACTTTGGATTGCTACAGGTTAATTCTGTTTCACTTAATTTTTGTTTTTATGCTGTCAGGTGTATCTGCATTTATTTTGTGTTATACTTTTATTGTGATCTCTCCAAGCGCTCTACAGGGTCCATTATTGATTTTTTTTTTTTGTAGGTAAATAACACTATAGGATGCGAATAGAATAACTAAATACATTTTAAAAAAATATTAGGGGTATGACTTTGTATTTTTACCATATTCATAATTATGTTTGTTGAATGTGTGACTGAATTGTTAAAATCCATTCTTACATTTGTGATGCAGATAGTTAAAATCAGGATAATAATTAGATTTCTGTTCAGCAGATTAAAAATTTTATATCCTCTTGAGACACCTTAACAGAAAAACAAACAGTATAGAAAGTCTTTGTGTTTCCAAGTGTTTATTGTCCTTTTTTCGAGTCACAGTTATGTATGAATGTGACAATAGATCATCAATACATCATGATCCAAACATTAAAGATATAAAATTACTATGTTTACAGTTTACTTCATTACATGCCCATGTGTTGCCAGGGCACGAAATGGGAGCAAAGAATAGCAACACTGTTTACCTTCCACACGTCGTAAATGGCGACTAACGAGGTTATGGGATGAAGTTGGCTGTCCAATCCCATATAGGGTCAGTGACCCAAAGCCATGCTAAGTCGGATGTGTCAGGCCGAAAGGCGCAGGCTGTAAACCATGACACAGCACATTCCGTTCTCCGGACTACATCCTGCTAATCTGCAGGCGTTTGTGAGAATTAATGCAGAAGAAGAAGACATCATTATATTTTTTTATATGCATGCTTTTCTAATTGTAGAATGACCAAAAGAATTGGTGACTGTTCATAATTTGAGCATAGCAATTGATCCAATGTTAGCCTTATGGATTCTTCTTCTTCTTCTTCTTTCGTTCACTTGAAACATGTCTATATCTGTAATTCTGTCTCCTTAATAAAACTCACTGTCCTCTGTAGTTCATACAGTGTCCCATAGAGCTTTGATTCCAGTGTTGTTTCCTCTGGCCAATATGTCTGCCTCAGCGTTTCATACTCAGAACACTCTTGAAGTATATGTTTGGCACTCTGTGCTGCCTGTCCACATGTACACATGGCCGTGTTGCCAATCTTGAACTTTGTATACATGTGACTGCGGAGTCGGTTGTGTCCTGTTCTGAGACGTAGAATTATAACTTGTTCTGGTCTGTTCATAATGTGATAGTCATCCTGTGTTGGTGTTTGTGGCTTTCTTATTGACTTGATCATCTGTTTTTTCTGATGGTAGGTGATTGGTATATCTGGTTGGTCTTCGGCAGCACCTTCCTTAGCCAGCCTTATGGATCATAACTTATTTCTTTGTAGTTCCTACAATGCAGAATTAATTTTGACGAAAGAAAGAAAATTTGGTGTTTGTCTTACTTTATCTTTAACTTTCTATTTGCAATGATTTTTTGAATAAAATTTGAATATGTCTTGTATGAGTAGATGTGTGTCTAAAATGTCATGTATGAGTGCACAAATTGTCACCCTGATCTAGTTGGTGAGTAAATTTGATTTGCTTTACAGAAAATTTATAGATTTTCATGTTAACTCAGTACTAAAAGTCATGAAATTAGGTAGAACATCATGAAAATAGTCCAGCAATATAGACATAGGGATATTTGCTGGTTTGGAAGGGTTTATGACCTTTTATGCTTTCTTAAGTGTACATGGTCACATTTGTGGTTTTTTAAATTATATTTTACTTTGTTCTTGCCAAGCAATATATTTAGTTAGTCTATAGGTTCTGCTAAAAAATGAAGTAATTTTGATTTCTATTGAAAGAAATAGCCCATTCAAATAATGTATGGGTGCACCCTGTACGGCTAACATCAATTGTCCCATGCACACCCATCGGCTAACTTACTTATACTAGTGTTATTATGCTCATATTTCACGTTGCTGATTGTCTATACAATAATTCCCGTTACATTGACTTCACTCTACATTTCAATATCTTAGTGATATATATTATAATCAATGTGTGACTCATCAAACAGATTCTGTCTTACCTGTCCCAGTTGCTCACTCTTGGAGAAATTGTCAAATTTCTGGTAAAATACTCGAATATGAACTTCAAGTTTGTAAACATCGTGCATTGACACTTTCTCAGGAGTCCCTTCTGGAGAAGTTACTTCACTTTGATCAGAAACAAAATCTTGAAAATTGTCAGTAATTAATAGTCAAATGTTTAAGGGACAGATTTAAAGCAAATGCTGCAGGGGAAGTAATCAGAAATTCAATTGTAATGGTTATCTCCCAATATCAATTGGAAAATTCAGATATGCAGTCACAACATTTTCTGGGAATTTTGGTGCCATAAAGGTGACTGTGACAGTACGGTAATTTATCTGCCATTTTTGGACTGGTTGGACATTTATAAGGTTAACTGGAGGTATTTTATATAAATATGAATATGAATGAGTATTACGAAACATGTCAGTAGCAAAAATATGATAACACATTTTCAAAATGATTATGCCTGTTACAAAAATATGTACGCCAATATGATTTGATTGATACAATTATTTTCCTTATAACTCCCCCCTCCAAAGACACAAATATTTTTCATATAATATAGAGATGATTTTGTTGTGCCATTTTTTTTTATACATATCAATAAAAAACAAAAACCACAATGTCTCTGTGACCGAACACAGAAAATTTTTAGTACAAAACTGAAACTGCAGCGGACAGTGAATATTCCAGATGGATCACAAAAGGCATAACATTTTACTTTTATAAATGTTGTTTTACTTTCATCACAACAGCTGTTATTGTGAGAATTTGATGTTTGATTGATACAATTTTAGGAACATAAAGGCAGATGGAATCAGTTTTCTGTGATCTCCTCATAGACAAATACACATACATAACATTAGCGGAAAGGCAAGGCGAAAGAATAGTGAACCTGTTAAAACAGTAAACATCAAATTAATTGAAAATGCAATATTAGATCTATACTCTACCATTTATTTATTTTATCTTTGTACAGTGGTCAGACATAAAAAGGTTAACCAATTATATTAAAGGTCAGTTTTTACGGACTACAGGACAGTAAGCACCAACTTTTAAGATTTTTCATATTCGATCACAACTATGCCCAGGACCTCATTAGTAACAGTGCCAAATTTCATCTGTATCCATCATGTAGTTTATGAATCCATAGTGAACATACAAAGGGCTTGTTCTTATATCTATATATGTATATCTTCTTCCAGTCTTGTCATTTAGATAATGTTCACGAAGTGATTTTTATTAGTGCCCTCAATGCCAGCGAGTCTGCTCTTTTCATTGCTGCAAACTTTTGCTTGTCCATGGCAATGTACTCCACCCATTTATTTCTGGTCCAACCATTTTTTTGGTATCTTTATAAGCATGGGCTGAGAGCCTGTCTACAAGCTGTCAGTGATATTGTGCCAGAAATTCATTTTAGTCCCGCCATAACTACCGTAATCTCCATTCTTATGATCGAAGTTGTTATGTAAACTCAATTATAGTTTTATTCCTAGCTCTAGCAGAGAAGTACCATTTTGACTTTTTAACCAGGCATCACAGTACCTATATTGTGTATATCACCATCTTCAATAGTATTATTATAACAGCAATTATATTTTAAGTTTCATTTTACAATGCTGTAATGTTATGTTGTAAATCTTCAAATAATGGGCTGATTTATCATATTTCTCTAACAATTGTGGAACATTCTGATATCCCTTGATATGCTGACCCTGATGTGTCTTTAATAGGACACTATGTGGTCAGACAGAAAATACCAATTTCTTTGCCCTTCATTTTTAAGGACACTACACATATCTATAGCTATTGAGTGATGTAATTTTTCTACAGTCAAATTTTTTGCTTAGATTCAGAATGGATTGACAATGTTGCATAGATTGACAAGAAGACAGTTTGTAATATTTTCACTAGTTACATAACATTAATGAGCACAGATTAATGTTTTAAGCATTTCTCATGTGCTAGAAGAACAGGAATAACTACTTGAAATCCCATTAAACTTTTGACTTTAGTTTTGGAGTAACCACTTGTGACCTCACCTTCTATTTATTATTTTTTTCAAAGCTTTCTAGACAAGAATAATTCACAAAAATAAAAATATTAATTTATATTTGTCAGAACCCTATTATTTTAGAATGCAAATCACTGGGTTTCAAGGAGACACAAATTAGAATGCAAAATTAGTTTATATTTGTTTATAAACTTACTTTACCTGCAGTACTGTTGATTATCATTTGTGGTGGGAGGGCATATAAAGGTTGATTTAGTTAAATTTATTTTTTATTATGTCTCATAGTTTTGGAAGTATAAATTAACTATTGGTTCTCTAAGTCTGTTATTCTATTTCGAACAGGCAGAGTTTAGATCTTTCTTCCTTCCGGAAAAGTACAACCAGTTGAAGGCGCCCACAGAAATCTCAGAAAACAATGAGGTAAACATGTTTCTTTGATTGTAAGCTATATGTGTTTAACCTGTAGCAACCCAGAGAAAAATTATGCAACTTCCTCTGGAACCCGGCCATTTTTATAATTTCTGGTTTTTCTTGAAGTTTTTGGCATAACTTTTTTTATTATTGATTTATTGAGAATTCTTTATTATTATCAGAGATAATAAAAGTAGGTGGTTGTTTGTGTATGTCAGTGTTAGCACATAAAAGACTTACCAGTATAGAGTTACCATATCTGTAGCGATAAATAACAATGTAGATCTACACATCTTGTCAACTATCATTATCAACTAATCAATCATATATTTACCATAATAGAATAACACACTGAAGCCTTTAAAATCTTCACCTGAAATCAGCATCTATGAAGAATTAACTAACAATGGTGTCAGTGAAGTTAGATCTGTATATTATGGCTTGCAAATGTGAAGAGGTCAAATAAATTATGACTGGGTTTATATATTGCAGCGAAAAATTCAATGACAATCACTCTAGCAAATATTATCAAAGCATATTAACATGGGAGATTATTGTCCATGACTACACATGGCTGCCTCAATGTGGCATATGTGGACATCGGGTGTCCATGGAAAGAGTAAACACATAAAAAATGTTCACATTGTACTGCTACAATTTAAGCATGGTTTTTGAGAAAGATAATTAGTGAAAGATTAACATCATTCATATTCACATTTAAAAGTTGTGACATGGAACATTGTTTTTAAAAGTACATTTTTACTTTGACAAAAATATAAATTTTTCTTCAAAAGTATTATGAAATATCAACCAGTGTTTCATTTGTATGATTTTCAGCTGCTTTATATTGACTCTTTCTAATGTATCTGGGGAGTTGAAAGTGAACATTGTCTGTGATGGGATTCAGTTACCATCAGTTAGTGCTCAATTTCCAGCATGATTATTAGTTTGATAATAGTTAAAGCATATCCTGTATAGGACACTATTCAACTATTTAAGTTTTAGGCACCAGTATTTCCAGTGAACTGTGAGCTAGTGTGGCTGAGTTGAGTTTGTGTGGAGGATCCACCATTTACTCAACCATGTTTACCCACCTGAAAATATGAATGATTGCTAAGACTAGGAGTGGAGTGTGTTGAACTTTTTGGTGCTCTACAGTTGATACTTTTAGCTAACTGACTAGGACAGGTAGGAGTTACTGTGCATATGTATATCCATCCAAAGAAATATGTTATTTTAGATAATGGAGGATTTGAGAGACACATTTGAAGGCAGGTAGATCGTCCAATATGTCATAGAGTAAGCAGTTTTGGAAAGTTATGCATAAAATATAGAAACTTTAAAATGAAAAGAAATACACATGTAAGCAAATAGCTCTTTACATTAATATTCAAGTTAGTCTATGGATCCTCACCATATATCTAATAGCTCATATATAAGTGTTCAGATCTATAAAAAATATTTTGTTTAATGACCCTCCCCACTCAGTTGGTTTACTCGTCTTCTCAGGCCAACTGCATAGGATTCATTTCTAGCTACACCCAACTGAACAGGGTCAGTTGATACTGGCTGTTTAAGGGTGTAAATTCACAAACATTTGTAACATTGCTCGGAACTATCTCCTTAAAGGCATTCAGTATATATACTGTTAAAAAAAAGGAAATTCAACATTATTTCAGAAGCATACACAAATTTTATTTTGTGGAATTAATGTTTAAACTTTGGCACGAAGAAACTTTCATACATAAACTAAACCAAACCCATCTCCATTCATTCACAATGGTCCATTGACGATGCTGGATCGCCCCTACAGTCGGTTCTGGCATTGCAGGTCTGTAAGAACAGGACCTCTGTGAGATCTTCTAGCCCAAAGACCAGCATTGTGCAGTTGGTTCATGACCGCTTGATCTGAAATTCGATGAGCTGCTAGCATTGACGGAACTGTGGAGGACACAGATGCAAATCGATACCTATGGTGGCACAGCCACATGAAGCGGTCTTTGACAGGGGTTGTGACTTTGGATATTCCACTCTGTGATCGGTCTGTCAGTTTGTTATAATCACCTCCATTGCTTATACTTTGAACTGAATTTTTTCTAGGACCGTCAATTGTTTATAGGCATTCAATAATATGTTCAGAGAGTTTTGTGTTCAATAAGTTTCATGGGATTCTCATGAACCTGTCACGAGTTACTGACAAAAATGTTTTGACCGTGACCTCTTTCATAACCTTACGAATCATGAGGTGATTACAATTCAGATAACCACGAGAAGTTACTGATCAGGTGGACACAGTCCATAGGTTGAATATGTCTGATCAACGAATGTCTTTTATAAAAGTAACCCCAAATGAATTTTTTTTAACAGTATATTTCCATTGCTCATCAAATTCCTTGGTAGTTGTGCCAGCAAGCATGTCCACATGCTAATTTCCTTAGCTACCAGCATCCTAGAATAAAATTAAAACTGATTCTTGTTAGTCTTTTCTGGTTCACAGTTCTATTCATTGTTTGTAAGCCCTGTCACTCAATCTTCCTAACCTGCTCTAATATTGAGATACTTTGTGTATATATGGATGATTTGATGCTAGTCTTTGTTACAGTCATTAATCTATAGTCATAGTATTTGTGATAAAAAAGCCAAGCACCTCTCTAATCCCTCACATCACTTTCTCTGGCATATGCAGAGAATGTTTATGAGCTGCACACATTTCAAACAACAGACTGAGCTGTAGGAATGTTACCTTCAGTGGCATGCTCATAAAGAGAGACTTGAACTTCTTTCTGCGCTATTGAAGAGTTCTGCCTATATGTTTTGTTTTTGTTTCAAGATATATATCCTCAGGTGATTCTGCATGCATCACTATTCTTCCACCACACCTTTGGCATAAGCCATGATACATGGGAAGATGCTGAATGAAACACATCTATGTGGTGCTCTGCAATCATGAACTGTGCAGCATCTTGTTGAAAAATAATGTAACTACTCAACTGCAGACACTGGCTAGAAAGACACTGTATATAAAACATAATCTAAAGTGATCATAGTATGCCCAACCTATCCAAGGACCTTTGTGTACCAGAATATGGCTTATTAGCCTTCTATGAACTCATCAAGAGCATAACTCTAACTGAATTTCATAAAGTTGATGTGACAAATGATTATCACTTGTGATAGACGAACAACAAAAACAGTAGGACAGTCTTATTGACTACCTTGACAACTTGAGACAGATGACTGCTTTCATTATACATATTCAAGTTGACTTCTGAAAGGGGCGAAAGAAGTCTGAAAATATGTAAATGTAATTTTTTTCATTATTGCCATTTCCAATCACAAGAAATAATTTCTTGACAAGACATGACACTAAAAAAAGATTACAAATATGAACTGCATATTCACAGTTCCAGCTGTCAACAAGAATTTGCAAATTCAGTTATGAGACTTCTCTGTAATATTGTTTCCCTAGTATCCACTGATTTTGCTGGAAAAATTTCCTTGTTCAGAGGCCAGCATAGAACAGGCATTGCAAGAAACTGAATATAAGGTAAGAATTTCTAAAATTATTATTGAATTGTAATCAATAATTTGTTACAGGACATCTCTTATTGGGATCAAGCAGAAACAATTATTAGTAGTGATTAGCTGAACTCTCATCCAATCATTCTGGGAATACCAATAGGTGCAGAGTCACTTTAAGTAGCTGATCCAGATTATGCTCACTGGTCTTTCCTGTAACATGTTGGTTGTTAATCTTCTTTTGCATGATGGTGTTACATAAAACATTTACTTCTCAACTCTCATCCAGTCACCATGGAATTAAAAAGAAAGAAAAACACTTCAATGTAAGAATTCATGCAGTCTATTTTCAGTCAAATCAACAAGAACATCTATACCATTAGATATGACACATAGACATACCAATCAAATACAACGAGGTGCAAAACATATTTACCACCCTTCTAGATATACAAGAGAGATGCAGAGTAACTACCATGAAGACAACGTTCTGGAAAGAATATGTCACTTGATATATATCTTCTGCCAATATGTATTAATGACTAGGGAACTTGCTCAACCTAGCCCCATCGTGGCCAGGTCCTCCTACCAGTATACAGAAGGTCAAGTGGCAACCACAAGTGGTACCACATCAACCACTATGCATTATTATATTTACACTTTCATTGTCTTAACCTTGGCTTAGATTGCCACCAATTACTTGGCACTGGTTGCAAAATTAAGCTGTATAACCACATATCTTGAGATATTCATCTTGGTCTTCTGTTGAAGTAGCCCCTGAAGAAATATATAATCATATAATTGATTTTGTTACATAAATTAAATAACAAACTCTCTAGCATTGAAATTGTTAAAATATTCACTTTATACATTATCTGTTATTGCATGAACATGGATGCAACTTTTCAGATATTTGAAATGCGTATAAACAGAACTCAAATTTCATGGACAGATGACTAAACCAGATGATGATTGAACTGAAATAGCTTTAAAATGTATATAGGTTATACAATATACTAGCACAGGGGTGGGCAAACTTTTTGTGCAGAGGGCCACATTGAAAGTTGTAAAGCTATTGGAGGGCTGCATATATTATGTATATTTTTGTTTAAAATTCTCGGTAAGTAATCAATTAAATATTTTTATTGTAAAGAAAGGTAGTTTTACATAATGTAGATAACTTCTGAAATAAATTACATTTCTAACAGACTTACACTATAACAGTATATTTTCTAATATGGATAAAAGGTTTTGCAAATACTTTAACAATATTTGAAAAATATTATGTTGCATACAGTTACAATATGGGTTCATATCAATAGTTTTAATGAATATTACAAAAACACCATACACATACAGTCACAACAGTTACAACTTTATTGATATTATTAATTTCTAATGAGATGTATGTAATTGCTTGTAAGATTTTATAATTCCTTTGAAATCTGGAACAAGTTTACTAGTAGAAATTTGCATGACTGCATTTAAGTTGCAATCAGATAATAAAGACCTATTCTTAGATTTGTTGATTTTTAAGCAAGAAAATGCCGGTTCACAAATATATGTAGATCCAAATAATGACAAAAATTTAGCTGCAAAGTTTTTTAAGTTTGGGAATGATTGTTCAGGTAAAGAACTAGAAATCCAACAAACATTCAGATTTAAATGTTTCCTTCAGGTAATGATTGGCTTGTAATTCAAGCAACTCCAACTGTATGTGCTCTGGGGCTTTATCAGCTTCTGCACTGAGAGGAGAACTGATAACATTGAAGTGCTGCTCCAAGTTCTTGGAATCTTCTTCCAAATTATTCAACCAATACATCTAACTGAGCTTTGAATTTTTTACTCATTTCATCAGAAATAGTTTCTTGTTTCAGCAAAGGGAAGTGACAAAATATGTTTTCACTTGCTTGTCTGGAAAACAGTGAGAGTTTGGCTTAAAATGATTTTACATGAACATACATTTCATGTGCAAACAAACCATTGCCCTGAAGTTTAATATTCAGTTCATTTAACTTTTCCATTATTTCAATGGCAAATATAAAGTCAAGCTTCTACTCTGCATCAACAATGTTAGCATTGAAGTCACATTCTATGCCCTTCATCTCTAGAAACACTACTATTTCTTCTTTAAGATCCCATACTCTCCTTAAAACCTTTCCGAGGCTCAACCAGTGAACTGTACTGTGGTACAAGACATCAGAATGTTCAGTTTCTAGATCGTCTAGTAATGCTCTGAATTGCCTGTGATTGAGTCCTCTTGATCTGAGGTTTATGACACTGACAACTGGGTCAATAACATGCTTAATTTTTAAAACAGATTTACACAAACTTTCCTGATGAATCACACAGTGATGTGGTAATATTACGTGGTCAGGATATTCTGATTTAATATCATTGATCAGTTTTATCGGTCCTATATTTTTTCCAGTTAAAGCATGAGCACCATCAGTTGTAATACTGGCCATCTTGTTCCACATTAACCCAGCTCTTTCAATACAGCTACTAACAGCATTGAATATATTGAGGCCAGTGGTAGTGTCTTTGATCGACTCAACACTCAGTAACTCTTCAAAGAGTTTAAAAGAATTGTTTAATCCACGTATAAAAACTAATAATTGAGCAGTACCCTGTTCATCAGTACTCTCGTCCAATGCAAGAGAGTACCACAAAAAATGCTTACTTCCATCTAGAAGTTGAAGGGTCAAATCTTCATTTATCTTTTCAACACGTCTGACCACAGTTCTTCTGGATAATGTAATACTGTAAAATTTGTTGTTGTGTTCTGGACACAGAATGTTTGTTGCATCTAGTAAACATTCCGTAATAAATTCACCATCAGAAAATGGCTTGTTGTATTTTACAATTTTGTGTGACAACACCAAACTGACATCTGTTGCGGCATCTTGAATTGAAGACTGTCTTGTAAACACAGTTTGTTGTTTCTCCAGACTTTTTACCAACTCCATGCATTTTCTTTTCCTTTCTTCAGATTTTAGATTGTGTCCGAAATTGGGATGTTTTGTCTGGTAATGTCTTTTTAAGTTATATTCTTTGAAAACAGAAACTTATTTGTGATACAGCAAGCAAACAGATTTGTTGCCAACTTGCATAAAACAATATTTGGTAATCCATTCATCTTTGAAAACCCGACACTCGTCTTCAATCTTACGTTTTTTTGGATGCACTCATTATAATAATAAATATCTTAAAATGTTGCAAAATTAACTAAAAGCAAATGTGCTTCCGGCAGCGTGAATATAATTATTTAGATTTAGAAAACTCGGTTGTAATATAAATACGGAAATTTATAAATGGAAACTACAAACGTAATGGGTATTAAAACACACCGGGAATGCCCCAGGCACTCGCAGCTTAAATGATTGCAAATTGAGTATTAGTGCATTCCATTCGTAGGATATGGGGGGGGGGGGGTTTCCTGACGTTACATTATTGTTGTAACGATGTATTATTAATTATAACAGCTTTTAGCGATATTCTATTTTGTATGAAACACCGTTTTAATATAAACTATACATACATCCTGACATAATGCTTTAAAGTTAAAAAACAATTATAATTTGAAAGACAATTTTCAACCTTAATAAAATGATATCGTCCGAGTACTTATAATCACTGAGAAACATTCAGCCAATCAAATTACGTCAATTCTAGTATAGTAAATTACTCAATATTAAACACTCATAGTAAACATGGTAAAATTTCATTGACTATATATATATATATATATATGAATATTTAAATGATGTCAAATTGGAAAAAAATATTGTATATTTAATATATAAGGAAGTCGAATTAAAAATTCTAATGGATTTCTGCGTAATATTAATGGGGAAAAAATCATTTGTGACGATCATTCGTTTATTTAAAAATGTGTTTGAGGGCCGCAAAATATCCAATGGCGGGCCGTAGTTTGCCCACCCCTGTACTAGCACATGATGGAACATAAAGAAAGAAATAGGATAGGATGCTAGTGAACATACAGAGATGATTGAAATGAGAGTTTTAAATCAAGGTATATATGCACATCTAATGTTGATGGTAAAAATTATGACTGACATTAGTGATTATGTTTAAAAAGGTGTGGCTGTAGCTTAGGTTTAAAATTGTGCATTGTTTGTAAATGTTTAATGGAAGATTTGAAAATTTTGTAGATTTGTTTAATGTATTGTTTATTGTGTCAAATCACATTTTCCCTGTTTCTTCATTCCAGGTGGATGGTTTATTGTTTATAAACAAAAAGTCTACATATGAGTGCACAGATTCTCCAAACAGCTTGTTGCTAAGATTGGACCAGATGGAACAAGTCCTGGGTATTCCTGTGCGAGAGGGCCTTTCTTACATACGTACAAGTGCTGAGGATACAAGATGGAAGGAAGAACTGATAGCGAGAAAGAAATTGAAAGAGATCAGAGAAGCAGCAAGAAATAAAGAAAAAGGCGGGAAACAAGATGGACACAGGAAGGCAGATGAGGAAGATGTTGCTAAAAAAGAAAATGACAAAGGTGAGAGTTGGGCCCATCCTGATGAAGGCCGTTCTGCTGCATACTATGATTAAAACAAATAAGTAGTATCTGGCCCATTGACACACAGAAGAAAGTTTTTTTGTTTGTAAATTGTGTTTCTGTGGAATTATATAGAATGAAAATAAATATAAATTTGTAAAAGTCCATTGTATAATACAATCTTTATCAACACCAGAACATTCTACTGATGAGGTATTTGTTAGTAAAGTTAATATGAATTGACGTTTTTTTTACTGTTGATGCTTCAGAATCTGAGCACTTTAAGCCATTTCTCCTGAAAGCAGTTGTAAATGTAAGGATTTTCGATGTTTCTGCGAACACAGATATGATGCAGAGATGATGTGGGCAACCTATTTAGGTCAGCAGGCCAAATGAAGGACAAGTCTGGATGATCTGGTATATCTGAATAACATTATCAAAGTACGAACATCAATGTAATTGCTTTTTTCACATCACCTGTCATGTCAATCATTAAAGGTTGCCCAAAGACACTATACTAAAGTTTATTTTTTTGCTCATTATAAACTCATGTTGCAGCCATATCACAAATTTAAATCATTTCTCCTTTACCGCTGTTTAGTGCTGTGTTTTACCTCCTAACTGCAATAGATTGGGAAGTCATATTTTGTGAGCTTTAGGGCCAATACATCTATAAATTTTTAATAAGTAAAATGGTGTAGAAGATCTGATTTGACCAACGGGTTGTATTTTGTCCATTCCTGATTTAGTGTAAATATAAATAATTGAGAACTTGTAATAGTTACTTTTTGTGGGAATATCCATGCTGAAAACATTAACCTTTAGCACTCTTACTTAAAATTACAAAATATTTCCTGTGCCACTGAGTTCTTTTTTGAAAATTGTAATAATTTTTGGTGGGTATTTTGAAAATGCAATAACATTTTTTAAAATTAGAGATTTTAAAATAATGTTTGCACATTTAAATAAAAAATTTCGTACAGCAAATATGTGTCCAGTTTTTGTGTGTGCATGTGTTTTGTGAGAGGAGTGAATAAGTAACACATGTAATAACTTACCTTGTCCAAAAATGGTTCTAGAATCGTAGACCTAATGTTGATAAATACGTTTGTTCCATGCTTGTTCAATGTCATACTGTTACCATATCTACTTGGTTAATAACATTATTGCCAAGAATTTCTTACTATCAAAATGACAATCCATAATGATTTTATCTGAAATATACACGACGACCACTGTAGCCCACCTATGGATTCTGAACTGGATGTTTCTTGATTATGACAGTTTTATGTACACCATCCTACTTAAACAGTTGCGACAGGGCATGTCATTTTCCTACAAGTGATCACGAGCAGTACTGTTCACATAAAATCTACCCTTTTGTATGATAAAAAATTTTGTAATAGAGACACATATTGCGCAATTATGCATGAACAGATGCCAAGTAAACCACTACACCATTTGCAATATTGTGAGAATGGCGCGGTAAAAGTTAACAAGGATGTAGCTGAAATTGTGATGATATTCACAAGATAAATAGTGTCTATTTTCAAGATAGTATTGAAATTGAAAAATTATATGAACTGTTCTGCATTTTTAAATTAAAAATAAGATTTGATGGAATTATCAGATGTGACTAGAAATGTTTTAAAATGTACATGTTTTTAAATATTTGAAACAAGTTTATAAATTAAATTTTCATATGATAAATATAAAACTTGCTAGGAACAAATGTATTTACTAAATTAACATGTTTAAACTGCCAAAGTCTGATATTTTGAGCCATTGGCACAATAAAACAGTGACAATGCATATCTATTCTTGCACTGCAGCATGCTGGAAATCTAATATGAACATTGCCATGTTACAAGAGAGTTCCAGTGGGAATTGGAGAACAACTGTTAAAAACATTTTCAAAATTGTTCTCCTTACCATTATTAAGATTAGGACAGCCAAACTAGTGTTACAGATATCTGATCTTCTAACACTGACATAAATATAATTTTGTGCACATGCATTCACATACTTGCAAGATCATAACCTTGTTGGTTGTGTAGGTTACCATTGCTAGGAAATATGTATTGATATAAGATACCAAGAGCATGATGGATTTGCCTGATAATTAGCTGTTATATTTTTGTGCTTTATATTAGAATAGATCATTGTTACTTTTGTAAATACACATACATTCTCGATAGTGCGTTGCTAAAAAAGATAATTTAAGAAAAACAAAATAGAATTGAGTTGGCATCCTGTACGCTGACAAAATAACCCATAAAATGAACTATACATACCATAGACTGTATCAACTTTATAAATAGTTCATCATCATCCCTGCAGATGCCTTCAGACATCACCTAATGTTTTATTAATAGTAAAGTACCATAGACATTGTTTCCTTCACATAACTTAATTAAACTGAGTTAAACTTATTAATACAAAAGTTTTGGTGCATTGTCTTATGTTCTTCATTGTAAGCCTTGCTTTATTTAAACTACAGTTAATTTTTTACCATCTTCACATACTCCTGTTTATCTGTTCCTTTCTGTTTTTGATAATTTCTATGTTGTACAGAAGTCAACACTTACAGTTCAAGTGTTTCTATCCCTGACCTAGCTTTCATAAATATAAACTCAGTGCTTATCTAGCTGTACTGTTATTGCCAAAGGTTTCAGTTGAGTATGGGTTCTGGTAGTTTAGTTTTCTGAGTCCATGTTGACACCCTCTGGGCAAAGCCATAGGTGCTCAGTTTATCCTAGCACATGATGAATAGTATGTGTGATGAAGGTTCCTGCAGCTTGGTGGTTATACACACCTCAAACTCGTACAGGTGTTGAAGTTGGCTGTCCCACCCCATATGGGTCAATGTGACCCATTGGCATGCTGAAATAAGATGTGTCTGGCCAAACGGCACAATTAAGCCGTAAACCATGATAAATACATTCTGCTAATCTGTATGGGTTTCAGAATGAAAACAAGAAACTTGAACTGAGAGCGATTCCACATTATTTTAATTGCAAGATCATATCATCTTTCAGTCTAGTGTCCTTGTTTTTAAAAAGGACACAATACTGGCACTGTTAAAAAACATTGTACTGGTAGTTTTAGAGTGATCAACATTCTGAATTGTGTATTGATAGAGTAGATCTGTCATTTAATTAATAGTAGTTTAGGAAAAATAGAACTGAAATGTACCCAAGCACAAAGCTAAAATACTGAAGTTTGGTTTTCAATGTTATGTTTACTGTCGTGTCTTTTTCTTTAAATTGTAAGTGCTGCTGTAACTTTTCTGATCTACACATTTATAGAGAATGTCAGTCAATAATAAGTGAGACTTGTAAAACTGTATAACAATAGTACTTACCTGAAACAAGGTCAATCTGTTTTACAATGAATGCTAGACTATTAGACAATTGGGTTCAGGTATTAAAAATACATATAACGGTATACAAGGCAGCTTCAACATTTCAGCCGTAAGGTCTTTTCAAGGAAATACAAGACAAACAGTAAAAATAAAGGCACTATCACAAGTACATTAGATGTGTATACATACATAATTGTAACCTTGGATTTCTCTGCTGTTAAATGTCTGCCATCTTATGCATTTGTGATAGTGCCTTTGGTTTTATTGTCCCGATCCATTCTTACCCAATCCTTCACTGTTTTTTTAAAAACACACACTGCCTGCTTTCTTTGATGAATGTCGGTTGGTTGACATCCTTCAGCTGTAAGAAACTGAATCACTGCTTGTTGACCAACTTTGGACAGATTTGTTATCGCACCAGCCATGTTGTTGACTGCCTGCACAGGACATTAACCATACAAAGAGAGTGACCATTTGTTCTTCAATGTGTACTTATTACATCAGCTATGACATTTCACACTCCTTGCGTGCTGGCATATGCGATGCAGCATGGGTGGGTTTCGAGTGTTTAAATTGCGGAAAGAAGAAATGAGAAAAATACATACTGTACTGTTGTTTCCTTGAAGATTGGACAAAAAAATGTTTACATGTTTAAAACACATGAAGATGAATATAGTAAGAACATTTAAAGATTATTGCAGGTAAGTTAAAGGTGGAAAGGTCAGAGGAAGATAGAAATACATGAACAGACAACATAAAGGAATGTACTGTTAATGATTTTTTACTCTCATCAGCATCACTGAAGATAAACATCATTGGAGGGCTGTTCTAATGCATCAAATGCAGCACCCCTGGGTTTTATGAATTCTGGATTCGACGTGTGATTTTAATTTGACAAGTCTGCTACTGTTTTGCCTAGTTGTCATATGTGGATAATTGTAGCTGCAACTATCGTCATTTGTTGGTTGCTGATCCATCAGTGTGGACTCATACTCTTTGATTCAATTGTCATTTGTTAAATTTGACATTTATTATTGTCAGCTTTGTTAACACTTACTAGGGCATCCTGAATATGGGGTTTGTTATGCTTCATTAATTAATAAAAAATCAAGCACTCCACATGAATCAATCATGTCCATTTGTTGTTACATTTTGTCCATTTATTGTTTGAAAATGTGGCGACGTGTAGCCAAAATAAAAGTAACATATTGTTATAACTGTTTTTACATTCTTGAAAGCTATGTTTCTTGGCTTTTGAATGCAGCAACAGATTGATAATAGTGAATAATGAAGAACAAATAAGTATATTATTCACCAAATAACTAGCATAGACTGAAGTCTTTGTATTTCATAATTAAATATTTGTCCTTGTTTAAAATAATAAAAACATTGAATGGTTTTTGTGTTGTGATTTTATTATTAAACATGTTTTTATATACAAATGTATAAAATGTTATTTTTTTTAGAGTGAAGAAACTATTCGGTTTTGTAAAATAATTGTACAGATCTAAGTGGAACAAGAGAGTATTGTAGTGGTTCCACCCTGTTTTCAGTATGAGAGTAAATTGAAACTTGAAACATGTCAATATCTAATTCTGTCTCCTGAATAAAAGTCACTGTCTTTTGTAGTATATACAGTGGCCCATAGAGCTATGATGTCAGTGTTGTTTCTCTGTCCAATATGTCTGCCTCAGTGTTTCATACTCAGAACTCTCTTAAAGTATATGTTTGCACTCTGTGCTGCCTGTCCACATGTACATGTTCCAAACTTGAACTTTGTGTACATGTGGCTGCAGAGTCTGCTGTGTCCCGTTCTGAGGCGTAGAATTATAAGTTGTTTTGTTCTGATCTGTTCATAATGTGATAGTCATTGTGTGTTAGGGTTTGTGGCTTTCTTATTGACTTGATCATCTGTTTTTTCTGATGGTAGGTGATTGGTACATCTGGTTGGGCTTCAGCACCTTCCTTAGCCAGTTGGTCTGCTTTTTAATTTCTGAGATCTTCAAGGTGACCAAAATTATGTTTGAGGATATACTGTGGAAATCCCTCTATAGCGCATTCTTTATAACATATTTCCCTATATAACAACTTTTTTCAAAATCCCCAATTATATATATTCTTTATTGTTTTGTACTGTGTATAGCGAATTTCTGTTATTACATACATATTTTGTTGATCTGTACCAAGTTTTTATAACGGAATTCCATTGTGTTAGGTAGTGCCTAAGAACTAGACCTTCAAGATGACCCAAAGTATGTTTGAGAGTTTAGATAGTGTCTAAGGACTAGACTGGAATGAGATCTTACAAAATGACCTAAAGTATGTTTGAGATTTTAGGTATTGTCTAAGGTATTGGAACTAGATCTTACAAGAAACTGCAGTAATGTAGTGTCTGGACTCCCACTGACCAGGTGATCTGGATTTAACTTGTCACAAGTAGTTATGCAAAAAAAGTGACTCCTGTGGTTAGTCATCAGATCATCATCATGGCACATGGAAGTCCATAGTTCCTATCTCATATTAAATGTGTTTTTCAGTATGTGGTAGCTGAATGTTTTGGTTCTGTGTTGCGTGATAACTCTTCTTTTGATGTTTCTATACCACTTATTTCTGGCAATATTCTACTTCATTCCCAGATCCTGTATTCTAGACATAGACATGGGAGAAGAAATACATCCCATATCTTTCATCTGGTCTAACTTCTTGATTGCATGCATAATGTCAGCAAGTCCTTTAAACTATCCCTAATCACACTGGCAAGTCTGCTCTTTCATTTTTCCTAGAAGAATTGTGGTCAACTCAGCTATCATAAAATGTATACCAGGGCTTATGCTTTGGGAATGTGAAGAGTGTAACCATCACTGCTAAATGCTGAAGGTAGCATTTCTTATGGTACAAGAGCTCTGGAAATGTGAGGAGTATCATATTACTACTAAATGCTGAAGTCCACACTAGATAGAAGGTTTTTTAATTTTTATGGTACCAGAGCTCAAGCTTTTGGAATGTGAGGAGTATCCCCATCACTACTAAATGCTGAAGTTGACACTATTTAGATATGAGTTTATGGTAGCAGGACACCTGTTTGGCAAGCAGGACCTGAATTTTTAGTTCAGGGTACAAGGAATTGGACCACTGCTTCTTTTCCATACTTTTTTCTTGTCAAATGGTCCCTATGGAAGACTTTAAGATACATGACAGCAAACATTTCATCTTTGTCATTTTGTGGTAGACTCCTAGGTGGTGGAGAATGTTAGGTATATCATCTTTGCAGATGGGTCAACAGGTGTGACTGAAGAATGATGAACTAGTTGACCCAGACATATGCTGCACTCCTGGAAAGATATGATTATAGGATACTGCCGCACTGGAATTTTTGCCTTTGAGGACTAACCATGCATCCATAAACCCTCTCAACCAAACCTGAGATAGCAAACCATATTCGTTTGAGTATCATTGCAGTTACTAAACTGAGGACATGCTTTTGTCAGAAAAGCTATGGGCTGTTATGAGCTACCTGCTCACAGCTAAATGGATTATTTCATCATCATCATGGTTTCAGGCTCTGGGAATGTGAAGATCACCATTGCTACTAGATACTGAATTCATCAGGTTTTTAGTCAGATGATTTTATGGTATCAGGGCACAAGCTTTGGGAATGTGAGGGGTGTCACCATTGCTACAAAATATTGAAGTTGGCCGTAGTCAGATGAGCTTATGGTCAACCACTTTTTAGGCAGATGATTACTTATAGGAAAGCTGTGTGCTAACGATGCTGATTCATAAATCAATTACCTTTACCTTTTCTCATTCAAACATCTATGTATTATTTTTTTCTCTCTGTTTTCTCCGTTTTTGCTGTAAGACATCATTGAATTGAATGACAATATGATTTTGGGCTATGGCATGTTTGGTCGTTTGATATACACTAATATTCTGTCTCAGAACATTGGTAACTCCTTCAATCCACCATCTTCTTGGTATTCCAACTGCCTCATACTGTTTTCATTCTCATATTGTATGCTCTTGCTGCTGGCCAATATGGGTACATTCTCAATTAAGTGGCTGAACCATTTCATTCTGTATGTTAATATACTTTACTACAGGCATTCCAACAGTTCTTGTATTCTCTTCATTCCTTACATGATCTCTTCTTGTTCTGTTTGTTGCTTTTCTTAGACCTCATTCCACACTAGTAAGCTTTTCTCTCTTGTTCTTTAGTTAGTTTCTCTTCGGATCCTCATCATCATTGTATTCTGGACACGTCCTTTGGTGCTCCGATCTTCACTTGAGTGTATCCAATCATTACATGATGACTGACAGTTCAGTTATTTGTTGGTAAACATTCTTCTACACCCAGAGTAACTTTTATTTCTGGCTAACACCATATTTCAATCCCAGTTTCTTGTTTTTGTGTACATTTAAAATGAATCATCACCCACAATAATTGTATTTGTCTGTGTTGTTTCTTGTAAGGAGTTCAAAATGTCAGCATGATCCATTGCTCTACCAACAGACACAGTAGCAATGCAAACCAGCTGATCTGCTATTTTATTGCTGTGAACACCTATGTGACCGGCACAAAATTGAAAGTAACACATTCCAACTACAACCACTCGACTGCATTAAGACCCTGTTCTCAAATACAATCCATTTATGCCAAAAATGGATGTGCTAGTCCACAGGTGCAAACTCAAATGGTAACGCAATGTACTTCATGCTTCCAGGTGGAAATCACCTGAACTTTCATGTTGGTTATTACAGAGCGAACGCAGAAGAAAAAGAAATGCAACTCATTTGAATTTTTCTGATCATACTCATTGTCACTAAGGATGCAGACATGAGTTGCCATCTATGTACTCATTCAGTTGAAGGTCTTTGTCATTGCCATAATCTCCATAGGTATGCTGCTTGTAATCACAGCAAAGGCGTCACTCACTTTTGTTGGTCTTCACCACGATTAAGTTGTGAAGGCCAAAGCACTACACACATATCAAACAACTGAACCATCCGTGTATATAATCACATTCCCTTCCTTGGAATTCTCACTAATCAATGCCTACATCTTGGACACCTTTAGTTAGTGTTCATGTCTGACATTGTGTACATGTTGGTCCATTATGAAGATTCAATTTATGATTTGCATGCCTTTTGCATATCCAACACATCCAAAAAATCCTGAGCTATTACCCTTCAACGGATACCTTCACACTGTGGAATCATGGGAAATGAGAAAGCGGTTTCTGAACGTTTCTCAACAGGTAAGTGAAATGGAACAACACAGACATCCACTTTTCTACAAAAATAGCAAAAGAATAGCAAAAACAATAATCCATAACGCATGCACTTCAAAGTGGAAGACAAGCCCGATGCAATAAATAATTTCCATAGATACTAACAGACCATGCTATTTTTTCTTAGAACAGGCCACTGCAGGCTGTTGGGTCACCTTTACTGACTGAGGATCTTATACACAGATCAAGAATCCAAAACCCCAAACACACACTTTAGTACTACACAACATACAAAGAGCAGAGACTGGATTTGGCCAGAGGATACAGAATTGAAGTAAAAAAATATGAGGCAGCTGCTCTGACCTGAAGAAGACAGAAGACTTTGCCCTAACATGATTGCTGAATGCAGAAGATAATTTGCTTTTTGGTTTCCATCAAGATAGATGTGTGTTTCAAGTTTGGTGTAAGTTCATAATTTAAGTTGGGTTTTTATATTATTGTCTCGATCTCTCTGTCCATATTTCCATCATTCAAACATAATTGATAGAGTTATGTGAAATTCTTTCTGGTAACCTCAACATTTAAATTGTAGTGGTTTCTGTCCTGCATGACTACATTTAGTGTGATAGAACATAGAGAGATCTGATAAGTTTCTTAAAACTTAGAGATTCTTGCTAGCTATCACCAAATTCTTGCGTGTGAAAAATGACCCAACTGTAGTCCACGTATTTATTAAGGTTCACTGTAGCACTTGTGTTTAACTAAAACCGACTTTTGTTTCTATCCCAGCAATGGTCCATTTTGGCATTTAACTCTTCTATGTGAATGTCAATAGTGCTTCACGCTCGTCATTATTTGTTGTGCTCGTAGTCTTGATAAAGACCTTTTGGTCTAAATATCAATGTGTGTGATATTATGTGTGTTTCCAGTGATTAACCTGCTCCTATCTTTGCCTGTTGGATTTCAGTTTTTCTGCAGTAAGTACATTATTGAATAGTCCATTTTGAAGACTTCTATCATCTGAGAGCTACCCAAATATCCGTTTGAATACATATTTGTTTGTCTCATGCTTTGTATATACATTTTGTAAATGTTTGCTAGTCATATAAATATGTGTACTGAAAGCATTCCAGACATGACTTTGTATGTCAATGGTTTCTAGATTTTTGTCATATACGAGGCGTGTTCAAATGAAAACGGGACTTGTGGATTTATTTAAAAAGTATCATACGCAATTTAATATTTTCAACGGAATTGAACAAAGCAACCACTTGTGAATAAGAATGCACCTGGGTTCATCAGAAGAAATCTCCGTATGCATTTAGGCAAGCATCCCACTGTTTAGGTAGACGTCGAATGCCGTCCGAGAAAAAGTTGCGTGGCTGTTCTCTGAACCATGTGGTCACCGCTGTCTTCACGTCTGCGTCGCTGTTGAATCGCTGTCCCTTTAGTGCTTTCTTCAACGGTCCGAACAAATGGAAATCACACGGGGATAAATCGGGACTATAGGCTGGGTGATGAAGAACTTCCCAATTCTTCTTTGCCAATGTTTCCTGCACAATTTTTGCGACGTGCGGACGAGCGTTGTCGTGGAGAAGAATCACACCTTGAGAAAGTCTGCCTGGTCGCTTAGCCTTGATGGTCAGTCAGTACTGCTTTATCAAGCACGGCTATGGCTTCTTCTGTTGCAACAATATGCGCCTGACCTGGCCGTGCAAGATCTGCCGTTAACTCACGTCCGTCTTTAAACATACGCACCCACTCCATCACTCTGGTCCTCGACAAACATTTGTCACCATATGCTGCCTTCATTCTCCGATGAATGTCTACTGCTTGACATCCTTCAAATGAAAGAAACTGGATCACAGCACGCTGATTCACTTTGGTCGGGTTCGGAATCACACCCGCCATATTGTTAACAGTCTTCTGCAGCACATATGCATGCTGGGAAGATGAACACGTGACCGTATGTCAATTATTGGATACTCATTACTAGTGCAAAATGTCATCAATATCAGTGCGCTCTATCACGCGTGGTGTAACAAGTCCCGTTTTCATTTGAACACGCCTCGTACATTGATATGTCCTGATAGGATTTGCTACTAACATATTCATTGCATGAGATATTTGCCTCAGAAGTAAAGAATCTATTAATATCTTGGTTTCTTGAATCTATGGTAGAGAGGGGGATGGAAGGGAGGAATTACATGTCAAAATAAGGGAAATGGGGCAAAAGGTTTGGATGTGTTGATTAAATCATGAACGATACAGAGTTTGATATCTTGGTATGGTTATCTCGGGCTCCATATATGTAATAAAATCAAAATGAGACTCAGGAAATGAGATCAATCTAAGACTTAAGATGCTGAAGGCTGCCATGTCAAGGTTGAATATTATTTGGATAGGTAAGATTACAATAAAGATCAATCTATTCATATCGCTAGTGCTAAGTATAGGGACCTACTTGTATACGGATGTTAAAGTTGAGTTGAACACTCAATGCAGACACAGAAAGAAGGATTCAGGCTGTTGAAAGCAAGTGCTACAGATGTTTGATAAAAATTAGCTATATAGAATACAAGACAAATATAATTGTCCAGCAGCAAATAAATTTGCAGGTTATCAAGAACCACTTTTGACAGTGATGAAAAGGTGTAAACATGTATGGTTTGGATAAGTAATGAGACATGACTCACTTTCTAAAATTATTTTGCAAGGAAAAGTCGAGGAGAGGAGGACATAAATTCCTGGAAGGATAACCTCAAGGAATGGCCTGGGCATTATTTTTCTACACTCCTCCAAATGGCTGATGATAGTTGTTTGGAGAACATTTTATGTGCTGTCTCCAGTGTGGCACTCCTACGACTGATCGATTATGGGTCTTTTTATTAGTATGAAATCTTGATCTCTGTGAGGATTTTTCTGTCCTGACATAATCTATTTAGAAGTCAGTAGATATCATATGCATGTGTGATGCAAGGGCCTGAAAGGGGAGCAAAGATAGCAACTATGTTATACCTGCATGTTATAGGAGGTGACTAAGAGGTTTGTGAGGTGGAGTTGGCTGTCCAATTCCATAGAGGTTCAAAGTGACCCAGAAACCATGCTGAATTCAGATTGATCATACAGAAAGTCGCAGCTATCACAGCTAAGCTGTAAACCATAGCACAACAACACATTCTGAGGACTTCATCTGCAGGATTTTGAGAACAAATGCAGATGAAGAGGAAATAGAAATAAAAAAGAGGATTTATTAATATGCAACAATAAACCATCTTCTGCGTTCGTTCTTAAACTCCTGCAGTTTAGCAGGATGTAGTCAGGAGAACAGAATGCATTGTGACATGACTTACAACTTGGCTGCGATATCTGCACCTTTAGGCTTTACACATCTGACTTCAGCATGGTTTCTGGGACACTTTGACCTATAGGATGTAATAGCCAACTCCACCCTCAAAAAACCTCATTGGTCACCTCCTTTGACATGCATGGCAGGTAACAATGTTGACATTCTTTGCTTTTTTTCAGGTCCTGGCAACACATGATAAGACTCATCTTTAAACTTAGAACTGACCACTGCAGACTGGGCACCTATACTGGATCAGGGTGACTCACACAAATGAATCTACATGTTGAACACTTCAAGACTGTTCAGACTTCAATGAACTATGAAACAAAACATGGTCACACTGGACTGAGCGGAAGTAAAAACTTTGGGTCAGCCGCTCTGACCCCAAGAAGACTGGGAGCTTTGTCCTGATCTAGCAAGGCCAAAAGAATCAGAATTCAAAAAAATTTATTGACTTGCCAGAATGGCTAGTGAGTCAAAGTGGTAGTTATCAACAATAGCTAAATCTTCTGTCTATTAAGCTGAAAATCAATAGCTGTCTGTCTTTATCGTTTAGAGAACATTTAGAATTCATGTTGTGTGAATGCTCTTACAAGTACTTAATCAGTCTGTCTAATTCGGGAGAGGAACCCTTGATTGGCAATACAATATTATTAGTCACTTACATCCTATAGCAAGACTATAAAAGCGAGTACTGTAAAGTTCCATTATAATGATGTGGTCTTGACCAAACAGAATTTGCTATATACAATAAAAAAAATTAAAAAAAACAATGGAAATAGTTTTATAAATGTACTGTAAGCCTATACTACAGTTAAATCCAATTATAACAATTTGATCTGGATAGATGAAATATTTATGTAATAACAAAAATTCGCTATATACAGTATAAACAATAAAAAATAAATATAACTGGGAATTTGTTAAAAATGTATAAACTATTGAGAGATTCTATTGTAAACATATCACTTATATGAGAATTCTTGACAACAGGAAGCTGGTTTGAACGCATTATGTTTATTTCTCATAGCACTAAAGAATTATCATAATAATATATGGTATCTTAGTCGCTGAACAAAATGTGGGGCGCATTTAAAGTTTTAAGAACTTTGTAGGATTGGGCACATCTGAAGGAGAAGTGTGATTAAGCAGTGAACCATCATTGTTCATTGAAACATATCTTGTATAGGACATTGATATTAAACTATTGTTTAACTTTTTGGTGCCATTAATTCAATAATTTTGCCAGTACAATGTAGATGATCAGCTTTCAAACTAAGAGCAAGTTCAAACGGGGTGTGTTTGTGAGATATGCTGACTGTTCCACAGATCTGATCAGTATGTATATCCCTTGACATTTACTGGGGCTGAGGGAGACTGAGTACCTATGGGTTTTTCCGGAGTGCAATGATGTTGTTTAACAACCAATAAAATAAGAACAGGTGAACAACATAAATTGTTCTCATTGTTGTATAATAACTAATTAATTCTTTGTTGACCATATTAATACACCAAAATGCAGTATTACCGGTACTATCAATGATGCGAAATGAAATCAAGTGGATAAAGTCAAGTACCTTGGCACCATTTTAACATTAGATGGTCTTTGTTCCACTGAGATCACAAGCAGAATAGCACAGGCCAAACAACATTAACAAAAAAATTAGAAATATTCTATGCAATGGAGTAATATCAATGTATACGCAAGTTCGAGTGCTAGGATATTATATTGAGCCAATCCTTTTTTATGGATGCTGAGCATGGACAGTAAATAAGAGTGCCTAAGATAAACTGGAGGAAAATGAGATGTAGTTTTTAAGAAGAATGATGAAAATTCCATGGACTTCAAAGAAAACTAATGCAGAAGTTCTCAGAGATGCTGGGGTTAAATGACAAGTTATAACGAAAATTAGAAACAGAAAATCAAGATTTTTAGGGCATGTGATTAGAAAAGTAAATTTCTAACATTTAGTAATTTCCAGAAAGATCAAGGGGACAGGGGAAGACAGAGAGAATTTCTGGATGGGTTGACACTGTGGCACAAAAAGAAACCACTAACAACTTATTAACAACACGAGACGGAGAGTTGTGGAGAAGCATGATTGCCTAAGCCACTAGGCATGGCACTTGATTGACCATTCCATAGATTTATAAGTTAATCATGAATCAGGCATATGTTAATAATTCATAGATCTCAACCAATATGAAATTTTCATATTGATACGGATTTCAGAAGGAAAAAAATTAATATTTTTATAAGAAAGGTCATTTGGTGTTAAAACTCTTTCTGCCAGTAAAAATGCATATATCTTTGCAGATAGACTTCTATTTCAGACGTATCCATGATTATTCACTCTTGCAGATATGCTATCTAAATTTGCTTTGTTTGGACCGTAAATGAATTAGTATTATCTTATTTAGCTGTTTAAACTTTAGAAACCTGGTTAACAAAATGAAATCCTCCTGGTACTGTGTCATTAGACGCATGTAACATATTTATTTTAAATTTAAATTCGAACAAGGTAGGTTCAACATTTCTGAAATTAGAAAAAAATGGCTTCATCTTCAACTAGTAATAGAGATCAAAGATTTAGCAAATATCTGGCTTTATTATTCTTTGAGTGTTATAATTAGAGATATTATTTCAAATGATGTTTCGGAAAACAACATTGTTTTCGATTTTGACAGTGGAGATTACCGACTTGTTGAAAATCTGAAAAGAAATAGGCATAGATCTAATCTAGTAAGGGAAAAATCAGTGACTTTTGTGTGGCATATGAATTGTGTCATGGTGAATTTTTCTGACTCTACACCATTCAGTGCCAGACTTCCCATTTATTACAAATATTCCAAAATAGTGGAGCTGGTTTTTAGATTGATTCAATGCTGATAATTGAGAGTGAAATGATTTTTCTTATGGTCTGTTTACAAATAATTAAAAATGGAAATGTAGCTGGTGATATCCAGTTGATAATGACTCTTATTCAGACTTTTTAGTAATAGCAATAAAACAGACTGAGAATCAGATACAGAACTTGACCATGATTCAAGTAATGGTTTAGGTTGATACAAGATAGTTAAGTTCTATGGTCGAATAATGAGTGATGGATATTCGCATTGAAAATGGGAGCATGGTACTATTATTTCTAAACAAAATCATTCATATAATAACTGTAAATAAAACCTTTTTGATAAAATATTGATATAAACAATATTGTAAATTTTATTCTGAATGTCTACAAGTTCAAGCCCTAATGTTGATTGATTTTTAAATGATTTCCTAAATTGATCACTAGCAAACATAAAAAAAGTACATAGCAGTGAAAAACACTTGAATGAAAAAGGTGTGCAGGTGAAAGTGTTCAATTGTCTGCAGTATCTGTATCAAGGGTATGAAGGATACATTTTTTTTCAGACTCAAATCCATTACAATATTAACTCATATGCACTAAGATGCAACAACTGGCATTAAGTCACACTGTTCTCTTGAAAAGATGGTATATCCTCCATCTTTATATTGAATCCTAATAATATTATGGTAGAACAGGGAAACCCTTCTGAAGATGAATATCAATTTGGCTAATACTCAATAGTCCTATGTCTACATGTTTGATGTGGTTGAACTCTTGAAATGTATTACTTACTGATACAGAAATCACAGTACATGATTTACCTTCAAGGTAATATAATCACAGTTTAGATAAACAGAAAAGCAGTAAATGAAATAAATATGAAAATGAATATCAATGGCTGTTTAGCACTCATTCAACAGCACATACTCATTTAGTGAAATAGTTATTACATGAACATCATCACACAATTCAAGTCCACCAACTGTTGTGAGTTGCACATCTTTGGACATATTAGCAAGCTAAATGAATCCAAGCCATCAGATATTTCTTATGTGTTATTTTGGTCCAAAAGAGGAGCATAGAATAGGAAGACTGTGACTTGCCATGAGACTACAGAGGTTTTATGGTGGAGTCAGCTGTCCAACCCTATGGGTCAAAATAACAGAAAAGCCATGCTTATGTAGGTTGTCAGGTAAAGAAAAACATATTGCAGCCAACATGTAAACCATGACACAGCACATTCCATTTTTTATACTACAAATTGCAACCACTGGAGTTTGAGAATGAAGGCGGAAGACCTTTCTCAAAAGTTCGTAATTACATCGCACTGTAAACTATGACAACATATTCCATTCTCTGGACTATATCCTACTAACCAGCAGGAGTATGAGAGTGAATGCAAAAGACTTTTCCCATATTTGTGTAATTACATCTAGCATACATATTTAATTCTGAGCTCAATTACAAATATATATTTGATTCTCTGAGTTCACAAAAGGAACAGATATTTTTCAGTTATACAAGTCTCTTTGGTTAAGTTATCAGTGTGCATTTTCATACCAAAAAATTGCCTACTGTGACCTAGTTTTCCCTGATGAGGACTCGGCAATTAATGAGAATGTCATCTTGAGACTGGAAGAATGTAGCATAAAAAACGCAATGATATTGTAGGACAATTGCATGATTGAATATGATGTGTAGGGCTATATAGTCAGCAGGCCAATAGAGTTATATACAGTCAAATTCGATTAAAACAACTTAGTCCTTACTGATGAAATATTTATATCATAACTGAAATTCTCTATATACAGTATAAACAATAAAGAACAAAAATAATTAGGGATTTTTAAAAGTTGTTAAATAGGGAAATTTATTATAAACATAGAGGGATTCCACTATACAATTTAGGGGCCTATATACGCTCTTCCCCATCTGCTGATAGAGACTGAGCACTTGTGGATCAGCCTCAAGTGGACTATAGTTGCTTCTGTTATCTAAAACATTAGTAAAGAAATATTGTTCATTCACAGAAATATGCAGTAATGATTAATTATGAGCAGTTTCTCTGGAATTGTTGAATGTGATATGTGAACATATACTCTATTTCTGATCTGAATAACAAGTTTATTTGGACTCAGTAACTAAAGAAATTCTGAAAATGTTCTACCAAATGTAGTAAAAAACAAAACATGAAATGAGATTAACATTTCTGAATAAAAACAAAAATTAATTCTAACTGGCAACAATGAAGATCCCTAATGAAATAACCTACTAAACTCTAGCCCAATTTATGACAATGTCCTAATCGCTTTATATTTGTTACAACTTGTCTTCATTCGCCAATGTGGTAGCCGTGGCCTCGATTTCTAGATCAGGGTGCAAATAGTCCTACCCTAAAGTGTGACTAAGGCAAGTTGGGGGATAGGCTGGCAACTTGTGAAAAAAATCATCGTTGTGATTGCATGTTTTATCTAGATTTCTACCTTTGGCTTTGATAAATGGTCCCAATGGATGATGAAGAAATGCAGGCCAGTGACCATTGCTCCTTTGTGGTAAACTTCTAGGTGGCAAGGAATGCTAGATGTAACAGCACTGCAGAGGAGTTAACAGATCTGACAGAAGAATGGTAAACTAGTTGGTCCAGAAGTGTATGCTATGCTCCTGGCAGGAGGTGATGATACTGGAATACTGCCACATTGGAACATCTGCCTTCAGGGATTAAACATTCATTTATAAACCCTTCTAACACAACCATGCCTTTGAGACAACAAACCTTATATGAGTTTGCATGTTACCTTGGTTAGTCAACTGAGAACGACCTGTGCTTTTGTCAGAAAGGCTATGGGCTGTGAAGAAATACCTACTCACAACTAAAGTGATTACTTACCATGATCATAGGCCTATTGCCTTAAGCTTTAAATTTATATGACCTTAGCTGACTACCAGTAAATTTATTCATTAACTGTCAACTTTTGAAATGGTGGATAAGACATTATTTAGATTTCTTGTTAGTATTTTACATTATTATTATTTTTAATAGACACGACGGCATGGAGAGAGTGTTACTGGAGGGGATGATAGAAGGCAACAGGGGCAAAGACAGACCAAGACGCCGTTGGACAAAAGACATTCAAGAATGCCTGCGCATGTCACTGAAAGATGCAGGACAACTTGCTCAAGGCCGCGGAGAATTCAGGAGATCCATAGGAAAGACTATGTTCTGGAAAAAATATGTCACTTGATGATGATGATTTTAAATTCTATATTCCCTCATGTGTAAACTGGGTCTGAAATGGTAGCAAAAAAGAGTAACTCTGTGAGCTGTCATGCAGTTTGAAAACATGACAAGGTGACTAAAGAAGTTGTGCACGGGGTTGAATATTCTACCTCGTGATCTCTAATGAAAACACATATGTTGGACTGTTTGGAAAGAATAAACCTTTTATCTGAAGCATGCCTCAAGATTTCAAGAAAGTTACAACAAAGTCTTCCCTAAAGTAGAAGACTGTCTAACTCATGGTATTGTAACCTACATCTACATTGAGTAAGACAGCCATGGGTGTAGAAGATGCCCATCTCCTGACATTTCACACGAATATTTGATCAACAGTCTTCTGGAAAGTGAATGAATAGAAAATCTAGAAGCACTTCTTGGCATCAGAAGTGCACTGAGATACACTAAACTAGAGTTGAATATAGAACTGCACAACACAGGAAGTGAGCAACAAACTTGCTCTTGTGCTG
The DNA here is from genome assembly GCA_034231615.1 of Meghimatium bilineatum. Classification (NCBI taxonomy): domain Eukaryota; kingdom Metazoa; phylum Mollusca; class Gastropoda; order Stylommatophora; family Philomycidae; genus Meghimatium; species Meghimatium bilineatum. The sequence continues at coordinate 36,197,063 of CM067298.1, forward strand.
GGTTAGAAGAATACATAAAAATGATCTTCTAAATTACTGAATAGAGAAAATTTATCTTGAGCTCAACTAGATAAATGGAAAATTCATTTGCATCTCCATGTAGTAGAGGATGAGAAAAATAGCTCTGTGGGATTGGGTGTCATAATGTACCTGAACACATATGTAATTGATCAGAAATGGTCACTTATGCTGATGCCCAGAAATGTACAGAATAGTACCTGATCATCTAAAATGTATGGAGTAGGATAACTGTATTATAACATTTTATATTTTCAATCTATCTGCAGATATCAACTGGAGATCCACATCCATAAGCCCAAAACCGATTTGGTACATAAACACAGTCCTCCAGTGATTCTATCTCTAGCGATGTGCATGAGTGATAAAAACAAAGATCTGTCCTGTCCTTAATGTTGTCTGTCCATGATTTTCTTTGTCCTTCTCTGCTTAATTCATTCACATATTACTGCCTCTTGCAGTATTCGTTTTTGACAAGGAATCATGTCAGCATACATGATCAAACGATGCAAGCTTTAATCTTTTGGACCTGTATGCACCTATATTGGATCTATGTTATATTTCTTACATACACAATTTTCTTGTTTCATTATAGGAGATGCACATAATTCATCTGTAACATGTATTCGAAGGCATGTAATCATCTCTCCATGTCTGCAGTGAGTGTGCATTTTTCACAATCACACAGCACAAAAGAAAGCGCTAATGAGTTATATAAATTTGTGGGGCCCTATTTTTATTTTAACTTTGATGTTGCTATCCAAAATGATGATTGCCTGCACATTTTAAGGTGAAGTTTCATAATTCTACAGAGATGGATACATGATATGTTAAAATTGATGATTGGCTGCACGATGTAAACAATGTGATAGATGAGGTAACTAGGTTGTTATAAAGGGAATTCTGTATTAAATGTGGTGTAAGTAGGAGTGTGAACCTGTGAGGCAGAATGAGGAGTGTATATTAACCACCAAGCCATGGAAGTCACTATCATGCATTCCCTTCAACATCTGCTGAAAGAGAATGAGCACCTGTTGGTTTGCCCTGAGTGTGAAGAAGTCTATTCAAAATCAATAATTGTACAAAGTGAAAAATGTCAGTTCAACTGGGTAACATTCACACTTATACAGTATAGACTATATATAAGTAAGTGATGTAATATCTTCACTCTGAGCAAATTGTATTTCTTTGCTAAAAAAACATAACAAAATACATTTGTATTCATAATCATACACATATTTAAAATATTTTTCCTCATTTTTCCAACCTCTAAAAAAATGCAAGAGTATGGTGTTAATTGACTGACTGTTATGTGCTGACATTCACGGGAAACAAAATGGATTATCTGCTAGATAGAGGTTTGCTGCATCGAAATAAGTGTATAATGTAATAAAATGTAGTAAGCCTATCTGTTTCTTAGATTTTTGTGACATATTTTCAAAATATTTTAGACTTATAAAACATACTAGGCCTATATATATATATATATATATATATATATATATATATATATATATATATATACATCTGGCCATACATACAATATAGCAGATAGCAATGTAAACTGGAATTCAATAATACACTTGTGTCTGGTTAGTCTATTTCCATGTATTTTTCTGTGGAAGTGCTTGATCAATTCTAATTCATCTTTTTCTGCTATACAGCCTACATTGGTCATGCTATATACCCGGTAATAATTTGCACCAACAGACAACCATATATCCTTATATTATCTTAGAAAGTATAGGAGGCTCTGTGACAAAAAAGTACAAAGCATGTTTAGTATGGACACAGTGGCGTAGCGTGGGTCAATGGCGCCCGGGGCGGAATCATAATTTTCTGCCCTTGTGGCATTAACAAAATATGGCAGTGATTGGGAAAGCCTGGATGAGAATAAAATTGCCGCCCTCCCAATGATGCCACCCGTGGCGGTCCGCACCTCCGCCCCCCTCTCGCTATGCCACTGTAAGAATAAAGTACCTGGTTAGACTTCCGCCACAGACCATAGTGCATCTAGACCTTTCAGAAAGCAATGGCCACACTGTGAAAGATATATTGCCTAGAAAATCACTACAGCCAAAAAAGTAAGGATATCATTACATCTTGGATAGAATATACTATCAACAGTGTAAATAAATGTCATCAGTGTTTCATCATGATGGAAGAAAATATCAAATGAACAGTCAAGCACTCACTGGCATAAGTGAATATTTTTGCAGATCATAACGTAGCTTCCTCAATGTCCTGTCAATCACAAATGTTTGCTAAAGTAAGATGAGGCATTTTCTGTGATGTAGATATAGAAAAGGGGAAACTACTAAATTATTCTTGGGAATAAGTACCAGGGTACATAATGAAAAAAAATGAAAATAGTTAAATAGCAGTTTTACATTGAACAATACACAGGATCAACCAAAAGGTCTTTATCAAAATAGGGATGAACAAACACAGAATGGAACCACAAAATCAAATGAAGACTTTTGCTAAATGCAAGCAGTGTAATATAGAACTGACAGGTCTGGAGAACAACCAAAAAAACACAAAGAAAGGCAAAAACCACATAAATGTGATAACATGATGAGAAAGTGCAATAGGCACACAAAGAAAATGCAAAATTGAAAATAAAAGTATTAAAATGATTGATCTAAAGGAATTTTGTGCAGACATATTACAAACTATGATGCAACTCATTGAATTTTCCAAACCAGTTCCTGCTAATTGGTAGAAATTTGAACATGAATGTAACAGAAATAGCTTAAGCATTAGAGGATGTGTAAACTTCACAGATGGTCAACAAGATTGATTTCTTACAAATAGTCACATAAACATTTCCCATAGACCCTTTGTATGCTGTAGACATACTTGAATTTCTGTCCTTGTTTATAGGCCTTCATCTGCTATTATTATTATTAGTTGTAATTTTGGTATGCAGTATTGCTGAAATCATAACTGAGCACTAAACTAATAAAAGAATTGGATATATTATGACATTTCATCTAATACCTCATAGTAGATAAAATAATATCTCATAAATGAAAACATGATTAACTAATAAAACTGATACATTATGACTTTCTATCTAATAATATCTTACAGAGCAATGTTTACAGAACAATTTCTCATAATGTTCTTTGCTAAGAATGACACTTGAGCAAACTGTCTGATACAGACATTGTCTATAGTCAGTGAACAATATATGATGTTTTTATCTAAATGTACATCTATAACATAAAATGTATCTAGAAGGGAAATTGCAGTCATATTTAGCTATGCCTTCCGCATACATTTTACATAAAAATTGTGTTCTCAAGTAATGAGTAGAAAAATATCTTTACATTTTTCACAACCATATGAACTATCTATGAATAAATATACAAAAATACACACAGTGGAAGTTTGTCCTACAGGACTGAATAGGGTTTTTCTCATAAAACAAATGAGATATAGACTTAATGATACTGAATTAGACAGATGATTGGCTGTATAGAAACTTGTTCAGTGCCTTTAATTCACTTTCTCTCTCTCTCTCTCTCTCTATATATATATATATATATATATATATATATACATACACATAGGATGTTTATATGTAGAACTATATATATGCCTAAATATATATTTTCTTGCAGCCATGTTAAGTTATGTCTGTCATCCATTGTGGAGAGAATAGTTTGGCCTGTATCTGATGATTACAGTGAACTAACTGTTGTCCATCCCATGTGAAGGGGCTTGTTCTTTATCTTTTAGTTCCTCTTGTTCTTTCCAAAAATCATAATTCAACTGTAAGTGCTGCAAAAGCTCTGGGATATCACAGTACACTGAAATAATGAATAAAATACATTAATATTCAATGGATAGAGCATAGGCATATATTTATAACTAAATTCCCTATTGGCCATCTATACAATTTAGTCATGCCTGTTAGCCTGTTTACTAATTCATTTTTAACCACCTTAAATGTCTGGATACAAAGTTGAAACTGATCACTGTTGTTGGTGACAGTATTTCTATGTATGGCCCAATGTTAATGCCATGAAACACACTAATGGAGTATAACCTATATAAATATATGCTTGTAGTTTATCATCCAAGACATAGCAAAACCTCCTCTACAATCTTCGTCTTCATTGTTGGACCACTTGTGGTGACAGTAAAGGTATTGCTGCTCTACTTTACTTTTTCCTGGAATATGTTAAGAGTCCTATGTGATTCATTGGTGATGAATGATGGATTTATTAGTACACATCTCAATATTATTGTGGACAATGTTTTCGTCAAACAATGCTCTGACTTCCACATTCACTGCATTTATGTTTGGTTCCTAATAGTTTCTATATAATTATATAAAATTTTATTTACAATTTATTTTATTTACAATCTGATGAAATGGCAACAGCAAAAATACCAATTTCTAGGTTTAGGTTTATGTATGTTAATTATATATAGTCTTCGCTCACTGGACATGTCCATAGGTGCTCAGATCTTCACTTCAGTAAAGATCTCAGTGTATAGCAAGTGATGGTTTCAATTCTGTGTTGGTTGAGTGTTACTTTAAACCATAAAACAGTGTTTTGTTAGGCCTGGTCTCTGGGGCCATGTCAATCCTCACTTCCAATATCATATTATCAATATTGACATACTCATGAATTCTCTGATGCAGTCTCACAAAGAGCATTGAGTATGTCTGCTCTGTTCATAGATCCACTCTCTATGACACAGCTAGTCAACTTGTCCCACTAATTTATTTTCCTCCACACCTGCATATCTGGGGATGAAGATAAAATTGGTTTTACACAGTAAGTCCACTTTTTAGCTCCCTCCAATGACTCCACCATTCACCTATTTTGACATCCTTTTGTGTGTTACAGTGTTAGACGTCATCCAGTAAGCCTACATTACTTGTGTTCTAAGTACTATTTTCATTCAGTTTTACAGCAGTATACCTTTATTTGATTGTCCTATTTTGACATAATCTATTTTGATTTTCTGAAACATACTCATGCAGTCACTCAGTATGCATGCATGGGAATAGCTTGAAATTTGAGCCAGTTAGTGCCTGTGTTACATCAAACACCTTCTTCATTAGATTATTCGTTGTTGAGGTGAAGGCACCACTTGTTAATGTACTATTCTTCCATAAGATAACAGTAAAGGCCCATGTGAACTACTGGTGGCAGATGTAGAGGTTGGAAAGAATTCAAAATGAAGTAAGCAATGTGCAGATGACAGACTCATCTAGTAAATGACAACATGCGTGTCTTCAGCATGTCTGAAGATGAGTACATTAACCTCAGCATCCATGATGATAATGATGTTCGTCCATCGTGATCGACGATGACCAAAACTCAACCATAATAATAATAAATAATAAAATAATAAAGTTAATAGTGCGTTTTTAAATGACTAGCAAGTCCAATTCGCGCACAAAATGTTCTTTTACAGAATTGACAACAATAGAAGGTATCTGTGTGAGGTTGAGATGTTTTTTCTTTTCTATGTGTCCGCTTCTGTCTTGCAGTTTCTTGTCTGAATTCTTCCGCCGCTAGTGCTCCCGTTCTAATGCTGTAACGCCATGCTGTTTTATCCTGAGTGAGGCTCTCCCAAGCGCCTACGTCAATGTTAAGATGTTTCAAGGATGACTTGAGCGTGTCTTTGAAACGCTTTTTCTGTCCACCAGCTTTTCAAAGTCCTGCCTTGAGTTCTCCGTAGTATATTTGTTTTGGCAAATGCGAGTTCTCCATACGCACAAGATGGCCTGCCCAGCGTGCCTGCGCATTCATAAGTATTGTGTGGATGCTTATTGAGGTTGATTTTTCCAAGACCTCGTAGTCTGGTACTTTGTCCCACCAACGGATGTTTAGTAATTTACGTAGGCAGGTAAGATGGAAATGATTTAACTTTCTTGCATGTCTAGCATACACTGTCCACGTTTCACAGGCATATAGTAAGGTTGGTATAACAGCAGCATGATATACTTGTAGTTTTGTGGTTGTCCTTATACCTCTTCTGTCCCATACATTGTTGTGTAATCTGCCAAATACAGCACCAGCTTTTGCCAGTCTATTGTTAATTTCCACATCAATGTTGACATCGCGAGAGAGAGTGCTTCCAAGGTAAGTAAAATTGTCGACTACCTGCAGTTTTTCCTGATTGACGATGATGGAAGTGGCAGTATGTTGGCTATTTGATGTTGCTTGGTGCATGACTTCTGTTTTTTTGGTGTTAATAGTGAGACCAAAGTTGTTGCAGGCCTTTGAGAAGCGGTCTATGGTGCTCTGCATGTTTATGACAGAGTCAGCATACAATGCACAGTCGTCAGCATAAAGTAATTCTCTAACAGTACTAGATTTAGTTTTCGTGTTTGCTTTTAGACGACGTAAATTGAAAAGACCACCATCCGTTCTGTAATTGATCATTATAGCCTAATCTCTATTAGGTGTGACAACTGTCTTCAATGCCTCTAGAAAGACCATGGTAACATGTATCCATTCATCACCTGATATGATGTCTTCCAATGCACACATCTGTTTAACAGTTTCTTCACACATCCCATCCATGATTTGCCTCACTTAAGCCCGCTCTGCATCACATAAGTGAGCTCTATGTGCATTGGATTTTCTGTATTACAGCTCACTCTAAAGTATGCATGAGCATATGACATGTTAAATCTGTGAGATATTCTTGGAAAATCAAAGATAAATCTCATAATCACACAGGGTTTTTTCCTGGGACAATCCAGGATGATGCATATAGCTAAATTTTGAATTTTTTCAAACCTCTACTTTTGTGTTTCACTAACAGTCTCATAATAGTGCATACATATTCAACAACAACAAGAAAATAAGCCTCATACACAACAATGAGCTGTGATTTTTTAGTGTAAGCTTCTACCATCACTCTCCGAACTGATGGACTTTTTATGACATTTGCAAAAACATGATCAACGTCTTCCTGAAAGCACAAGCCACAATTGAATCAAGCACTTGGGTATTTTAATGATGAAATCCTGACTACACTATTCTCTCTCTTCCCTATGACCAGTGTTACAGACTTTGTAATGTGATTGTTAAAAAAGAACCATGTCATTGCTGCCTCTGCTTGGCTGATCAGTGTCATATTCGGATAATATTCTGTGTATTTAAATTAAGTGACATATTCTTTCTAGAATGTTGTTTTCATCGTGGATACTCTGAATTCCTCTCTGTTCTGGACATACATTCCTTGATGTTGCTAGTCCTAGAATCATTACCGGGTATATCAAGAGGCAATACAGGCTAACTTCTACTGCAGTGCTCTGAAAGTTTCTGTTGGACCCTTCCCAATATATATCAGGGTATTGTCAGCAAAGGATTCCTTCCTACCTCTGCTATCAAACTGATGCTGTGTAATATTGAGTTTACACATAGAATATGCTAGATCAGAGGAAATATCTCTGAGATATCTATTTCTGACCATGGTCAATCTTCGTTGAGGAACATAAATCTGCCAAATTGTTTCTCTTTTGCTACTCCAAGACAAAAATATTCCTTCCCACCCCCCTTCCCCCTTGAGTATCTTACTGTATCCTTAAAGAAATGGATGGGATGTAGCTGACAGATTTAGAGATATGCAACCATTCTGATGCCTATCTACATGTCTGTATTTTTAAAAAAATACACAAGTGTAAGATATTACAAATTTTCGGATTGTTAATTAAAGGTGTTAAAATATTATAATTTTGGTTATGTTTTCTATTTACGAATAGATGGACAGGGATGATGAATGTCATTTTGATAATTATTTGAAAGTTTGTTTATTTATTAGATAATCCAATCATAGGTCTATATATTATCTGTAATGCATAATTTGGTAAAATATATTTAAATTGGCAATAGTAAATGAAGTACACAATTTCATTGGATATTTTTCCCATCATAATTTTATTTAGATTTTTACTCAAAAAAAGTTGATAATCATGCCACCATAAGTGCACCCTAGTACATCCTTGAGTTATATGCATTGCTTTGTCCTGAATTCTATATTTATTTGTTCCTCTGATAACAATATAAGGTGTTGTAGTTTGCAGTCACCCTGAAGCAACCTTTCTAGTTGCAGCCCCTCATATGCTTTGATTAAATCATGAAATTTACAAAGTGAATTAGTTTAATGTTAAAAAAAACAAACAGAAAGTGTATAAGAAAGATAATTATAGAAACATCAATTTGGATAAGAATATATAGTAATACAGACATACCATCCCAGGCATCAAACATAGTGGTAATGAACAGATTGATGAATGCCAACTGACACTTAGGGATGTTAAGTGTCTTTCTGTCAAATTGTGCCATCACAACTGGCAATCCTCTGCTCTTCTCTTCGTCAGTCTAGAAGTAAGAAATCAGAATCAGATAGTTACCACATTGCGTACTGAAAGCCAATGAAATGAGCTTCAGACCTGATCAGAAAAGGTGGTAAGTAGACCTACTGATAATAATAAATATATAATAGGATAACAAATCATGCTTTAAAATGGGTGAACATTTTCAGTCATAATTGGATCAGTAATTCTGTTAATAAGCCTCTATCTTGTGCCAAAAACACTGATAAATTAACAGTCAAATTAAATTATTTAACTTCACATGTTTGTTTCCAAGTGGAAAATGTCTGCTTCTTCTTCTTCTTTCTGTCCTCATGTACCTTTCGGTGTTGAGGGGAGAGTGAGTGTACGGTCTTTTGCCCTTCTATTTGCCTCCTCTGCTGTTATATTTCTGAGTGTCTCTAATACACTATCTATCTACCTTTTATGAGGGCGTCCAATAGGTCGCCTGTTTTCGTATCGTTTGTTAAGTGTTTTTTGGATAATACTTTGCTCTTTCTGTCTGTACCATTTAACTTGTTGTTTCTGTATGTATTCTATTGTTGGCTTGATCCCTAATTGTTTCCTTAGTGCTTCATTCCTGATTTTGTCTCTCAAGCTAACTCCAATCATACATCTCACACATTTCATTTCAGTGGTGTTAATCTTATATATTGTTCTAGAATCTAATGTCCAAGTTTGACACTGATAACACAATGTTGCTAAGAAAATGGTGTTGAAAAGCGCTTTCTTTATTTCTAGTGTAATATCTTTGTTTCTTAGTAAAGGTGTTAATTGACTAATGATCTGACAGGCCTTATTACATCTTGCGTTTATTTATGCTTCTTGTTTGTTATCATATCTCAATGTGCTGCCCAGATATTTGAATTCATCTACTTGTTTTAGTTGTTTATTGATTATCTATGTGTTGATGTTCTCCTTTTCTCTTGCAATATTCATTACTTTTGTTTTGTCTATGTTGATTTTCATTCCAAATTGCTTGCCTGCTGTGTCTATTATGCTTAGGTGGTCCTGCAGGTTTTTAATGCAGTTGTGGAATAAAACCTGGTCATCTGCAAAAAGCAGTTCATTTGCTTCATTAGAATTTGCTGTTTTGTTTATATGGTCCATGTATGTAATAAAAAGTAGTGGGGATAATACACATCCCTGCTTTACTCCTGTGCTAATCACAAAGTCCTCTGTCTAGCCTGCAGCTGTTCTTATAGTGCAACTGCTGTTGTTATAGAGACTTCTACAAATGTTAAATAAATGTTGGCATACTCCATACATTTTTTAATGTTTTCCATAGTTTTTCTCTGTTTACTCGGTCAAATGCTTTCTCTTGATCTATGAAGGATATGTATAAATTTTCTTTTACCATGTAAAATGTCTTTTACCATGAAAATCAGTGATTTTGTTATGAAATTATCATTTGCAGCTTGAATAAATGCTAAATAAGCTATACTTTTGTTGAAATAGTGATCTGATAATTCTAGTGATAAGAAAATATTGAAAATAGCAAGAGAATAAATTTTGATAATTTTTGATTAGTGATTTTCTGAATTAATGGAGGTATAGGGTAGTCAAGGGTGAAGATCAGCAGGCAAAAATCCACAACAGGTTTATTTCTAATCTATGGGCTTTGTCAATACCACATGTGACTTTGTCAGATGCCAAAATTCCAATCTTTGACACAATAAAGTTTGATAGGTCAAGTACGATTTAATTTTTAACAATGAGGCTAAATATTCTTTCTCTATGTTTGATTAATTTTTTTAAAAACTTCTCACAATCTGCCTGTTGTTATCATTTATATTTTATTTTTTAAATGGTTAAACTGATATGATGGAGAAACTGTTGTGTTGTTAAGCTCGTAAGTACATTATCTTGTAGGCTACTTCATTTCTTTTTCATTGGAATTATGATAGTTGCTAACAGTGTGATTTACGGTAAAGATTTACATGTTATTGGGGCAAAAATCTGCATACAATTGTATGACGAAAATACTGATGTCATGAGGAAGTTGCCAATGATGATTCAAAGCTAGGAGATACCTATATATATGATTATAATTATCATCCAACCTTACAAAAACATAATTAGTTTTAAAATGGAACTTACCAACAATTTTTTTAAATTCTGACATTTCTTTTTCCAGATTAATGTTATAAAACTATGCATATCTATTCCTAGCATACACTTACACACTGTTTGTTTACTAGATCTGTTGCAGTGGCTTACCTCAATTTTATAATGGTTTTATCACTTTTTTGAGTGTGGTTCTTTGCACCATAAAATGGGGCAAATTCCCACATTTACTTTAGCTCATAAACTCTCATTTTATTGTCTACATGCAAGACTTATGCTTTCAATACACTCACTAATGTAAGAGGGATATATAAGCTTAACAATGAGGACAGTTTGTTGTCTGTAGATAGGTCTAGGTGTCAGAATACAGTAAAATGTAAAAAGTACACATCTGCAAGAGTGACAAAACTAGACAAAATGAAAAATGATGAAATCAGGAGAACAAATGGTATAAGACCATGTACAAAATACATAGAGAAACAACAAATAAAATGGTTTTGACACCTTATGAGAATGAACCATAACCAATTACCAACAAAAACATATAACATAAGAAGGTCCAGATACAAGACCAGAGGAAGACTTAGAACAAGATGGATAGATAACATCAAGACAACACTGAACAAACACGGATTTGACGCAGCCAAGGTGACATATCAAGCCTTGGATAGACAACTAAAGCTCCCAGTCACCACTCCTATACATAACAGCAAGTGTGAATATTCTGACCACCATCCATCTGGGATAGACAGTAGAATGCTTTTTGTCACTGGTAACTCTCATGAAGTATTTGACATGTGCCAGTACATGTCTGGATGTGATGGAAATTAACACTAAAAAGTCTCTTAGATAAGCTCCATTCAAAAGCTATTCCTAGATATTTAATTCTATCACTCTGATATTTTAGTCAGTACTATTTTCACAATGTTATTATTAAAGAACAGCACATGATGCAATCCTTACTGGGATTTATCTGAGATCTAGAGTCCTTATACCATTAAGAAATTGCTCATAATGTTTCATGTATATTGTCTGGTTCTGTGGCATAGAGTGTGTTAGTGATGGTAAAGGTATCAGGTTCAAATTCTGCCGCAGGCAATTGTGCATTTGGACCGTTCAGAAAACAATGGCAAACTACTGAACATATTTATATTGCCTAGAAAATCACTACAGTAAAAAAATGCTGGGTTGATGGCTACATCCTGAATAGGATATGCTACTAATTAAACAAAATTATATATGATTTACCATTTTTTGTTTGCCTATCTTTTCCAATCCTATTTGTGTGGATGTCATCTGCAAATGTCAGTGTTCATCCTGGCCATAACGGTTGAATATTGGCAATTTTTGTAGTGTAAATATTAAACGGCACAGGTGATATTGGGAATCTCTGAGGTAACCCAAGTCAGTAATACATATCAATAATATTGACAGTTGAGGTATAAATCATGATGGCTGTGAAGTTTGCCAACTCTATAGCCATGAGTGGGCAGCAAATATGCAAGAACAGCTTATATAAATATTATACACACTACCTGTCAAGTGTAGTCTTAGAAAGTTATGGTTTAGTATTTAAAAAAAAGGTGCAACCACATATCCCAGGCCTATTTTTAATCAAAATAAAAAAAAATCTGCGCTGATCACACATATATGGTTATTGATTACATCCGTTACTGCATTTTTAGAACTAGATACAAAATGGCTACTATAATTCTAAGTTTGTTAGAGATGAACAATTCTGTTTAAGTAGGGACGACAGCTGCCGGATTCAAAATTTTTGTGTCGCACAGTGAAAGCATCCCCCCACCCCCAATCTGCTCGGCATTCACTAAGCAATCCACCTGTACAACCCTCCTAAACAAATATCTCGACCTCGAACCACTAATTGGTAATTATAGACCTATTAGAAAAGTGAAATAATTTGTGGGGAAAAAATTGCCATTATTTTTTATTACAGTTTGTATAATATGTAATTCTGGGATACGTGATAGAACCCAATAAACTTCCCATGTTTAAATTTCGGTTTGTTTTCCAAAGTTATGAAAATTTTGTGTGAAATAGTGTTTTTATCATTCCATGCATTACTGATATCATAAAAGTTTGTTAATTAATTTAGGCCTATAGCCTATAATCTTGAGCTTCATTTATTCACAATTAGATATACTGCATGTAAATCATCAAGATAAAGGTATATTATACTTTGTAACTTCTTATACTGCATGCATGTTAACATTTTTAACCTCCATTTTGTCACATTTTATTGTATACCAGTATATTGTTAAATATTGTGTATCAAACCCCTAAGATAGCCAAACTATATAAAACCTAGGTTTAAAATATTTAAAAAAATGTCATAATTGCATTTTTCCCTTTAATTAGTTGCAGATAGGTGATACTTGTGGCTATTTGATAAAGGTCACGTGCCCTTGCATTCCGCATGTCATGTACAGTGTATTTTTAATTTACCCTCTAACAGAAAAACTCAGTCAAAAGTCATATATACAGCCACTTAAACACAAAATTCATTTTGAAAACATATATCTGACAAATGCATATGTTCAACTAAAGATAGCATAGGCTCTATAATCTTCTTAAAGCCAAGTATCATTATTGAAACATTTGATGATTATTAGATTTGGTACATTTTCTAACCTGCTGGCAGTACTCCTCTGCAATTCTGTATGCCCATTCTTTGCACATATTCAGTGGGCGAAGGGGATTGCTGACATCTGCACATTTAATCATCATTCTCTTGATAAGAATCCTATTTTCGTGCATGGATAAATCAGCCAAAACTGCACTCATATCAGCTTCATGGGTTTCCACCTGGAAATGAAAGATTGAAGATTTTGGATAAACTATTAGGCATACATCACTTCATCATATTCACTCTCATTTGCCATGATTACATTAATTTTGGATAAGCTACTAGGTATACATCACTTCATCATATTCACTCTCATTTGCCATGTTTACATTAATTCAAGTGTCAATTTAGCATTACTTATCACACTCAAAATTTTAGCCTTGATTTTCACATTCTCGCATTGATTTATCTTTAGGCAGGACAATGGTATTAGTTTTAGGATGTAGTCTAGAGAATCTGTTATCATTTTATTTGCACCAATGACCCAACACTAACTTTCACATTAGTATCTAAAATACTCAATGTTTTACCAATTCCTATGACCTGTGGATATCCATAGCGATATTATTGGTAAGCCAGCTATGCATGGCAACCTGTTTATTAGCATCGTCCACATTGCACATTGGCCTTTTCACTAATCTGAATGCTAGCTGCAGTCAACATTGCAATGAATGTTTCCATCAAACATCAGCATCATCACAGGATTTCCATCCATATAACAAGATGGTTCATTCCATGGAGTCTATTATCACTGCACTCTGAGCATTTATATCTTCTTATTATCATTCTCCTTAAGCATGCCTCACCAATGGCCCACTAGACATACCACACATGCAACAGAAAACCTTAGTAGATGACATGCCATTATATTGAGGATCTCTTATGAAAACATTGTAGCATGTCATCTATACAATTATAGACCCCTCTCTGAATATAAGGCTCCTTCAATAGGCATGAACTAAGCCAAAAGTTGAAGTCTCCTGAGTATGAAAGAAAGCTCAGAAAAACCACCCCACTGCACATAGGAAGTTAGAGCCTATTGCTCGCAATTCCTTGGGTTTTCAATCAATCAATCAATCATCCTCCATGGATCATTTTATATGAACAATTTTACTGACACTACAATCTGCTGATGTGTTACCAAGGCCCAAAAGTTGCACATAGAATATTTACATTATGATCTTCATTGCATGTTGTAAGAAGCAACTAAGTAGGTTTTTGGGAGTAAAGTTGACTGTTCCATCCCACAGAGCAAAGGTTCTCAACATTTTCAGTTTGAACACCATCCAAATGTAATCGTAAGTGCTCGAGAGCACTTTTTAACTCTCATGTCACAAGCATATGTCATTAAGAGAGCAGCAAAGCTCTCACTCACACCAGGTTGAGAATGCTTGGCATAGAGGCTCAAAGTGATTAAAAGTCATGCTGATATCAGATGTGTCAGGTAGAAAGGTGCAGATTTCACAGCCAAGCTGTAAATCATAATTCAATAAAATCTATCCTCTGGACTACATCCTAATAATCTGCAGGAATTTAAGAGCAGACATAGAAGAAGACAACAAAAGCATGTCTTTAACCTCATTACTCTCACCACTTGGTGGCAGAGTGGATAGTGAGTCTGCTTCCAAAACACAACTTAGTTGATTTAGCTCTTTGTGTAAAAGTCAACTGTTCACATTCTACTTTAATGTGATTGGATGTACTAGAGGTGCATACAAATTCTATAATCATTGAATAACAATGTCCTATACAGGATATGTCCAGCTCTGAGCTAAGGCGCCTATGTACAGAGCATGTTTGTGATGGTCAAGGTACCAAGTTTAAATCCCGCAGCATGCAGTTGTGCCCGTTGACTTTTTATAAAACAATGGAAAAACTGCTGAAAGTAAATACTAACAAGAAAATGACTACAGCCAAAATATTCTGGGTTGATGGCTACACATTTAATATAATATGCTACCAATTTATACAGGATATGATTCAAATATTATTTTATTACTCTCATCACCATTATTTTATTCTTAATATCTCAGCTCTTACATTATTGAAATCATCACCACCACAGTAATTCAACTAGTATCATTACTATTCAACTACTCACATCAGTATTGTCTCCCTCCAGTTTCTGTAATTGTTTGGTTACTGATGTTGTAAATTTGGACAAATGTTCAAAGTGTTGTTTCATATCTGTAGCTAGAACTTGATCTATTATTGACTGACGTATCACTTTATAGTCCTCACTGAAAAATAAACAAAGGAACTATGTATCTCAAATGGAAAAGAGGATTGACTTCATTGTACTTAGGTTTCCCTATATTATATGCACTCTATCCCTTTCAATAAAGTGAAATGTTGCCCATCAAGAGTACTTCTCATAGGGCATAACTCTATATCTTCAAGTGATAATCCGGAGGAAGCTTCATAAAATGCACTTTTAAACAGGATGCCATTGCTCTGGTTACATTCCATGACTTCTTGAGCACAAAGCAAATGGCTTAATCCCTATGACAGGCAAATCCTTTAAACTTGCACATTGAAAATAGCATAATAAGACAACTATAGTATTACTGAAATAATTCATTCATGATGGTATTTCATCATTTCAAAATGTGAAATAGACTTTGTTGTGAGTTGAATGTGTATAAATCAGAATTTGTTGCAGTTTGGTTTGTGTGATACATTGAGGTGCATTAATTGAAAGGGAATGCAGAGTTTTTCATTGCTCTTATTCAAACCCAAGGGATTAGAAGATAACCAAGATCTTAAAAGCACCATCTCATTGTGAAACTCTGAAACAAATTCCTTTGAATGTTTTGAGTCTAAAATAAAGAAATCTGGCTAATGCTTTATGGACCATGTGAAAAAAGCAGTGTACCTTGAGATGAAATAATAATTATTGCATGAGACATAAGATCTCTGAATGTTATGTCTAACGCCAAAACACTGCCGTAACACAACACAGTGCAAGACAGCCTCTGGTTTGGACTGCTGGGCAATCATGTCCCAAAGCTCACAACAGTAAGATTAGTGAGCTTGTCTCAGGAAAAGTACATTGTAGTTTCTTGAGTACATTGTGAAGGAAGAACAGTGCCAGATGGCAGCACCATTGTGCAAGCACCACTGGGAGCACACACAAAAACACATAACTAAAGAAGTGTTCATGCTTGAAGACAAGTTCTAGCTACTTTCCTGAAGCATGCCCCATGAAAAAGCTGGAAACCATATAGTCCCAGACTGTTTGAAGTATGGATATAGATGCTCAGACTTGAATGAGATGTTCATGAATTCAGTAAATGAAATCTTGGCTAAGATGGCAAACTAACCCTAGTTCAACTTATCTGTTAAGCAGTTTTCTATACGGAACCAGGTTCTTAGATAAGAAAAGGTTCCGTAAATTAGAATACAGGAGGCAATTGACTGCCTAATTAAATGAGATAATTATACTGGTTGTGGCATACCTCATACAGGATAGATGGGTTAACCAAAGTCCTAACTCCTGTTTACTGTTTCTTTGGAAACTGTCACTTAAGGACATGTTTTTGGCCTGAAAAGTTCAAGGGTACAGTGGGTGATAAACTGATCATAGCATAGAGCTGGTACACATTTGTCATCTTGTGACAGATAAGAAATCTCACAGGCTAGAGACGCTAACTGAATTAAAAGCATACAAAAATCAGATGTTCTAGGCCAACATGGTGCCAATCAAACAGCAGCACAATGTAATTCCCGCTCCTCAGCAGAAATCACACCAATTTTTGTTGGTTATTTGAGAGTGAACACAGAAGAAGAAGATTTGTTGAAAGCAATGTAAAACCATTCCCATCATTTCATTATAATAAAATATGATTTTGCTCTTGAAATAACTTTGAAACTTTAAAAATAATTCAGAAAGTGTAAATATTTTATATGACACATGATATTTACATTTTTATGTACTTTCTGTTCCTATCCTTCAGGCATCTCACATCCGTATTTTGCTTGGACATGATTGTGTGGTGTGGTCATTTCTACTCATTGTCTTTTGATGTTATATGCTTATCTTGATAAAGGTCTTTTGGTTGAAATTGCAATTATGTCAGGTGTATTGTTATTTGTATGGTTATATCCTGTGTTTTGTTGTGTGTATATTTCATGTGAGCATCCGACAGTGATAGTGTGTTAGTCGTCGTTCAGTAAGACTTCATTACTTGTTTCCTACATAAGTATTATATGACACATAGAAAATTTCAAAGTTCTACATCCTGAGTTTGCTATTTTTGAAATTGTTGAAGATAATTGTTCAGTGTCAATGTCTAAAATATTTGTGAACACTCTTGGAAATGATAGATAAGTATACTCTGGATTGTTGGTCAGTAAAATGTTAACAATAATAGTTGTTTAGTATGTCAATATATAGGCCCTATTTAACCATCAAAATTATTGGTGTTAATATTATCCTAAAATATTAAATAAAGATCTGTTATGATGGTTGCCTGTATTCATTTTTCACAACTAAGTGCCAATATTTTTCAAAATTTCAGCAGTTAGTGCTTTCATTTGTTGAAGATTCAAGCTCAATGTTTGCAGAATTGTCAAGGAGTTGAATGACTGTGGTTTAGTGAGTTATTTATGTGAATTAATTTGATCCTTGACTATGCTACAGAGCTTTCATGTACACATATATTTATGGCTTGGTATTTTTTAAATAGACATTTTGCTATGTACTTCTCTTTCTTTATTCACATAAGAATCAGCAAACATCAAAGGATTACTGACCTGCTCAAATTCTTAAATATATCCAAACTTGAATCCTTATGGGTTAGTCTGAAGCACATGCTAGCATGATGATTCTCTAACACAGCCCTGATCAAACAAAAACATAATTACGTAATGAAACAATAAGCTATGCAACACAAAAAAACAATGGATTTACAGGGCATTAAGAAAATAAAAATGGACATTTCAGCCAAAAGAGATTGATCAAGCAAAATAGGCCTACGTAAGACATTAACTTTTTCTATCCCAACCAACACATAATATGTTGGTTGGTAACCACCCAGATCTCCAAGAAAGCACTATATGTTTATCAGTAAACTCAAATTTAACCGCATTATATTATGAAATATGGCAAGTTAGTTAGCTTATTTCACTTCCTTTGAGACATATGAACACAATTAAGTATGCAAGAGTTGGCCCATGATGGAATTTTAAAACAGAAATGTGCTTTATCTTCAAGTATTTTTGAACCCGAAAACTTGAAATCCCAAAGCATTTGATTTTTTGGTGAAAGATTGCATCTCTTTGTAGACTAAATTTATGGAATTTCAATATCACAAAACAGTATCCCTTTTAAAAAAAAATGATTAAAATTGAACTTGTGCTTTGTGATTCAGAAGATGATGAATTTATTTAGATGATAATATTCTGAAAATGATATGGAAATAAAAGCGGTAGGGATTTTGTTGCCTACAGAAACAGCATGAAGTTGGTTGAAAAATTTTCTGCATACTTCACTATCACATCGAGCATGAGGATGGAGATAGAGGGAGTTACAGCAGCACTTAATTGGTTGATAAATAATACATCAACACTCCCGGTTATACCCACAGACTCTCATAGCATGCTGCGTAAGATAGAAAAATACATGCTTAGAAAGGAATGGTGTGGTTTATTGAATAAATTGTCCAGAGCATTACATGGATATGCCCTGGTCATGCTAGGGTCAAACAAAACGAGATAGCCGACTTATTGGCAGGCAATGCGGCGATAGACAGTACAATGCCAAGAAGGGGTAAAGCAGACATGATCAAGGCAGTAATAAATAAATTCCAAGATGAAGAAGATGTCAATGAGGCTGAGAACATACACATGCAGAGAATGTCTGAAACAGGAGTATCTAGAGGGGAGGAAATGAAAAGTAAATTTTTCTGGAAAAGTCTTAAAGATCACACAATCAACACCTGACCGTGACTCTGAGTCTACATACTCTGGGATGGCTACTGGAATGGAGATCGGAGCACTTATAGGAGTGCCCCATGTGTTGTGATGCTAGTTTCTAATAAAGAATCAAAAGTAAAATTGATCATCTTATTTACAAACATTTTTGATGTCACTAAATATTGAATTCTCATAATGGTGTACATTTGTCAATGATATTTTGTGGTCTTTAATTGTTGTTTTTAGATGAAACAATGATGTATTGAAAATCAGGAATATTTATGTTGTTTAAAGGCTAACAGAGAACTAGCTGTTGAACTTGTACTATGTGATTCAGAAGATGATAAATTAAATTTAAATAGGAATATTCTGAAAATGATATGGAAATTGAATTGAACGAATACTTTAGTGTTGAAATCTGTGAATTTAGTTAGATCAATGATTAATAGATGTGATTGTGATTACATTCAGAATCGATCATAATACATACTGTGCTATGGTCTACATAGTACATCAAGCAAATTTGAAACATTGCTTTCTTGTGAATGTATTTAGGTCCATGTGTATGCTGCATCGCAAATGACTAAGTTAGACAATAACATTTATGCATGCAATTAATTTAGCAACTAGTTCTACATATGTAGGCTTATTTTGTATTTACTGTTCAGGAATCTAGGGGAATAGAGTTTAATGGTATTAAGAGTGAAAAGTCTTAAATTTTCAAAACAAAAATGGCATAAAACATGAGTTCATCTCATCTTAAGTTTGAGTGATGTAGTGCCAGTGTTAATGCTTGAATTTGTGATTATATTAGCAACACCATAAGAGTAAGCACCCAATTTAATAATGTTTACAGGAAAATACCTGTTGTAAATGAAATATCCAAGGACAACTTTCTTATTAGTTTCTGTACATTTTTATCAATTGCTATTTTCTGTTAATTATAAATACATACCGGTAACTAATGTACACATCACTGAGATTTGGAATACATGTAAGAAATTAATTGTATTTCTCTGAAAATATATTTAGTATGGATCAGTTGCAAAGTGTCCATATAGGCCTAAGCAGTGTAAGCATTGCTTACAACTTGAAATGTGATTATATTTCTTACAAAGTAACAAAATGTAGGTCTTCTATAACATTTATCAGTCTGTAGGCATTTAAATTTCAATGCCTGCCCCTCAGATTCAACAGCAGTAGGGCACCTCTTCCTACATTGTCTGTTGAGAGTTATTACTACCCAAAAGAAAGTAAGGCAATCTACAGAAACACTTATGCATTGCACACAATGTTCCACATTTTCTAGTGAGCACACACTTTGTATAACTGTCTCAGCACATCCCATCCACAACTTTCTTCTCTTTAATCTACTACCTTTCACACTCTGTATTTCAGTATGCAATGGATACTCTTTATCTGTGTTAATTTAGAGGTAGTCTCTTGCTCTGCACAACTGTAATCTATATTCCATGTAGGACAAAAGCAAAAATCACTTCGCTCACATACTATGTGTCCCTCATGCACCCAAAAATGATATGCACTGCCTCACTGAATCTTATCCAAACTTTCAGCCTGCATCTGGTTGAGAATCGTAATTGCCAATGCATATTCCACCACAGAAACAATAAATTCTAGGTATGGAAGAAATAGTAGTCTCTGTTCACTCTGAAAGTCCTTGTCTTGCCCGTGAAATAATGTATCAATATGATCATTGAAGCTCAGACATCTGTCGAAAAGCACATCAAAATATTTAATTGTTCTGGTTCTTTCAAAAGTATCCTCACAAAGTAAAACTTGGCATTGATGCATTTACAATGTGCTTATTGAGAGAGAACCAAGTTAAAGATGCTTTAGAAGGATTAAGTAATGCGCGTAATTGACTATACCAAATCCCTATGCCTTCTAGCTCATATTGCAATACCTGACATCTAACTCTTTATTTCTACTCTGCCTATACAATAAAATATCATGAGCATATGACATAGTTCTAGCTGACCCTGTGATCTATTCACCTATTTGTACTGTGTGCACATTAAACAATATTTGGGATAATGGAGAACCCTGTTGAAGTCCAGGGCTTAAGACTGTTGTCATGTATGCCCAGCTACTACATTTAAGAACAACTAGTCTCTGAAGCAAAACAGCAGCAAACCAATCAGTGTTAAATACAAAAACATTGCAATAAATGTTGAAAATGAGTTGGAACTCACTGATCATTGTAAAGTAGAGCTAGCTGGTGTTTCTCATTGATTAAGAAAGCATTGGTTCTGGCAGGGTGATCAACATCATGAACTGCAGCAGCAATGAGACTGGCCACTTGATCTTGCTGATCAAATATCTCCTTGAATGAAAAGGAAAAATGTAAGAAAATCATTTAAGCAGTGATATAACAAGGGTACACATTAGTATTTATTGGAAGTACATTTTGCCACATCTTCAGGATACACATCAGTTTAAAACTATAACCATTTTGTAGCAGGATTATTTAATCAAATTTTCTTGCATTACACAAATAGTAAGTGAAATAGACATAACATGTTAAAATAAATATATAAATAACAACTCCTAAAATAGACAAAACTATTAAATTAAAGCATCCTTGTGTACTGAGACCTGGAAGAGGAGCAAAGAATGTAACTGAAGATACTTCAACCATACACTTTTTTTCGTATTCCTTATGGAAATATGTTTCTCAGATTCTCACATCTTTTAGAGCCATTCATTCTTAAGGATATCTGGAATCCTTATGAGTTATTTAGTCTCAATATGTAAATTCCTGCTGGTATTGTTATTCATCTCCACTTATGAAACATTACCGATACTATGTGATCTAATGCATCATACAAGTACTCTGAACTACCGGTACTTTCGTCAACTAAACCGTTCCAACAAGAACCAAGTGTGCTGTGGGATGAATCAGTCACTGCACAGCAGCAGTTACATTTGACCAGCTGTTGTGGGGAAAGGAAAGTTTTGCATTTAGGACCTGTATATGCCTATATGTTTTTAGATTACAGGACTCTAACCATTTTTCCTTCCGAGGTTTTTCTAATAATTCACACTAATGATGCAGTTGTTGTCCGTTCTCACATGATCCAACTATCTTAGTCGTCTACTGCTGAGTGTTCCCATTATTGATATACAGTGGAAATCCAGTTATTTGAATCCCAATTAACTGAATCCCTATTTATCTGAATTGAATTTAGGTTAAATAATTTTAGAGCGTTAGCGGATGCGGTAGAGAGGTCCCGGGGCAGTGTGAATGTGCCGTTACTATGTAGTTTATTTGCAAAACAAAGTTGCTTACATATTACTGTAATTTTATCAATAATATTCCGTTCATTTCAATTTATGATTGTATGAATATACACTGTTTTGCCTCATTACTGAGCTATATCCAGTTATCCAAATTTTCGAATATCCGGATTGACCTGATCTCCAATTAATTCAGATAATCAGATTTCTGCTGTATCTTTGCTCATCACCGCAAACCTGTGTTTATGATCACTGATTGCGTCTTGCCACCTGATGTTCATTAGGTTTATGTGTCAAAGACAGGTGTCTCCTCTCATATCTGGAGTATGAATTCCATGTTTCTGATCAGATAAAAAGGTGCTAAGAGCACAAGCTGATGTTTAAATGTTTGATGATTAAATGTTGTAAATATATATAAATTTGTGTACTTCTGGTCTGATACCTATAAAAGTAAATTTGATCTTGATTTTTAATTCCAATAGTTGTAGGCCTATAACTTACAGGTTTTCTACATGTTTTTATTTGTTTGTGGTACAGATTTAGCAAGCAATGACGATAAAACAGACAGAGAATCTGAAAGGCCTACAGAATTCTGCTAGTTCAAGTAAAGAAAAATCATGCAGCAAATGGAATTTGAACAAAGGTTCACTCAGATGGCACCCAACTGCCTCACAGCTTGAGTCAGCATGTCAATTGGGTGCCATCTCAGTGGACCCGTTTCAAATCCCATTTGCTGCATGATTTTTCTTTATTAATAAATTAGTGATTCTATATTATATTATTCATTGGTTCAAGTGATGGTAGTCATGATTCATTAACATTGATACAAGATAGTTCTGCTGGTCCAAGAGCATGCAATGGATAATATTCTTGAAAATTGGAGCGTAGCACTGTCATTTATCACCCATAAAATTAATCGCAACCACAAAATGTGTCAGCGAATTGACTTAAACAAAGTGTGGTAGAGAAAGTTTGTTATAGGATATACATAATTGATAATTTCCACTGTGTAATTACACCAACTTACTTTCCAATGTAGACTGGTATGGCGCAAACTCCGATGAGATCGCTAACTACAGCTTTTACAATCAATGCATTATATTTAGGAACAAGACTGAAACCAACATCTTGGACGGACTCATGAAAAAGGGCTGGCAACCAACTCCCCCCCCCCTTCCTATCTGAAATTGACCAAGGAAAATGTTTGCTAGAATATTTACAAGAGTATCCCACCCCTTTTTTTGGGTTTTGCAGCAATTACAGGTTTCAATTAGTTTGTGGTACAGATGTTTTCCAACAAGGTTGACATGTATACATTGAAATCTGGCATGCATGCTATAAGAGGAAACTAAGTAGGGATGGGTGTAACATAGGTGTCAACTAGTACAGATTTTCAGTATACGGATTTAGCCCCTCCCCCCCCCCAACACTCCCAAAATTTATTTTAAAACCTTTTTTTTAAACGGACATTTAGTGTTACATCTTCAGTACTAATTCCTTCTTCAGTACTACCGGTATTTCAATACATCTTCAACTACTAATGCGGACGTTTTGCATGTATTGATGGACAACAAAATTACTGTTGGGTTTTTGCGCTGCTAAATACAGACGCTGTTATTGAAATACGGAAAAATATTGTTAAAAATATAAATTATGGAAAAATAAGTTTACAACTATGGTGTAGGGTTGTCTACTATTGTCTATTATCTTTCCCCAGGTGAATGATGATTGATAGTATCCACACTTGCTGTTGAGCGTGGGGGGTGGGAGAGGGGTTTTCTACAATACTGTAAAACATCAGAGCCAAAATATTTAATAACCGTTATTACAATAAGATTTAAAAAAATGATTGCAACACTATCTAAAACAGAAGTCAAGTTATGCATTTTTCATAAAAATACAAGGTGTCAGATTTGTGAGCATACTTTTTTTACGCTTGTAAAGAGGAAAAGAGGTAGACCAAGAAAAACTTGGAAAAAACAGAAATAACTTCTAGATGAGTGAATCAGATATGGAAAAAATATGAGAAAGTAACATATGAATAAATTGTCCTATGGAAGAGGTTTGTTAGTCTCTTCTCCAGAGGGTATTGAAAAGAAAGCAGATAAGTAAGATTTTATCATAGAGATTGGTTTTAATCATACCTTAGATCTGTTCTTTTCCAGGAAGTAAGCAGTAGCATGCATGACATCAGCTGCATGTGTAGAGTTGTGGTAATGATTCTGTATATGATAGTTACTCTCAATCATCTGTAGCCAGTTGACCAAACATGTTTCACTGATATTCAGGAACTCACAAGCTCCAAAACGAGACATTAATTTTAGACCAAGATGTACCAATGGTCTGAAAAGAAACACATAGGCCTATGTAGTAAAATATAAGCCAAAACAAATTTAAAGATACAATACTTCAAACAAAAAACATAAGACTATAGGCTTATATATTTTGTTGTTGCTATGATCTAATATTTGCATGTTTTGAGCATGACATTTAAAATGTTCTTTCTGAAATAAAGTTGTTTTTGGTGCAAATGGAGAATACATAATTAGCCTTATATTTTTCTCTCATTAGTGACATGCAGGAGGTGATGTTTTCAAAAAGATGGATTAAAGAATTGCAAAGAATTGTTATTTATGGTATCCCCTTCCGGAGGCTGGATTGACCTTGGAGCCATTTTTGAAAACAAAAATCTCCTCACTAGGAATCGCATCTTAGGTGTCAAAATTTGGAATCATGACTAATAATGTAGTTTATGATTGTGTATACTACATTATTAGAATCATGATTCTAAATTTTACACAATCACAAAATTCCAGTTTTAAAGAATTTCAAATATGCACAGTCTGCACAAAATAAACGTCACTTTTCAGTCTATCTTTTTTGGTAAAGTAACATTTTCCAGTCTTAATACAACTGCTTCGTATTTTTTTCTTTCCTCTTTTGTATGTCTTCTTTGGTGTGCCAGGCAGGGTCATATAATTTGAAAAATTGATACCCTCAAGTCTTTTGACCCTGCAGACACTGAAAAATAAGGGCTCAATACCGCAGTTTGCAACACACTTTATTGATGTGAAACAAACTTTATATATATATATATATATATATATATATATATATATATATATATATATATATATATATATATATATATATATATATATATATATATATATATATATATATATACACACACATGTCTGTATAGATATTTATTGAAATTTTAAAAATAATTTACCTTTTGTTGGTCAATTTTTCAAGAGAAATTATATCAAAATCCCAAGTGGAGTCTAGATTGAGTATATTCATGATAGGTTCTGAAATCTGTGAAAGTGAGCATATTGGACTGGACGGAATGTGATGATGCCCTTGGTGAGCTGTCAAAGAAACATAGTACAAGTGATAACATCTAGGCTTACACCTGAGAGAAATGAGAGCTAGGATATATTAAATTTTTAAAAGATAAAAGAATCTATTAATATTTATGCCCTGATGGATATGAATCAAGTTATCAGACATCATAGTTTAACTGAATTTATCCTGGTTTACCAACACTGTTCTGACATCATGGTCAGTTTGACATTCTGTTTCAGGTTCTATTGCATTTGAGTAAATATTATTTTATCTTATGTAGGCCTATTTATTTACACTTAAATTACAAAAACATAATAATTATGCATGCAGTATGACCAAAAGTCTTGCTGCTGGATAAAGTTGATGTGAAGACATTCAATATATTTAGACAGCGTGTCTATAAAGTCACTGACATGTAACTATTTTTTCAATAACCTCATGACGCCTGCGATTGCGTCTGTGGGTCTCACTAATAGCCCACTAGACAAACCACCCATGCAACAGAAAACTTTAGTAGATGACATGCCATTATATTGAGCCTTTCTTATGGAAGCTTTGTAGCATGTAATCTTTTCAATTATAGACCTAATCTGAGTAGAAGGCTCCTTCAATAGGCATTGCACTAATCCTAAAGCTGAAGTCTCCTGGGTATGAAAGAAAGCTCAGAAAAACTACTCCACTGCAGATGGTAAGTAAGAACTAATCGCTCAAAATTCCAAGAGTTCTCAATCAAACAATAATGTCATTGAAATAAATATATGTGCTAAATTAAACGTTGTTGGTAGTTGTGTATTTCCATGGTCCAGTGTACTTTGATACTCAGCAGCTTGCTGTTAGCTTTAAAGTTACTTTATTCGCCGATCAAGATTGGCAATAACCACTGAACAAAGAGTATTTGTGGCTGAACCCTACTTTGTTAATGGAGATAGATATACAGAATACGTTTCTGAAGCACACATTCCAGCATCTGCTGCAGAAATAATGTACAATGTGACATCGGTCCAATCTCAGATGAAGTGCCTATCTATTAGGCCTATATGAAGTGTGTTTCCTAGAACAGCATGGCGTTACAGTCTCAGAACTGGAGCAGTAGCGGTAGAAGAGACCAGACAAGATACTGCAAGACAGAAGCGGGAAAGTAGATAAGACAAAACATCTCATCGTCCCATAGATACCTCCTACAGATGTCAATTCGTAGAATAACTTTGTGTGATCGCATTGGACTTGTTAGTCACTTAAACACTCACTATTAACTTTATTATCTTTTATTATTTATTATTATTTTGGTTGAGTTTTGGTCATGGACGATTACGACAGACGAATATCATCATACGAAATGTGAATGAAGTTTAATATCATGCACAGGTTCATTCCACGTGTAATATAGTGCGCAAAGTCACTGCAATTACGCCACATCATCATCAAGTGCCATCTCCGCAACGAAGGTTGACTACAACGGATCTCCAACATCTCCTGTCTCTCGTCTTAGTGGTGCATTCTGCTAGACTGTAACCTGTCCATCGAGTGATGTTAATCTCACACTTGTATCTCTGCCTACCTCTTGCTCGCTTCCCTTTGACGTCACAAGCAGACAATGAATTCAGAATAACAAAATGGCTAATATTAGCGGAGATTATATTATGCACATCGGAGGAGAAGACATGATTCGACAGAAAAGGGCCCAGTCTTGTTCACCTTCTTAGCCGAGCTGCATCGACGTCATGAACTTCTCATCCAACTCTGAGTATATACACATATTTAGAAGCACCGTAGACAAGAAGTGTGTTATCAAGCTAACAGAACTTGTCTCCTTAGACATCTTGTGCTTGTGCCCATTGGTACTGAACCTTTTTTCTCTTCTAGCATGATTCTGATATAGGAAAAACTTGACAGTAATATTGTGCCCGGGCTCATTTGCTTTCTTAATTGAGTGTCCACGATTTCGACTCCACCTATATTTTGGATCACCGGGGACTAGAAGCTTGTTCTCGAGCTGAATAATACTTTAGTTCCACTTTTCATGCATGGTTTTCACCATTCTAATTGCATTTGGCTCTGCCCTCTCGTGGTGTGCTTTTCTCATTGCACTCCTGTTATCCTTATAGAATCGGGGACTTGACCATGACTCTCCAAATTCGTGGCATCAGGACATCGGCATTGGCCACCCCTCCAATGCATCTGCCTTATGATTGACCAAGCCGGAATGCCATGCATCACTGTGTGTCGACAGTGATGTTGTACATGTTGGCACAGTAGTGTCGGAGATATTGCCTGTCTTTTGCATTCAATTCTCATTCCATCTGCGTCCTCCACATTAATGGACACGATCTTAAAGGTCTTTTCCAGAAGCAGCACAAGCTGCTGTACTTCTGTTTACAGGGTGCATCACGAGGAGGTACTTTTGTGATCTTGGTTATCTGCTAGCCATTAGTCCGTCGAAAGAATGCGGTACCCTTAGCACCCCAATGAAATTGATAAAGAATTTCGGTGTTTATTTAATCTCACTACCAAATATTCAGTTAATATTTTCACTAACAGTCCTTCCTTAAAATTTAACAGCTGATCCAGATCATACATTTATTTTTGTTTAATTAATACCACCTTTTATATACTAACTACTATTTACTAGTGGTATTCTGGATACAACTTGTCTTTGACAGATCTGATATCTGTAGCATTGATACTATTCTGATGCAGACACAGATTCACTAGGCAGATTATCTGGTACGTATGCCAGATCATCATCTGCCAAAGATATTTCTCTATGGTTAGTTGTAGAAGGGTATATGATCTCAAAGGTGGCAAAAGAAGTGCTACAAGGATGTATTAAATATCTCACTAAAAGCCTTTGAAATAGACCAAGATATATGGGAAAAGCTTGGACAAAATAGAGCTACATGACAATATACAGTAAAAAAAGTGCTCATTATCTTGTGAAAAGAGAAGAAGTGAAGCAGTTTGACAGTGGAGAGTTGCTAGAAAGTCATAGGTAGAGAAATTAAAAAAACGGCTACAGTGGTCATTCTATGCCCGAACTGTTGAAGGACCTTTGCAGCCAAAATAGGGCTTATTAGCCATTTATGAACTCATAGTCAAAGACATAATGCGAACTGAATTTTTAAAATGGATGTAACAAATGGTCATCATCACTTGTGATGGACGAACAGAAATATTTATCACCAGTCTTCCAATGACTTGGAAATGTCAAGGAAATGTCTACTGTAAATTGACAATTTCAATTTTATATTTCCTGAATTAGCTATTTACTACATCACTTTAACAGGAAATAGAATGAAGGTGATCCGAAAAATTAAATGTAATGTGACATATGTTATGCATTCTAAATCTCCACTTTATAGTGCTTATATAATGGCTGAATCAACAAAGTATACGTTTGGAACTTGAATTTTTATTAGAGCAACAGCAACAACAATATTAAGTTGTGTATTTTTAAGAGTTGTGTATTGAGTTCATATTTTTCTTGTGTGAATCTGAGAGTTAGATCACCACCCTCAAGAATCTATACATGGCGCATCATGGAAACTTGCATCTTAAGCTTGCAAGTTGTCTGCTTAAGAAATTAAATAATACTAAATCTATATTTTTTACTGATAGTGGAGCATGCTGTGCAAGTAACATACTAAACTTCAGAGCGATTGAGTCTTGTGCTTATTGTCAGCTAGTATGTATTAATTTATTCACGATGTACACCAAAGGAAAATATATACATGGTCTGCGTTGTGTGAAAAATTATTCTGTTTGCCAAGATCAGTTAGTCAGTGGAGAAACTGTATATGAAAATGACTTGTGTGGTATTACTTGAAGAGGTTTTTTATAATTGCAGATCTGGATTTTGTGTGTTGAGTGTTAAATTTCGGATGCACACAAGCTAGCTGACACACAAGCTAGCTAACACACAAACTAGCTGACACACAAGCTAGCTAACACACAAGATAGCTGAGCAAAAATGTTGCACTAGTCAGTGCAACAAGTTTTTTGAAAGGCCTTCATTTTTCCCATCTAATTGTCATTGAACACCAAATTAGCTTGTATTTAAAGTTAAAAAAAGTAAAAGGCAAGTCTTTGCTTCACAATGGCGATGAATAGGCATCAATGGTACTCAGTCTATAACTGTTTTGGCGACAAAAGCATGTTAATGGCGATGTGACCTAATGGTGATTTAATAGCGGTACAAAACACTAAAAATATACTATTATATTTATTTTTCATAAATTTTCTAATAGTAATATCTGTACTTGCAAAAACAATAAACTGATGGAGATCAAGACCTCCTGAATATTAGGAATAACCAAACAGACTGGAAAAATGGGGATTGATGTAACAAGGAGAGAAATTATAATGGATAAAAATAGCTACAGTGCAGTATTACAAAATTATTAAAACGTTATAATACGAACAAAGCACAGGTATAGATGATATTTAAGCTAAAACGTCTTGATAAGAAAAATAACAAGGAACAAAAATCAGCACTACATTGAGAAACTTTACATAGAAAAACACATGGGTGATTGTGAGTTACATAGACAGGAGAAGGCTGATCATCTATAAATATATTACAATATAAATGTGATGCTTACTTGCCCTCTGTAAATCTTTTTGTATATCATGACCGGATAACTTTCTCTTAACATTTTGCTGTGGAAAATTAAAAAATGTAACCAAGTCAGATTTGTACTAATATACAGATATCTAGCTGTAGTTTACAAGTGTCTGTATAACACATACAAAATTAGTTTTTGTAAAAGCTGCCTTAAATATTAATAGTCTAAATGTGTTAAACTACAATAACAATTATATATTGAAGTTCTTCTCCTTCAGTGTTCATTCTCAACTCCCACTGGAACTCTCTTGTAGAAGGACAATGATCCTACTAGATTTCCAGCAGGATGTAGCCCAGAAAATGTTGTGTAGCCGTTTTATTGGCGCCAATGGTACGATACATCCATCTTTGACGGAATATTTAAGTGATGTTGGTTATATTTCATATTTTTTTAAATAGGAAAATTGGTTTGTTCTCAAACTCCTACTGGATACTCTTATAGCAGGACAGTGGTCTTATTAGATTTCCAGCAGGATATAGTTCAGAAAATGAAATTGTGTTGTGTTATTACTTTATTTTCTCCTATGGTCCAACATCTCCAACTTTGTCATGGCAACTAATACGTCAAGTATTTTTACTACTTTCACCGAATAGTGGTTGTCTGTAGTCATATCGCTAGTAGGCAGCCATACAAGAGAACCGGTTCCAGTACTGTACAGTGAACACTAACCTGAAAACTAAGTGCAGTAAAGTATACATTTACATTTTCTCAGCTTTAGGTATCACTATCAATATAGCCATAGATACCTCATTATTTGAAAGGTCACAAATTGTCCAGATAATTATTTCATAATCAACTGTACACCTATTGGTCACAGAAGTAAAAAATACAATATTAAATAGCTTTATTATTAGCAGTTCTAACTCATACTTCTTTATTTTCCTTTGAGTATCCTGTGAAGAATAAGAAATAGACTCAATATTGAATAATGTATTGCTATTCCGTCTTTGGCAGATGTGCACAAAAGATCTCATTTAATAGATATTCTTCTTCTGCGTTCAGCATCTGCAGTCATGTTATTTTGCCAGACCTGTAGTCGTAGCGAAGTCCTCTGTCTTCTTCAGGTCAGAGTGTCTGCCCTATAGCTTTTGCCTCAAATTTGTATCCTTTGGCCAGGTCTGCTGTCTCTGCTCTTTGTATGTTGGGAAATCCTGAAGTATGTGTTCTGGAGTCTGGGTTCCGGATCCATATGGGCATTCATTTGTGTATGAGATCCTCAATCGGTAAAAGTGACCCAATAGTTTGCAGTGACCTGTTCTAGGGCGAAATATTGTGGTTTGTTGATATATTTGGAGGTGATGTATTGCATCATGTTTGTCTTACATTTCCATTTGTTTCTTCCACTTTGTTGTGTATGTGTTCTGGATTGTTTTATCTATATGACAGTGAGTATCTTTGTTGTTCCATTTTGTTTCCTGTTTCTGACAGATCATCTGCTTTCTCATTTCCCATGATTCCACAGTGTGATGGTATCCATTGAAGGGCAATAGTGGATGATTTTTGGATATATCTTAGCTCATGTATGATGTTATGCAGAAGGCTTTCATTTGTGTTGCTTCGAATTGATCGCAGTAGGGATCTGCTATCTGTGAATATAGCTAACTTATTTGGTCTTGGCAGTCCTGGTTTCGTGAAGACTTTTAGTGCTTGATAGAGTACAACTGTTTCTGTTCTAAAGTTGGAGGAGTATTCCTCAGTTGGAAAAGCTTTTGATATCGTCTTCAAGTCTTTGAGTTTTATACGAACTCCATCTCCACCATTCCTTACTGCTCCTCTGCTGATCCATCTGTGTAGATATGTGTCCATTCCTTGGAATTGTATTTTATTTTAATAGATATATTCTTCAATTATTTTCCACCACATATTATTCAGTCTTCCAACTCACTGCTATTATCTATGGGTTTCACTAAAATGCCTATCTAGTGATTTACCAGGTCTCTTGTTGAGAGTGTGGTCTATCCATTTATGTTTATCCTTGATATAAATATGTACTGGTATATTCTCTTCTACATCTCATCTTTTGATATCCCTCCTGCCACTTGATGCAAAGTACATAACACACTGATATATAATGATAGTCCTAATTCATATGAAAGGATAAAAATATAATAAATGTTTTACATTGACAACCAATTGCACACATACAGACATAAGCCCCTCCACAAAGTCAGATGCCATAGGGTCATCATTAGGCCGGTTCTCTTGATGCTGGAAGGGAGAGTAAAGTTCACTTGTCTGTAAAATTTCAAGCACCTTGTCCAGGGCTTGGGACACTGTCAGCGGTGAGTTCTCTTGAGCTGCATTAATGATGTTGATTACCTAAGAGAAACAAACTATTACTATTTCAATATATAGACCTAAGTAAGAAAAGTAGAGTCCCTATTTGTTCTATTGTAGGAAATATAGCGAATGATGATGTGATCAAAAGTACTCTGATCTCGTATATTTTCAATGATTGTTCTGGTACCCATTTCTGATGATGGGTCTACAAAGGAGGTGTTTATGGTTTAAAATCCCACTATTAAATGAGCTATCACTGATACTATTTGATTATACAATTAATTGGAAGTATGGTTGAAGTGTGTCTGGCTGTGGTGAACAACCTTTTGTATTCAATGTGCCAATTTTACATGACTAGTTGAATTGCACCAATTTTTCCCACTCCAGTTCAAATGCGACACTAATGAACACATGTTCTTTGAAGATATATTTATATGGACATTACTGTAAAGTGACTTATATAACTTACAATGCACCTTGGTTTGGTATGTTGGGGAAGGCATGGAGTTTTGACTTCTCAAAATTCCCAACCAAGTACTCAAAACTGAGTCGTTAAAATTACACTTGTGTATTTGACATCATAAAGAAGTGAGTTTCCATTAAATCTTGATATTTTAAACAATTAAAGAAATGCCATAGTTTTATACATAGGCCTACATGACGATATTTGTTGTATGTGTTTCGCTTTAATTCTAATATATATACTCAATTCTAATATACAAATTATACATCAAGAGAAGAATTGCAATAGCAACATTGAAACTATCTCACATGAAATTATTTTGGCAAGACAATAGTAGTAAAGCTAAACTACATCTGCTCAGAGCAAACATATTACAAGTAGCAATTTATGATTTTTAAACATGAATACTTAATAAAGTAGTGGCAAGGATAATTGTTTCCTTTTGAATTGAGATACCCGGACTATAGAATGATATTGAAGATGCCATGGGACGTGAAAAAATGAATCAAGAAGTGATGAGAACATTAAATTCGGACAAGGGTTGTCTTCTAAATAATATTATAACAATGCAATAAAGCTGAGTTTTTTCGGCCTTATAGAGAAACATAACAGCATGGAAAAAACTAGTAATTGAAAATATGGTTGCTGTATAACATGAGAAAAGGGCTACCCAAGACGACAATGGATACAAGATATTTCATATAAGTAAATTCAAAAAGAAGCCAGAGGATAAATGAAAAATTCTTGAGTCTAACGGGAATTGAACCAGTCCGTTCAGTGCCGTTGAACAGACTGGTTCAATTCCCGTTAGATACAAGATATTTCAGAGAGTTTAAACATGCCTTTGGCTGCTGCAGTTCAATTTGCCAAGAATTGTGAGTTGTTCAGAGCATCCATAAATAAGACTACGGTCTCGAAATATACATTATTTTCATGCTGCAACTTACTTTTGTTATTGGTGCCTCTATTGTCATAGAATGGCCACGCATGAAGGATTCTCGTCTTTTTGAGAATGGTATCATACTACCTATATTTATTAAAAATATCAAGTTAGATAAAATGATTTGCTAATTAATAACTTGACTACATGTAGATAACGTAGTCAAATAAAAGGTAATAGTGTAAGTAGTAGAGGGACAAATAGATCGAGTAATTAGAAGTAGTAGTGGAGGAAGTAATAGAAGATGGCTAAAAAATGAAGTAAATAGATGCAGTATTGAAGGAGGTAAATAGAGGATGGACAAATAGATGAAGTAATAGAAGATTGACAAATAGATGGAGTAATTAGTAATAGTGGAGGAAGTATTATACATATATACAAATAAATGGAATAATTAGTAGTAGTGGAGGAAGTAACTAGAAGATGAATAGGTAGATGAAGTAATTAGTCGTAGTGGAGGAAGGAATAAAAGATTACCAGATAGATGAGGGTGTAGCTGAATGAATAGCAGATAAATTAGTGGAAGATGGACCTAGTAAATTAAGATGTAGAAGAATATATAGGCCTACATGCAGTACTAAGTAGTAAAAATGTAATAGTTTACTACTTCTGTTAAAAAACCCATTCTAATACAGTTTCTAGGTGATAGTGAAGAAGCTAGAGACAATCTGGTTTAAAATACTGAAATGTAAGAATAATACAATTAGATGATTTATGAAATAGTATCTCTGGATGTAAGGATGCATGATAAAAGGCAAAAAGGTATACTGAACGTGTATAACCAAACCTAGGGTCAGTGATATCAACTCTATACACATATAGGAATAAGTCTAATTTATGAAAAAAAATGATTGACAATGGCTGCTTTATCAACTTACCGTTTGCTACCTGATTACAGCTATCTGCAGAATGACTTTTTACTGAGACATACTGGGATATGATGCTGAGAAAGACACATAAATATCATGTATAATTATTGTAATCAGTCGTGTGCTGGAGAGAGAAAAATGTGTACGGAAACATTAGACTAATACTTTCAGTCCAACAAAACCAGCAAATGTTCTTCATTCCACGTGGCCTCATATCAGCGTTGATAACAATTTCATACTAGTTTTGATTTGAATTTTATTGAATAGTTTTATACTGTGCGTAATAATATTAGTGATGTTTTATTCATTGATTAATTATTGATAATTAGTTTACACCATGACACTCCGGGCAAATCCATATGTGTTCAGTCTCAAATATCGAAGTGTATGCATGCTGATGGTTCCTGCGGCTCGTGGGTTTAGTACATTCCCCTTTCTGTCCCTCATATGTGCCGTCCTACTCGTGTCACACTGATTTCCAAATTCTTCAAACTGTATCTTAGATGTATCATGTACAGTAGTGTCTACTTCAACATGCTTGAAAAATAAACCCTGAGATGTCTCGTGTATTCACTCTCAATTCACAGGCTATATATGTATTCGATATAGCCTAAGCATATCTCGTCTCTTATTTCTACGAACATCATCATGTCATGGGCAGTAAATCCACGTGCCACAGAAGGCTGGAACAGGCTGCATATGGGAGAACAATAGTTCTTATATGGGAGAACAATAGTTCTTATATGGGAGAACAATAGTTCTCCCATATCGAGACCGATCTTTTGAAATCTTTCAAAGCATGGACTGAAAACCAGACACTATAATTTCTCTAGTAAAATGAGTCTCAGAGAACTATTGGAGAGCTGATGTAGTAACGTCGATCTCTATTATCATACTGAAGTAACTGTCATATATATGTTCCTCTATGACTTTTACTATAAATTTAGCACTAGGAAATATGCCAAAAGGCAAATAAATACCCCCGTCTCCCTAACGATTATCCAAAAAATCAACAAAAAAACGGGTCATCAGATATCTCGCGAAAATGTAAGAATTGCCCACAAAACTAGTGAATGTCCTATCTTTTAGAAATGTGTAAACAAACCAACCCCCGCCCCATCCATTTACCGCATACGTATCTACGGCCATGGTTAAATATACCTAAATATACCCCCTTTTCATGACGCTCAACTGTCCCACAAATTATCATCACGCTTCGCCATTGGTCGGACCAGACCATTGGCGCAAATAAAATGGCTATAGAAAGCAATTTTGCTGTCTGGATTACATCCTGCTGAAAATCTAGTAGGATCATTGTCCTGCTACAAGAGCGATCCAGAGGGAGTTAGTGAACAATTTCAAACATACAACTTAAAATTCTGAATATTGTATTACTTATGAAATCTCTCTCTCTCACACACACACGTACACTCATTCACACAGAAATATAATATTCAGTACAATACATCACACACAGTAGGAGGTCTACTTGGAACATGATCAATATCTCAGACACATAATCACAAATGCTGGAATATGTGAAACAGATGTTCAAATAAGAATAGGAATGGCTAAAAGTACTTTCTATGACATGAAAATATTAACATCTAAACAAAAAGCAAACAAGATTAAAAATAAGAATTATAAAATTCTACATCTATTCTATATTAATGTGTGGCTCAGAAAAACAAACAATAGCAAACAATTAGAAGGCAGAATTGATGCCTTTGACATGTGGATATATAGAAGAATAGAACACTATGGAAAGAGAAAAAAACCAATAAAGAGGTTCTAACAACACTTCATATGAAGAAAGAATTATTAAAGGAAATAAAGATGATACAAATATAATATTTTGGACATTAAAACACATGACATCTTGTTGAAGACCTTACTTGAGGGTAAGTCGATTGGAGGCAATCTAGAGAATATCAGATACAAGTGGGAGATTAACATTGTGAGATGGACAGGTTATAGTCTAGCAAAGTGCATCACCAAGACAAGAGACAGGAAATGTTGGAGGTCTGTTGCAGTCAACGTTTGTAGCCGAGGCGGCACTTAATGAGATGATGCTTAGAAATCTATAGGTACATATCACCACTCACCCGTTAGGTTCTAGAATTGGTGTAACTATGCAGTGAACGGGAATATAATCACCACTCTTCCGTCTTGTGTAATATGTGCCTTCCCAGTGCTGAGAAAACATCAAACGTTGCTAAGTTATTGTTTAAATAAAACACATGTAAAATGGTTACAGATGACATGTTTAACGTAGTTGTATAACCTTTGATTGGTTGAAGTTGTTTTAAATTTCTACGGGTCCGGATGATAGAACCACTAGTGATTACATGTATCGTATTCATGTTTCTTATACCAGGCAGTGGAGTTTACTTACAGCTCTATATTGATGTTTCTCATAGCATTTTATGTATGTGTGGGGGTGAGAAGAATTTTTCAGAGCTTTTACAAGCCTGTTTTACTCAATGTTGTTGTAGAATGAACTTGACAGCCACCTACTCTTAAATAGGAATAAGATTTGTTCTTTCTTACATTTCCTAGGCACGCTGAGATAAACGAGATGATCAACACCTAGCAGTTCAACCAAATCTACAGCAAATTGACATGAAGGTGCACAGAGGAAATCAGAATAAAAGTAATTTATTACAAGACTTCACTAGATGAGAGCGCTGCAGGGAGTGTAATAGTGACTGGTCTCCCGTGTATAAGAGTTGTAAACACTAAAGGTAAACATGACATGGAAGGGCCATTTTGATTATTCCTGTGAATTTCTTTGGTCGGTCTTGGCTATTTTTGGCATGCGATCCAAGTATATAAATAGTGACCAACGAAAAACACGATAATAACCAAAAACGTAACGAATGAAGTACTAATTCATTCTGTGCAGATGTCTTTAATGCAGACGGTCTGGATGTAATTATACATCCACACTCACATTGGAAGCAATATGAACTGAGTGGGAGGAACAACATTGTAAGCAATATGAACTGAGTGGGAGAAATCACATTGGATGCAACATGAACTGAGTGGGAGGAACCACATTGGAAGCAACATGAACCGATTGGGAGGAACCACATTGGAAGCAACATGAACCGAGTGGGATAAACCCAATTGTAAGCAACATGAACCGAGTGAGAGGAACCACATTGGAAGCAACATAAACCGAGTGGGATAAACCACATTGGAAGCAACATGAACCGAATGGGAGGAACGAATCACATTGGAAGCAATTTGAACCGAGTGGGAGAAAGCACATTGGAAGCAACATGAACCGAGTGGGAGGAACCACATTGGAAGCAACATGAACCGAGTGGGAGGGAGGAACCACATTGGAAGCAACATGAACCGAGTGGGAGGAACCACATTGGAAGCAACATGAACCGAGTGGGAGGGAGGAACCACATTGGAAGCAACATGAACCGAGTGGGAGGGAGGAACCACATTGGAAGCAACATGAACCGAGTGGGAGGGAGGAACCACATTGGAAGCAACATGAACCGAGTGGGAGAAAAAATTGGAAGCAACATGAACCGAGTGGGAGGAACCACATTGGAAGCAACATGAACCGAGTGGGATAAACCCCATTGGAAGCAACATGAACCGAGTGGGAGGAACCACATTGGAAGCAACATAAACCGAGTGGGATAAACCACATTGGAAGCAACATGAACCGAATGGGAGGAACGAACCACATTGGAAGCAATTTGAACCGAGTGGGAGAAAGCACATTGGAAGCAACATGAAACGAGTGGGAGGAACCACATTGGAAGCAACATGAACCGAGTGGGAGGGAGGAACCACATTGGAAGCAACATGAACCGAGTGGGAGGGAGGAACCACATTGGAAGCAACATGAACCGAGTGGGAGGAACCACATTGGAAGCAACATGAACCGAGTGGGAGGAACCACATTGGAAGCAACATGAACCGAGTGGGATAAACCCCATTGGAAGCAACATGAACCGAGTGGGAGGAACCACATTGGAAGCAACATAAACCGAGTGGGATAAACCACATTGGAAGCAACATGAACCGAATGGGAGGAACGAACCACATTGGAAGCAATATGAACCGAGTGGGAGAAAGCACATTGGACAGCAACATGAAACGAGTGAGAGGAACCACATTGTAAGCAATATGAACCGAGTGGGAGAAACCGACACATGATCAAAATGTGAATACAATATGCAAGGGAAACTATTTGCACATATATGGAAATAAAATAAAATTAACGACATAACTAAGAATATGTAATATTGTGGATTAATGTTTACTGTTGTATGACTTTATGCGTCATCCTGAACTGTCTATGCGAGACACGGTCGACAGCTTAACTCTTTTCACCTTCGGTACCTAAGAAACCTCATGGGAGTACGTTGGCAGGATGAAGTACCAGACACTGAACTCCTTCAAACGTATCGTATGCAAAGCATTTATGCCCTGCTGACTAGGTCCCAACTCCGCTTGACTGGCCACATTGTCCGTATGCCAGACAAGTGCCTTCCAAAGAGATTATTCTATGGGGAGCTGTGCGATGGTAAACGATCAAGCTGAGGGCTGAAAAAGCGCTTCAAGAATCACCTAAAAACTCTCTCAATCACCGCGGCATTGATCCTAGCTCCTGTGAGACTACAGCTTTTGATCTCTCAGCTTGGCACATCATGATAACTTCTATCATCACTAAATTTAAAAAAAAAGAACAGTGCGGGCAATTTACAAGCGACGGAAGCGAAAGGACAAATCCGAAAACTCACCTACCCCAAACCCTCTACACTTCTGCATGCACTGCAATAGAACTTTCCTGTCACGAATCGGACCCATTGGGCATCGACGAACTCACAAACCAAAATGAGACAATCACAAATGTTTTGTTGTTTTTCTACAATGCTCAGCACATTGATTGTTTTTTATGCCATGATCATCTTCGCTTGGAAAGGAAGAACATCTATTGTCTATTGTCTATCCCCAGGTGAATGATTGTTGATCGCATTCACACTTGCTGTTAAGCGTAAGGGTGTGAGCTTAAGCTGTCGTTTCAAGGCCAGATGTGTCGCCGAGGTTGCATGTTTGTTCAAGGCTATCTTGATGTTTTCTATCTACCGTTTTCTTGCTCTACCTTTGGCCTTACGCCCGGATATACTTGTATTATATGCTCTTATTGGGTATTTGGTTTGGCTTCATTCTCATAAGGTGACCGAACCATTTTAATTGCTGTCTCTCAATATGTTCGATACATGCTATTATAGCAACTCTTTTCCTAATTTCTTCATTTTTTATTTTATCTAGTTTGGTAACCATTGCAGCTTTTCTC
The DNA here is from genome assembly GCA_034231615.1 of Meghimatium bilineatum. NCBI lineage: Eukaryota > Metazoa > Mollusca > Gastropoda > Stylommatophora > Philomycidae > Meghimatium > Meghimatium bilineatum. The sequence continues at coordinate 36,237,179 of CM067298.1, forward strand.
AGACACTTCATTTCACATGTGACGATTTTTCTCTGCTGCGAAGCTGTTAAAGACCATGTTTGACATTGGTAGAATAGTGTTGGTATAAAAATTGTAGATATTATTTGTTTCTTAATTTCCATCTTGATCTTTGGATGAAGAAGTAATGGTGATAGTTGGTAAGTCACCGTGTTTGCTTTCTGGCACCTTGTTTCTATTTCTCTGTCTAGTCTTTCATAGTCTGAAAAAATGCTGCCTAGATATTTAAATTCTTTGGCTTGTTTCAATTTGGTGTTGTCTATTGTTATATTCATTGGTGTTGAAAACTTGCTAATTTTCAAAATTCTGTTTTTTGTACATTAATTTTCATGTTGTACAAAAAACAGAACTCATCATCAGTTAAATATGTGATGTTCTATGGTTCAGTTAAATATGTTTTGTTGCATGGCTCAGTTAAATGTGCACTATTTTATGGCATAGTTAAATATATACTGTTGTATGGCTCAGTTAAATATGTACTGTTGTATGGCTCAGTTAAATATATACTGTTGTATGGCTCAGTTAAATATGTACTGTTGTATGGCTCAGTTAAATATGTACTGTTGTATCATCATGATGTGATATATACTTGCCAAAACGTGGTCTTCCTTAAGGATTCTCTGAACACTCAGCGATTCAGGGTGAGTTGACCTGCCGCAGCTAGATTCATTGTTTAAGCAATCTAATATATCATTGCACAATCGTCGTCTTGGACGCCCTCTTTCCCTGTTGCCGTTAACTCTGCCTTCAGCTATTAAGCTTTCCATGCTGTTAGGCTTATTTTTTTATCTGACCAAAAAAACACAGCTTTCTTGTTAAGATGTTGTTAAGGAGCAGCCTTTTTCGATATTTATTGATCTTTGTTGTTGTTCGTCCATCACAAGTGATGATGACCATTTGTTACATCCACTTTTGAAAATTCAATTTTAGTTATGTCCTTGATTATGAGTTCGTAGATGGCTAATGAGCCCTATCCAAGCTGTAAATGTCCTTGGACAGTTTGGACATGGAATAACGACTGTAGACGGATCTTGGTCTATCCGTGACTTTCTAGCTGCTCTCCGCTATTGAGCGGCTGCATTTCTCTTCTTTTCACAAGATGGTGCGCTCTTTTTTTAATTTTAGAACGCCATGTAGATCTATTTTGTGCAAGTTCTTCCCATGTATCGTGGTCTATTTCAAAGGCTTTCAGTGAGTGCTTTAACGAGCCCTTGTAGCGCTTCCTTTGGACACCTTGAGATCGTATACCCTTCTCTAGCTCACCATAGAGAAGTATCTTTGGCAGACGATGGTCTGGCATACGCACCAAATGACCTGCCCAACGAATCTGTATCTGCATCAGGATCGTGTCAATGCTTGGGATACCAGCTCTATCAAGGACAGTGGTATCTGGAATCTTGTCTTGCCATCTGATGTTCATAACATTTCTGAGACAATTTGTATGAAAATGATTTAGTTTTTTCCCATGACGTCTATACACAGTCCATGTTTCACTAGCGTATAGCAGCACTGGAAGTACCACTGCTCTGTAAACTTTCAGCTTAGTCTGTAGGTTAATGCCATTTCTACGCCAAACATTTATTGATCTTAACATTTCTTCAGTTGTCTTTTTAGCTGTCCATAGTATTCGTAAATTCTTCCGTAGCATCGCAATTCGAAAGCAGCTATTCACTTTGTTAATACACTGTTGCATGGCTCAGTTAAACATGTACTATTGCTGTTAAATATATTCAGAAATATATAAGTAGAACAACAAAAGGGAGACATGAAAACTATAATTTATTAAAGAACTTTTGGGAAGAATAACAAGTTTAAAACTGCACTACAGTAATACCAGTACAGATCTCACGGAAAGATCTTAGTAGTGATATAACGTGAGTGTGAGAAAGAGAAATTGAGAAGGGAAAGAAATGGAATGAGATTGAGCTAAGGAAAGTGTTTTGGGGATAGATTGCACACACTAATTTATGAAGACCAACAGAAATCATTGCAAGATAGGTTTTGTTCTGGAATACAAAGAAAAAAAAGGAACACCGTGAAAAACTACTGAGGCGTGGTGGCAGGATTATCTGAATCACGATCTCCATTAATTTATATGGTCAAAGCTCAAAAGGAGCGTATCTCACAACAAGGGGTACAAAATAAATGATAAAGGGAAGAACTGTAAAAGCTTATTATTGAAAGAAAACACAAAATAAATTTAATTACAAAAATTAGCCACTTGTCAGATTGGGTTGAATGATATGGTTTATAATCTGAATGTTATTTATATTACCAACGCCTGTAATGTTTTTGTTGTTGTTATGACGAGGCATGACTACTATTTCATTTTGTCAATCATTTCAATTATTATTTACGTAAATGTTTTCTTTCAGTACATTAATAAAAATCTTATATTGGATGAATCCAAGTAGAGTTGCAGAAAATGTTTGCACTAAATTTATTACAAATCAAATCACGGATCTCCTTGAGGATTATGACAATGTTGATGAAACTTAATGTCACAGTTTGTGGCTTATTATAGCGAATGTGCTAACATGCTTGGAAGTTTTACATACTTTGAAGGCATTGATAAAGCTGTTTAGACAACAAGATAAAATGACTATATGCACGGAACCCTAAATACAGAAAAAAACCGATTACGAGCTATCTTAGTTAAATTGTAAACGTGATGATAAGCAGAACTACTACCACTATTGTAAAAAAAAAGTAAAGTAACCCATAACATTTATTAATGCCGTAGGGGTGTGAGATGTTAGTGATCTCACATTTCACAGGCTCTGCAAATGAGGGCGGTAGCCATCCCCTCTCCCTCGCAGTCTTTACTTCCCGGATTAAACCGGTACCCATTTAAGACTGGGTCGACCTGGGAGCCGTTGCGATCTGAAAACATTTCCGCCTCAACTGGGGAATGAACCCAGGACCACTCATATGCGAAGCCAGTGCGCTAACCACTGCGTTAACGCGGCTCCACTATTGTACTGTTGTATGGAAAACAGAGTTGCTGGCCGCAAGAAATAATTTGAAATCCGATACTAGAGACTTCAAATGCTGTAAGCATTTGGACAATCCGCCATCTCATTTCCATATGTCCGTGAGATACGTTTGTTTGTTGTGATAATGTTTCCATTCGTCGTCTTTTGATGTTTTGTGTGTATCTCGATAAAGACCTTTTGATTGAAACGTTGAATATGATTTATATATTGTAATTTGTATGTTTTCTTGTGTGCACATAATTTCCCACTAGTTTTAGATATAGTCTGTCTTGTCTGATTGAAGCGATTATATTAACTTGTGTAATACGTAAGTAAGCCTTAGAGCAGAGACTCTTTCCAGCGTTTGGCGACAACTAACTTCAATTTGAACTTCAAAGGACTAAGAAATACGTTTTTTTTTTAAAAAGTCGTTTGCCTCCACTGTCGCGAAAAAGACATAATTTTACCCGCAAACCCAAGAAGGTTGCTCACCACTGGTCTAAATGCCCGTAACACCCTTCTGTAACATTTAGTTTGAAATGGTGTGATGTTTGTTATATTGGAATCGTTCAGCCTCGTTTAGTTGCAGAAGTATCAATAAACCGAAAACATTCTTATATCATTGATGATTTGTTAAGTTAATTCCCTACAAATGATACATTATATCGTAACCACAGGTACACCAATTCAAATATCTAGGTACAATGATTACAGCAGATGGAAGAAGTTCACCAGAAATAAGACGCAGAATAGGTCAGGCAAAAACAACATTCATAAAAATGAAAAATACTATAATCAAACTGGAAAGTGGGAGATTGGAGGCAACAGAGATGTAGTTCTACAGAAGAATGTTGAGAATACCATGGACTACCAGAAAAACTAATGTAGAGGTGGTGAATGAGTTAAATGCGAAACGGACCTTAATGAACAATATAAGAAAAAGGCAATCTTCTTTTTTTGGCCACTTCATGAGACAGGCAGGTTTAGAGAACATAGTCACAACAGGCAATATTGAAGGCAACAGAGACAGAGTGCGACAACGTGAGAAAATATTAGACAGTTTGAAAGCCTGGCACAACAAGGAAACAACAACGACTTTGATACATAATACTGTGGACAGAGAGCTGTGGAGAGCCATGACCGCCTACGCCAGTCGGCATGGCACCTGATGATGATGATATCGTAACCATACGTGTTAGCTCTTCGAGCTTTGTACAGTACACCCATTTCCCTGTGGTCTTTAACAATGAAATAAAGGTATAGGCCTACCCCTCTAAATCATTCTAAATTAATTATAAATATATTGTGTGTAGTTCTCAATAACTATGTCTCTCACAAAGACCGGGTTATAAAGAATGCTTTGTACTCTAGTCGTGACATCGCTAAACAGTTTTATAGATATTGTCTCCATAACAGCGTTAGTAAGGTAATGTTATATGCGCAGTCTGTAACATTAGTTTCTCAATTAAATATTTAACGCGGTTGGACCTGTCGCTAGTATAAAGTTGCAACATATTGATTATCGCGAGACTTTTCTTGCCGTTGTAACCCTTCTACGAATATTAATTCAGGCGTTCAGTTATGCAAGCTGACACTTTTCTGGTGGATTCTTGTACTTTTATCTAAGTTACTAGATTCTTGATTAGAAACTAGCATCATAGCACACGGAGCAATCCCATAAGTGTTCAGCTCTCCAATTCAGCAGCCATTGGAGTGTATGTAGACTCGAAGTACCAGTCAGTTTTCGATTACGTCGCCTTCGGTTCTTTCCAAAAGAGTACATTTTCATTCATCTCCTCTAATCACTTCCATTTCTGTCATTCTTTGCATATGTAAGTTTTTTCATCTCATTGTTATCATCATCATTTTGCAATGAATTTATGACTGCTTTAATTAAGTTTTATCTCTTTTCAATACTGTACTGTCAACAGCAGCCTTAACTGCCAATGAATCCGCTCATTTTCTCTGGCTCTAGTGGGACCAGGGAAGTATATTCATGTAATGCTCTGTACAATTGAGTTGTTCAATAACGCAACCCATTCCTTTCTCATCATGTTCTTTTCTATCTTGCGCAACATGCTTGGTGAGTATTACCGAGTGAGTTGATGTATCAGTTATCAACCAACTCAGTGCTGCTGTAGCTCTCCCTATCTATATCCTTATGCGCCATGTGATAGTGGAGTATACATATGATCTTTCAACCTCAAACCGTTGGCAAAAAAACCCCAACCGCATTTATTTGTATTTCTGTTTACTGAGCCATATGTGTATATAATTATATCTTGCGATTTCGAGTGTAGCTGGGCCAGCTCTTGTACTGTAACTTCTGCCACGATACCAGTGCATTTCCGACACAATCTATCTAGTTCAATTATTACGTTAGTCAGTGCTTTTTTTTGTTACTGTCTACCTCCTCCTCCGGCTTAAAAACACCATTCTTAAAGAAGGGGAATTATTAGGCTGTAAGACCATCCAGGAACTAAAGCTGCAGGCAGCGGACCGCATCATATGGAGAACCAAAACCTCTGCCCTATATGTCGCTTGTGGCACGGAAGGAACAAACTAACTAACGAACTACCTCCTCCTAATAACTGCTCTTTCTTATTTCTTCTATTTCACATACTCTTAGCAGTGTGTCTTTAGCTTCTGCCATCCTTGGCCTACCCCGTTTCATTTGCTTTCCCTTTGTCTCGTCCAGACGCTAGTGTAATAAGTGGTGAGTATATTCTCTTACTTTTAGATATGACCTCACTTGCGCTACTTGATGTCGCACACTAATACTGGGGAATTCGAGTAAAAATCTCATTGTAGTGATGGGTTAGTACACGACAGTACAGATCTCATTATTTCATTTTGAACTTTTTCCAATGTATCTACTTGTGTCTGTGACAGTGTCAGTAGACCGAGGCAATAATATATGGCAGATAGCACCACCATTTGTAGAAGCAGAAAAAGTATCAATTGCTGCGTGTCCTTGGTCGTCATAACCTTGATGACACCGATTCCCCTCTTTACCTTCTGAATCACATTTTGATATGCTTATTGAATGATAGACATCTATCAAAGGTTATCCCCATATATATAAGGCCCTGTTCTCTTTCAATCAATGAGCCCATGTAGCTGATAGCTGGCTATATGTTAATATCTAGATTATTATCCAAGGACCGTCAGACAACCTTTGCCTTCGCGGGATTAATCAAAGCATTGTGTACTATGTACCATATCGACAATTGATCTAGTACGCTGTACATTGTGATCAATATATGTTCTGTTCCTGCTCGTGTTGTATAGTAGAATATCATTACCATATGTTAGAATCTACAAGACCCTGAGATTTGCAAGTGAGCAAGTTTTAAAATGTACACATTAAACAGCACCGGAGACAACGGAGATGCATGTGGCAGACCATGTGCTATTGCTCTGATCTCAGATGTCTAGGATCTGTACCTTAGAATGACATTTCTACAGATTAGCAAATTTGCTATCATGTTTATGATCCATGGATGGATATCGTGCTCCCGTAACATGTCAACAAGATGAGTGTAACTAACTCTACTGTACGCATCTTCTAGATCTATCGCTGCGACTACAGTTTCCTCTTTATTCGGAAAACCTTCGTAAACTTCATATGCAATAACTTCTGCGTTTGTGACTCTCTTCTTGGTCTGTATGCACCAAGGGTATGTGGGAGATCACCTTTGATCTCTAGTACCCTGGCTGTGCGTCTAGGAAAAATGCTCTCCAAAATCTACATTCTGCAGTGTGATGGTGTGATAGCCCTTTATGACAGCTGCACGTGTGCCTGGTTTTGGCACCGGTATAAGGTAACAAAGATTACTAATGAAGAATGTCTTAGAAGGATGGATGTGAAAAGATGTATTATTGATAATATAAGAAAAAGACAGTCAACACTTATTGGGCACATAATGAGAAGAGGAGGCATTGAGAATATAGTGACAACAGGAAAGATAGAAGGGAAAAGATCAAGGGGAAGACCCAGAGAAAAGATATTCTACAGTTTGACTAAATGGCTTCGATTGACGACGCCAACAGAGATGATGACATATATGAGAGATCGATGTACATGGATAAATATGATCGCCAACGTCATTCGGCACGGCACTTGATGATGATAAGGTAGCCATGTAGCCACTCCTCTGCTATCATTTCTGTTTTCACGCTCAAATTATAATCTTCTGTCATCTCAGATAGCACGTCATCTTCGATGTCTTTAAGTAAGCTGTACCTTATTTTTCTACGTTTTGCTCACATAACTAGAAAACAGAAAGGAATACCGACAAGATGGGGCGTAATATAGGAATAATCGCGAAACATGAAGTGCAGAATACTGCTAATATTGGACGCAAATATAAGAGACACTTACAAGATGATCAACAAAACATGAGGTAGGGAATAAGAAAGCCAACAACAATAGCAAACCACAAAAAACCGGATATGATATAATTTAGATGTTTTTGCTGAGAATGTTATGTTAGACCAGTACTTTTCATTGATCAGCAGCACCAGGACCGTAAATACGTATTCAGTAAGGGGGCTCACCTAAAAAAACAGTCATTAACTCCTGTTCGAAGGTATTTCCTGTATTTTAGTCTAATTTCTTAGGTGATTTTCTTGTACCGTACTCTTATAGAACCATTTGTAAATGTTAAGACTTAATTGATCAGACAAAGAACATACAATTTGTCTGCTTTATACACACAATTAATAATATAAATGTAAATACAACTAGGTAGCTGTAGCAACATCACTACAGATATATGAAGAATAACGGTGAAGGAATGGAATAAGCAATCGTACTTTTGTTGTATATGAACAATGGCTAAAAGAATGCAACTCAAAAGGTTAGATAAAACACAATGTATTCTTGCGTTTGTTAAATGAAAGGGTCGTTTCTATAAATTATAAATATTATCAAAACATCTGTCATTCTTACTTGAAATAACAATTAAACTGTGCTAAAATTAAATAAATAATAGTTTGAGTGTAAGTGTATGAAAATTACCATTAGCTAAGGGAAGCAAATGTCAAGAATAGTGGTTCTGGTTTGGACCCCGTGTCTTCTTGCTTATTGTAGGATTAATTAATCTAAATATTATATCGATAATTATCAATAATTAATTTAAATATTCATTTCTAAGGCTAGGGTTAGGGGTTAGTTGCGTTGTAAATAGTTAACCCTAACTAAAGTTATATACAAATTAATAAATCATAAACATATACTGCTAAACATAGCCAAGGGAAATAATCATATAGGGACACAGGTTCCAAACCAGAACCTTTATAAGAGCTTTAAGTTCGGCTGTGTGGCGGCGTTGTACAGAGCACGTCTGTGACGACTAAGATACGAGGTTCGAATCTCCCGCCACAGGCAATTGTGCATCCAGACTGGCCACAAAGCTATGGCAAACTACTGTGCGTATTTATATTGCCTATACAATCAATGCTGCCATAAATGCTTGGTTGATGGCTATTTCCTGAATAGGATATGATTTCAATTTGTATAAAGAGTTTATTTGAAGTTGTGTTTTTGCTAAACTGACAAAATATAGATGAGATTTCCTTTCGAGTGATTCACGGTTTAATTTTTGTTTTGAATGGATAGGAAAAAAAACGGTTGATACTCAGAACCCCAAAAAAATTTAAAAAAAAGAATTACACGAAAAGTGTGGATACAGCGTTTACTTGTATTCGTACAGCAATTAACTCTTGTTTCCGAGTTGTGCCAAAATAAGTTTTGCCCATGATTATTTTGAAATCTTAGATCCCATTTGTGCCTCAGTTCCGAAAGTTTAAATTTTGTTAAACGGTCAATAACATATACTCGCGCTATATGAGTAGCTAAATTGTCGGATTCTGGATTTATTATTGACATCGCCCACTTTGCCTTTTAGTAAAATTGATAACAATGCTAGTCTACTGTTTAGAAAAATATGATTTCACCTTTGACAAAAATTAGACAATTTCATCTTTCGTCATGTATAGTCTTGCTAGTTAATCAGGATTCATCATTCAAGTAATGCATTTAACTTTTGCCGTGATTTTCATTTGTCACTTTGCGTCTATTGTGTGTCGTCAGCCCAAAAAAAATCACCAACACAGTAAATGAATCGCGATAGAAGGATGAATACCAATTTAGCCCACAAGTCTTGTAATCTCAAAGGTAACAAGCACAGGAGTACCTCTCAGCCAGTAGAAATACGACGAAACGTAACATCTCAGGATGATAGCTAGACATAAAGAGATTTTCACAAATTTTCAAAACGTCATTATCTTTGCTGAACGAATTTTTCCCGTGCTTTTCATTGCTTGACAAATTAAAGCATATGCAAATTGTCTATTGATCATAGGCATTAGCCATTTTAAGTGACTGTGAAACGGCGCACAGTATTAATTAAGGGCTTGTATTGTGAATGCTAAAGTATTGTCATTTTGAATGTCCAGTTAGCTGTGTGTAGACATGGACACAGATGAGTTAGGAGGGAAAAAAAAGAATGCTATCGTTATTTTTGAAGGTATGCTTCAAATATCAATATTTTAGTAAATAATTTTAAATTTATGGATTGTGTTTGTGGGTTTTATATCGAGGGGGGGGGGGGAGGGGTTGTTACTAAAAATATAGACATTTTTTCAAAACCATGCGCATCTCCACCTTTTTCCCTAGAAAAACAAACACTAGTTATACCACATTCAGGTCTGTGAGTATACATACTAGTATTACACATCTGTTTTCTCGAACTTAATTATACAACATCTAGATCTGTCAGTCTCCATATTACACAGTTTTGATCCCTTTCAGGACCAATGAACGCCAGTCGTATGGATGATATCATGTTGTTCCACCATTGTTCTGTTTGCCTCGTTTCACATGTATGTGGCGGTGTTTTGCATATTCGTTGTGTGTCCCGTGTTACCTCTGACCTAGTTTAGACTTCCGGGTCATCTCCATATTACATTTAACTCAGGCATGTGAACGTCAACTGTGTCGTTTTTGCTCGTCGTTTTTTGTTGATTAAGCAGTCTTGATAAATGCCTTTTCATCAAAACTTCGTATTGTATGTGTTATTATATGTGTTTCCAGTGATTAGCAAAACTTCATTGACATTTTAAAGCTTTATCTGTCCATATTATACATTTGTTTCCTCGAACTTCAGTTATACACATTCAGATCTGCCAGTCTCCATATTACAGTACAACAGCAAACATGCACTTATCAATAATCACTGTGACATGTCAAATTTAAATCAAAGAACGCCATATTACATTATCGATTATATCAGAAGATTGAGCAATGGCTATGATTATACACTTCGTTATGAGCAATAAAAGAGCGCTGTTTTTAGAGTTTATTTTCAAATATAATTTTTAGCATTTATTGTAGAATTGCGACATAACGCATCTGTTAAAGGAGTGGTGTGCAAACACGAGCTTCCAACAAGATGCGTCCAAAGCTATGTTTGTAGACATATCTAACAGGGTGAACGTTCACAGGGGGAATTGTCTATAAATAGTTTGTATGACAAGACTACTTCTGCTTGTGATGTCCTCGAAATCTAGTTCTATGTTTTGCGCAAATACCACGATCATAAGACTTGACACATTAAAAAATAGAGACTAAAGGTCAGGGAGGTTATTAATTATCCGTCAGTGAGAGCCGTAATACGTCTTCTCGAAGGGGAAGGAAGGCTACCTAAGCAATTAATATAGTTTCTTCCTCTGCGTGGGATAGTTGTTTTGGGGGTGATGAGATTTTGGTCACTTTTTTTTGGGGAGAAAATAATTATCGGGTTGGGGGCTTACCAGCATTTAGGATTGTTCCCTAATACTGAATTTCATGTTCGTATTGTGTAAGGCGGGTGTTTGAACCCATCAATAACCTCATTCCTCTTCTCTACTGGCTTGCAACTATTAGGTATTAGGTCTGTTGATTCTCCTCTTCGTACACCGGGCACTTCTATAGGTGCTCAGATCTCCATTTCAGCAAATCTCTCAGGGTATAACGGCTGATGGTTCTGGTTCTATGTTAGTTCACTGCTCTTTTTGAAATCTTTGTCAGTGGTTCTCTACGGGCCACGCCCATGCTCACTCCGAATTCCCGTATTTGCGATATTGATGCATACTCATTCATCTCAAAATCCTATGATCGTGAGGAGCCAAAAAGAGCAATGAGTATGTCTGTTCGGTCCATAGACTGACCATCTGTTGTGATGGCGTGGCTAGCTAATTGGTAGGCCCGTTCGTATCCCTTTACACCCTCGTGTCCGGGGACAAAGATAAGCGTGAGTAGCAACTATATACTGTATAACGCGACTGTTTCGACATATGGTTTATTTCCGTGTAGAGGTCGATCCATATATAAGCTGAGTATGATACGTCTCCAGCAAAATCAACAAAGTTATAAATCCTGTTATAAGCCAAATTTAAATTATGTCAAAATATTGACAACAAATTAAAAAAAAAACTGCGGCCGTTTAAAAAGAAATCCTTTACATTTAATTAGATTTCTGCGGTCATTAGTAGTTGAAAAACTGTGCACCATATAGGAAAAGTAGCAACAAGCATAAAATAATGCAGGAAATACAATTGTCTGTTGCTCATATTTATGGTGACCACACCGTACTCCTGCAGAGGCTCGATGCCTCGAAAAAACCCATTCCGATCAGGCAGGGCAAAATATATTAAGTGCATGATACGAAAAGTGGCAACTTAAAAAAAGTTAAAATTGTCACGATCACGAAGTGAGTAAAAGACGTATAGATGTTTTAAAGATATCTGATTTTAGAATAAAACATCTTTCAATAAACAGTAATTCTATGGACGGAAATAACCACGATGTAATATATGAGAATCGTGGCCACGAGTATGGCGGTGAAATGAAGGACGACAGCAATAAACATCGAGCTGGGGATCTTTAGTTATTTTTTTCAAGAATCTGGACTTTTTTGTCTATTTCTATTTTAAAAACGTTAGTCGGTTGGTATTTATTAATTGTTATTGACTATTTCACATATCTGGCGGAGCATATAAGTCAACAGTATGGAGTTCGAAAAGTTATGAACACCAGGTGGCAAGATATGATTCCGGATACAATTGTCTTTGACAGAACTGGCATCCACAGCATTGACGTTATTCTAATGCAGACACAGATTCGCTAGACAGGTCATCTGTTACATCTGGTAGATCATCGCCTGCCAAGGATACTTCTCTATGGTGAGCTGGAGAATGGTACACGATCTCAAGGTGGCTAAAAGAAGCGCTATAAGGACACGTTAAAGACCTAACTGAAAGCCTTTGAAATAGACCAAGATAAATGGGAAATGCTTGCACAAAATAGACCTAAATGGCGCTCTACAGTAAAATATAGGGCGTATCATTTTGTGAAAAAATGAGAAATGTAGCAGCTCAACAGAGAGAGCATCTAGAAAGTGACGAGTAGACCAAAAACCGTCTACAGTGGTCATCCCATGTCCGGACTGTTCAAGGAAATTTGTGGCTTAGATAGGGGTTATTAGTCTTCTAAAGGTAAAGGTAGGTCCCATGGCATCTGCCGTCGGGGATGAAGATAACTCTTCATGTACTAAGCCGCAGCAACTATTAGGTGGGGTGGCCAGTTCCCTTCCCTGCTGTTTTTTACCTTCCCTAACTCATGCGTCAGGTACTCATATACAGCTGAGTCGACTGGAGGAGTGGTCGTGTCAAGTGAGAAATCACAACCCGGATTTTTAAATTTTTCTTTAATGTCGGACGTGGGTTCGAACCTGGCACGCTGTAACCAGATGATAGCAAGCAAGCTCACTATCCACTAGGCTACCGCGCTCCTCTTTTAGTCTTCTACGAATCCATAATCAAAGACATATGTCTAACTGAAATTAAAAAGAAGGTTAAGTAACAAATCGTCATCATCATTTGTGAGGGATGAACAACATGGAGTTTGACATCGTTACAGCCTCCTTAAAATGACACTATGGGACTTTATTTACAAATGCAGTCATTGTGTCCTAGTATGATTCGAATCCAAAACATCCAACATGAACGGTATCGATATTTATTTACATACACGCCAACACCGTCAGGAGAAACATACTTACTTGCAGCTATGGACAGGTGGTTTTAAGAAAGACGTGCCAAAACTGCTCACTGAATGTATGCTGGAGACAGACATTGGGATTTATTACAATTCTAACAAAGATTAGGAAATCTTGGTATTAAATATGGCACTAAGAGAAATTTCCTTCAATTGTGGAGAATTATGGGTGTATATAATCATCGAGAAACAGGAACCATAAGTCTGCATAGTTTCAGCATCTGCTAAGAGAAATAAAATCTATGGGTCTGCAAGGGTACAATGAGGAAGGTTCACAAATGATAACTAATTTGTTAATAATGAGTCGGGTGAATTATTTGTTATTTTTATAGTTTCATATTATAAGGACATGAGTCCATGAACTGCTGGGTCAACAAGGGGTTCAATTCTCAACTTAAGAAATCAGAACATCACTTTTAGTACTACGGATTTAATCAAATCAGGTAAACTCTACCCTTTAACTATTTTCCGTAAAAAGATCTACATAAAACACATATAAGCGAATAAATGAAGGAATTGCCACACGAAAATGGGCGAATGCCCAGTTTTAAAAGTAAACCCCCACACGTACTGAAAACTTATTTATATATGATCTTGGATTTTGTGCGTCTTCGGTAATGATTTATTTTCAAAATGTTTGGTGGTAACGCTGCTCGTAAGTTCTATAAATAAAACAAAATGGTAATACTCCAGTAGTATTTGTATATGTCAAGAATACTAATGATGTTTATTCAGTATATTTATTTTTATGCTTTTATGCAATCTACTGGAACTAAATATAGACTAGACAATTATTACACAAATAAAATGCTGGGTTGTGCGCTACATCCTCAATAGTATATGGAATCACCAGGACCACTATTACTAATGAGAATAATAAATGACAATATAAATGATATGATAAAAATAAATGAGATCATATGGACTCACTAGAATATACTGATTTTGAGAATATATGAAAGCACCAGGATATATTGAACTTGAGAATATATGGAAACACCAGGATATACTACACTTGAGTGAGAACACTGTATATATATATGTATATATGCATATATTTAAAACAATAATTTATTTCATGATCGCCAGTACTTACTTTCCCTTTTCTCATGTGATTATTAATTGATTCGATGATGTCTCTGTCTTTGTCTGTTCTATGAAACTCTGTGGATTGCTTGCCCAAGAGTTCCTGGATTGTGAAGCCACACAGCCTCTCGACGGCTTCGTTCACAAACTGAAAATAAAAGTGTCAGTAATTAAATATGGATTTTTAATAAAAACAAAAGAAGTTGTTTGTTTTGAAGACGTCAAAAGCTGAAAAACACGACTAAGCTTATAAAAGAGTCAAAACTGCAGATAAACATACATTGTCGATGAGCGAAAAAAAGATGTGATGACATGTCGCTGACATAAGGTAGCCAGCCATTAGTTAGAAATCAACAATTTAATAGTGCGAGAAGTACAGAAAATCGTGATTTATTTCTGCAGTCTAGAAACAGGTACAATAAAAATAAATGCAAATGTTAGTTGATGAATGCTTGTTTGTATTAAAATTTTATCGGATTCACAATGTTTGTATTGATACATTTTACAAATTGCCAAATGGCGTATATGATTTACATATTATTCTTCTGTTTGTGTACTCAGTCTATTTACAAAGCAATACATTGTCTGTCGAGAGTACCACTCAATGCACGCAATACGCTGCCTGCCAAGAGTACCACTCAATGCACACAATACATTGTCTGCTGAGAGTTCCAGTCAATGCACGCAACATGCTGCCGGTCGAGAGTACAATCAATGCACACAATACATTGTCTGCTGAGAGTACCACTCAATGCACGCAACACGCTGCCCGTCGAGAGTACCACTCAATGCACGCAAAACGCTGTCTGCTAAGAGTACTGCTAAATGCACGCAATACCCTTTTGTGTTCCTTTTCCATGTCATTGAGACATTTTGGGGAATAAAGTGTTACATCCGTATTTTTCGGTGACTAACGTCATATCTAAGGAAGATGTCAGCATTCCGCCCGCTGTCTTTACTTTCCCATACGATCTGGTACCCATTTCAATAATTTGGTTCGACGTAGGAGTCTATGGTTATTTAAATTGAACCAACACCGATGTGTCAAACAACAATCTCCAAGGATCTTAGAAAAAATGCACTTGTAAACAAAGACATCATGGTATGGTATCGAACCCGCAACACATTTACACTAGCTATCTGCCCTAGATGGAGACGCGTAGTTTTCTCACTTGCTTACTTAAGATCGGTGACAGTAGGTCAAGCATACATGATACATGAAACCATAAGTGATAACAAGTAGGGTCAGAGCTAATGCTTAGATTACCTATAACGAGATTGCCTTTTGATATTTCCTGCGAAGCAAATACCCTAAAATAGCCGCTTTCTCATTACGGGTAGCGTCAGATCTCCAGTCATGGAAAGAACATCCGATTGACGTGTCATTAATTCTTTCTTTCATTTTTCCTTGTGACATAAAAGAGTAGGTTCCATATAAAGGTTCGTGAAAAGACAGGCATGTTGTTACTTTTTTTTACTCTTTTTTCTTTCCAAATCACAATATGTCATCTCTTGCACGTGATTTCTATGACAATGCGCTGCCAACCTGGCACACGTGTCACAGCTATCTTTCTCTCCCCGCCTACATGTATGAGAGTATAGTACAAAATTGTAGTAATTGCTGCTTTAATTTCTGTATTGAAGCATTAATTTATATCTGCCCTATGCCGGAGGATTTTATTTTACTACGTTTTCAAAGTCTGCTATTACACTTGTATTACATTTCGCAATCCATGATTGAGTTGTTACTAAATATTTCTTTTTTTAAATAGTTCTGTATTATTAACATTACTTACTAGTTTTTTCATCTCTTAAAATTTCTTTCTAGTTTTTTGTTCTTACCATACATGATCACCGAAGAATACTATTGCTGATTAGTACTTTATTCTTATTCTTAACGCTGCTAATTAATTCTCTATTCTTAATATTTCTTAGCTTTCCTATCAGTAATGTCGTAATTTAAATTATTTATTCAAAATACGATAAACGGGGTCAAATCTGACATGCAAAGCCTTTTCACAAGCCCGCCAGTGTGATCTAATTGTACTATATGTACCAGTAAGTATGATCTAATTGTACTATATGTACCAGTAAGTATGATCTAATTGTACTATATGTACCAGTAAGTGTGATCTAAATGTACTATATGTAACAGTAAGTATGATCTAATTGTACTATATGTACCAGTAAGTATGATCTAATTGTACTATATGTACCAGTAAGTATGATCTAATTGTACTATATGTACCAGTAAGTGTGATCTAATTGTACTATATGTACCAGTAAGTGTGATCTAAATGTACTATATGTAACAGTAAGTATGATCTAATTGTACTATATGTACCAGTAAGTATGATCTAATTGTACTATATGTACCAGTAAGTGTGATCTAATTGTACTATATGTACCAGTAAGTATGATCTAATTGTACTATATGTACCAGTAAGTGTGATCTAAATGTACTATATGTAACAGTAAGTATGATCTAATTGTACTATATGTACCAGTAAGTATGATCTAATTGTACTATATGTACCAGTAAGTGTGATCTAAATGTACTATATGTACCAGTAAGTGTGATCTAATTGTACTATATGTACCAGTAAGTGTGATCTAATTGTACTATATGTACCAGTAAGTGTGATCTAATTGTACTATATGTACCAGTAAGTGTGATCTAAATGTACTATATGTACCAGTAAGTGTGATCTAAATGTACTATATGCACTGGCCTCAGAACAAACAAAAAACAATACGACTTAGATCTCCAAATAAAAAAAAGAAGGGTTTTAGGTTCCATATCACACAAAAGCTAAATTAGCCTGCAGAAACAAATAGGTTTGCAACCTCTGCTTTAACTGCCTAGTTAAATTAGCCTGCAGAGCCAAACAGTTTTGCCACCTCTGCTATAATTGTCTAGTTAAATTAGTCTGCAGAACCAAACAGGTTTGCCACCTCTGCTATAGCTATCTAGTTAAATTAGCCTGCAGAACCAAACAGGTTTGCCACCTCTGCTATAGCTGTCTAGTTAAATTAGCCTGCATAACCAAACAGGTTTGCCACCTCTGCTATAGCTGTCTAGTTAAATTAGCCTGCAGAACCAAAAAGGTTTGCCACCTCTGCTGTAGCTGTCTAGTTATCTACAGTGCTTTATTCTTGATGTTTGATTCTTGACCGTCGTTTTTGTTCATGTGGATATTTATCAATCTGTTCTGGATACTACGAGGCCGTATTGAGCACATATCCAGCTATGTGGCGACAACGTACGTAGCTTGTATGTCACAGCCAGGATACTGGATTCAAATCTCACCATGACCAAGGGAGTATATGGACCGCTCAGAAAATAACGACGAACCGCTAAACACAAATATTATCAAGAAAATCACAAAGACCAAAAAGTTGGGCCGACTGCTACATCTTGAATAAGATATGCTATCAATTTTGTTTATGGAGTACATAAATAACATATTAGTTAGGCAAGAAAATCAAGCATACAATATGCGTGTAATAAACAACATAATAATTACGTTTTATTTTTATAAAATTTTGTGATACCAGAACTAGTATGTTTGATATCTGTATTTTTCTCGTAAGTGCTAAATTTATTTTATTGTTAAGGCTAATTCAAATGAAAACAAACGTTAAAGTGTGATAGGAATGTGAATAACGATAGCATTGTATTTTAACCTGTCAATATTGTTGTTTACGGATGTAAAGAGTATCATGCACGTGTCATCTTGGTGAACACGATTAAGGTGCAGTCATAAACGATAAAAAAATAACAATTGACTTCATCACTTATGTAGTGATTATGACGATTTTCTTGATAAATCCTCTGAGATGATTGATTTCTTTCGTAGAAGTTCGTCCCGTGACAATGTCCTTTCATCGGCATGGCTTTGTGTCCGTAAGTTATCTCGACTTGATACCTTGCCTAATACTCAGGGTACTTCATCCTCCTCGGATATAGTTTTAAACTTGTCCTTACTTTTTATCCCCATAACTCTACTGTCCGTCGAATCTTGTTCAAGCATTATTCTCTTCTCTAGTCTGATTCTGAAACTCGTGCAGCTTTCCATGACTTTCCTTTGGTTGCCTATAGGCGTCTCAAAAATATTAATTACATTTTAATCCACAGTCATCTCAGGTCTTATGTTCCTGCTCACTTTGAAACTATTTGTTGCAAACGCGGTTGTTGCTACACATGTCCCTATGTAGTTTATATCCGCTCTGGTTCATTCCCTAAGGCCACTTTCACTATCGATGATGCCTTCACATGTGAACCCCGTAATGGCATTTACATTATCATATGTAAACGTTGTGACAAGAAGTATATAGGAGAAACGAGCTTACGATTGAGTTACCGCTTCTGTAGGCATCTTTATGCCATAAAAACACAGAGAACCTACACCTGTCGCCATTCATTTCAATGGTGATGGCCATCAGGGTGCCCTCGATATCCAGGTCACTGCCTTCAGATCTTGCACTACGGATGACAGATCTAGATATGCCCTTGAAAATTGATTTATTGTTTAGTTTGGTACCGCCAAGCCTTTTGGACTTAACTCCGAACATTCTTTTAGTTAAATGTGTGTTGGTGAAGTCCTTATTGTATTGATATCCATGTTGCATTGGACAATAATTTGTTATAAATGTTGTCATATCCTGATAAATTTTCAACAAAACCCGCTTCCATGACTACATGTTTCCACATACATCATTGTCACCTTAAACTTTGTATTGTTTACATGTTAATAGTGTATCTAGTGCCTCTATGGTGGTAACATAATTGTTATTGTTTTCATTGTTTTTCACTGTTTGTTTTATATATTCTTGAGAAAAACTTAACGGTTCGAAACGATGAAAATGTCTTGTGTATTGTCATTTGTCTGTTTTAGTATTTAAATCTCATAACCCCTTAGCGATAGTCTGTTTTGTATGCAAACATTAACAGTAAGTAAGTGAAACATTAACAAAAAACATGTGTTCTACATAAGTACTCTTGTTGTTACGCTTCACGCAGTATTACCTTATAATAACAATTGAGAGAAGTATAAAGTTCTAATTTTGACATGCTTAAAAAAGGAGAAGAACTCTATTATCCGATTTTCTATGAGTCAAGGGGTGAAACATATAGTAATTCATCATGAAGATCCAACATGATATTGCAAGTCTGTCGATCTATCAAGCGCATGAGTGGGGTAAGAAGTTACAACTATAATTTGTCCTATAGGAATCCAAAAATTTTATGTTTTCTGGGTATTTTGTATTGAACATATCTGTGAATACGTCGAAAAAGTATACAGTTGAGTTTCACATTTTCAGAATATATCCCCCTCCCTTCTCCCTAAGATATTTAATGTTTTTATTTGAAAACTTCGCATAACGGTGTCTGAAGTATGCTTCCATACTGAAGCCTTTGAGGGTAATGTTGAGCAGTTTTACCCTCTATTACAAATGTGAAGTAATTTAGCTTTAAAGTTCACAATATAGTTTTACATGCTATTTAATATATATAATATTATATTTTGATATTATATCATTATTTTTATTAGTCTATATATTCATAATTATTATACTTTTCATTTCACTTTACGGATATACTTCTCGAATACGAAAGATGCTATCTGTATGGCAGAAAGAAGATGAAATCTTAACATAAAGTAGATGAGACTTGTATCAAAAGCAGAACACGAAACATGTGATACATGTAAGATGGGAACTGTCTATTCGCTAAACCCGTTGTTGTCTTTCAGCGACAGGGGTAGAAGAGTTTTCTTAAGATGGCCCACGTGTGTGCTGATTATATTGTGGGATTTTTCGTCTCTTTTATTTCGGTGGTCCATCGTTTTCGTGGTCGGCCTTTAGGTCTGCTTTCACTGTATCTGTGTAGAATAGCTCGCTGAGGTATGCTGTCTGATGGTAGTCTCCTGATGTGTGCAATGCATTTGATCGGTTGTCTCTTAATATATTCTAAGATTGGGGTGGTGCCAGTTCTTTGTCTAATGTCCTCTTATGTATGATTGGAACTGTATTAGTATTATAA
Organism: Meghimatium bilineatum; assembly: GCA_034231615.1. Taxonomy (NCBI): domain Eukaryota; kingdom Metazoa; phylum Mollusca; class Gastropoda; order Stylommatophora; family Philomycidae; genus Meghimatium; species Meghimatium bilineatum. Next base: position 36,257,406 of record CM067298.1, read on the forward strand.
CATGAAAACTGTGAAGAATGTGGGCTAGGGACTGTATTAACACTAGAATATGAACAAGTTGAAGAGTGTGAAATGAGAGCTGTATTAACAATATAATCTGTGAAGAATGTGAGATGAGAACTGTATTAACAAAAGAACATGAAACCTGTGAATAGTGTGAGATGAGAACTGTATTAACAATAGAACATGAGTCGGGTATGAAAAATGGGTAATGAGGTTTGTAGGAGAAACATTGTCAACAAATATACAATATATTAAAATATGAGTAAGCAATTTTAGTGTGTAAACACAAATACGAGACTAAAGTGTTACCTATAGTGAACACAAAATACCAGCAACGATGAAACAAAAAGACAGACACCGTTTTGATTAAAAAACCATAATCAGGACGCAAATAAAACATCAAACAAACAACGAAGAGCAAAATATGTGTTGTTAAAAATATTGAAAACATACCTGAAATTGACTAGAAAAACGATTCATCAAATCATAGATAGTATACAATATACGGGGATACGTAAATTGAAAACATTCAATGCTGTTTATTTTGTTTGTGTATATGTTATGGAAACAAAAAAACACAACGTTATTCCTTTTCAACGTAGTTTAAATTGCGATCTACACACTGTCAACACACGGTCAATACAAGGTCAGCATTACTTATGAAATGCTTGAATTTTTGTGGGAAAAACGTTTTTTCTTTATATGATTCCACTCATGAACCACTTCTGTACCTCTTCATTGGATTGAAAGTCAAGCTATTGTGGGACCATTACTGTCTTTGATATAATACCTACTGGCTAATAGGAAATTCAACCTTTCATAATGACTCATAATTATTATTAATTTGATTTTGTTGGCTATAACAGGGATAGTCCAATAGGTAATTAAGAACGCTTGCACCAGTAAATCTTATATCACTGCGTGTCACGGTGGGACTCACCTTTCAGACTCTTTGTTGAAAAGCGTGGTATGTCACTTGGAAACTTCCTATTCCACTCAAACACTTCCTGGGTTGACAGGAGTGCATCACTATACTGGAACTTCATGCACTGTTTAATTTATATAGAGTTAACCACTTCACATTTATTAAAAAATATGGATAACAGAATACTGTTTCTCTTTGGAGAATGTCAATAGTGGCGCGGTCATCTTTAAACTGTTATTATGACGTTAGTTTGTTCTTCTGCACCGAGGTGCACGTGTTCTCTTTAGAGACATTTGTGTTGTCCTTAACAGCATATTCGCAGGTTACAGGACAATGAAATGGTTATTCTAATCCCTAGCACATTTCATACTTTTAATGTGCATTACCATATGTAACAAGAAAAACATTGAAGCCCTACTTAGGTAACAGTGAACAATAGACCAACAAATTTGTGTTTTTGGGGACATAATTAAGCAGGAAGGAGGAGGGACTGCTTTCTTGACAAGGACGGAAGGACAACTTACAAAAATTTTGACGTAATTGATAGACATCCTATATATGGTGAAAATAGTTGATGTAATTTATGGAGATCCGCCACAATGGAAAAAACTGTTGATGTAATTGATGAAAATCCCGCACAACGGTAAAAACTGTTGATTAATTGATCGACATCCCCTATAGAGGTGACAATTGTTGACGTAATTGATAAACATCCAATATAACAGTGAAAATCGTTGACGTAATTGATAAACATCTAATATAACGGTGAAGATAAGTCTCAAGCACAACCTCAACAAATTTTCACAAGCGTAGTCAATAACGTATAAGAATACTCATAATGAAGGAACGTTCAGCAGCATGTTTGCTTACAACTAACTCTTGTTGTGACCCTTGAAAAGCTCTAAGCATATCCATGCATCTAGAGATATGTGGATAGACGCACATAAAAGCAGAGTTCAAAGATTCTTATCTCAAATGTCACGCAAAGAACATACCATTATCATTAGAGTCCGAACAGGACACATCAGACGTAAACTACATTTAGATAATTTATAAAATTATTGAAACATACTTGCACATAGGTGAACTGAGCCGTGACAGTTTACATAGAAGACCTGTTGACTAATTGGAAAACAGCTTTTTTAAATAATGTGAACTTTCCCGTGATGTTCGTTGGCTATCTACTCAAAGTATAACGATACTGGCTAACAAACGTCAAGAGAAATGTTAAATGCGTCGGTTTAGAATACTGTTTTCCAAAGATCTAACAGATTTTCTATTGTTGATGGCTTCCACTGAGCCTAGAAGAATAATATGATTATCTAAGACACAGAGATGAGACCTAGTATGAGAATGACAAATTGAAAAACAAACTAAAGTGACACGTTGCTAAACAAAATAAAAACACGTTGATAAACAAAATTAAAGTAACAAATTGATAAACAAAATTAAGTGACACATTGAGAATCGAAATTACAGTGAAACATTAAGAAACAAAATTAAAGTGACACATAGAGAAATAAAATGATTTGGACAAATTGAGAAACAAATTGAAAGTGGCAAATTGATAAAGAAAATACAAGTGGTAAATTGAGAAACAAATTTAAAGTGGCAAATTGATAAACAAAGCCTCTTTATGCATTGATAGAAAACATTTCATAACACTTGGCAATAGTTTTCCCAGAGCTGATGTAATATATTTATGTCACTTATACAAATGGCGGTTTTTCTATAGTGCAGAAAGGGACTGAGGGTAAATATTATTGTGGCTTAATAGTAACACAAAATTAAATAATAACTCTCAAATAATTTACAGACAACAATGATGACAAGATATTAATGGAAATAAGTTTTACATAAAAACCGCCATTAAATCTTAAATTAATCTAGTTATTTGTTTGTTTGCAGGTGCAACTACGAGTATACACCAACGTTCAACAATGTTTGCTATATTCAACAATGTTTACTACGTTCAACACAGTTGGCATGTTCACCAATGTTCAACAGTGTTTGCCGCGTTCAGCAATATTCTACAGTATTTGCTATGCTTAAAAATGTTCAACAATATTTGCTATGTTCAAGAATGTTTGTGACGTTCAACACTGTTGCTATGTTCACCAATGTTACTAATGTTTTCTATGTTCAAAAATGTTTGTTATGTTCAGGATTGTTTGCAATGTTCACCAATGTTTGCTATGTTCAACAATATTTGCTATGGTCACCAATATTTGCTATGTTCAACAATGTTTGCTATGTTCACCAATATTTGCTATGGTCACCAATATTTGCTATGTTCATCAATGTTATCGATTGACAGCAAGTACAGAGATAGCTAATTGTTTTCAATTTTGAAACCAAGTTCTGGAGTTGTAGGCATTGGTTTTGGTGAAAATGTCAAAATGTATTTCATATTCTATAATTATTAAGAAATGGACTCTAAAACAATATAGCATTCAGACCAATGAGGTGAATACACAATATAAATGAAGTCACTCAGATAAAAATCTCGTGCTTGTGTTTTCTGATAATACGATCTCTGAAAAAAAAAGAACATTAAGTCTGCCTTGTACATCGATCACAGATATAAAGATAATTCCATAGATTATTATAGTTAAATTCCTCTATGGTACATTCTTGTATAACAGATTTCCATATTAGCAAAACTTTTCAAAATCTCCAATTATATTTATTCTTTGTTGTATGTACTGTATATAGCGAATTTAAAAAAAATGTATGCACATTTGGTCGGTCTGGACCAAGTTGTTATAAAAGGATTTGACTGTATAAGTACTGATGTTTGTTGATGATCATTGGTGAACATGTCAACTGTGTAAAAGGTTGCCGACCCCTGGTCTACAGTATAGCCTATATTCGAATCTGATATAGTTTGGACGACAACAAGTGATATTGACATGCCTAAAGTAAAATACAAACTAGTTTTTTTCTAAACCGTAATGTATACAGAGCAATACATTGTTAGTATTTTCCATTGATTAACGAGATACTTAGGAATGATGTGGTCAACAGCATCACGCTGGTTACTGTAACTTTATTAACGACAAGGTTCACATTATCGTCGACTGGGGTCGACCTAGCGGTCAACTGTGACATACATGTCAGTTAAATAGAGACAATGTTTGTCTCAAAATAAGTCTTAAGAACGCAGTATAATAACTAAAATTATACGTATACAGCACAGACCACAATATTTCGCCTTAGAACAGACCACTGCAGACTATTGGGTCACCTTTACCGATTGAGGATCTCATACACAGATGAATGTCCATGTGGATCTGGACCCCAGACCACATACTCCAGGACTGCCCAACATACAAATATCAGAGACAGCAGACCTGGCCAGAGGATACAGACTCGAGGCAAAAGCTATGGGGCAGCCGCTCTGACCTGGAGAAGACAGTGGACTTCGTCTTGACGACAGGCCTGACGGTGTAGCATGACCACAGATGCTGAACGCAGAAGAAGAAGAATACGTATACAGCAAATTAATACATTTCTTTAACTTTCAAACAAATACAAGACAGAAGACGGCATTCTAAAAAAAAAACACACGAAAAGGCAAAGATTAAAAAAACAACACATTTTGAAATCAGACAGCTCGAAGCCTGAGGATAAAACCTATTCGTCATTTTAATACTATTTATTCTGTTCTCAACGGTTCTCCTAATATCAACGCGTGAATAAATTATAGTGTTTCGGTATGATTACTCAAATAAATGCTGCCCTCGAACTATCATTTTTATGTCCCTGGAATTTGTTTCTCAAGTTTTAATACGGCGAGTGGACGGTATAGTTTCACATCGAGAGCAAGACATGAGAGTTGATATTTATTCATCATTCTCAAAACTGGTTGTCTATACGAATCGATGTACTGAAGTTTAGGAAGTTATTGCTGTCATTTTCTAGCTTTTTAACCAACTAGTTTCTTCTGCGATAGCACTAAGGAGCTGTCCATAAATTACATCAACAACTAAGGGGGCTTAAACTCAAATGTGAAACAGAACATGTGTTGTTTTCGTAATTCTTAGGCTAAATGGGTTAACTAACGCCTCTAAGTCCTTGCACCACTCTCCACTGAGCTATCACGGTCCCAAGTGTATGATAAAGTTCACTATTTTTTCTTCTTTTTTTTTCTGCATTCGTCTTCAAACTCTTGTCTGTTAACAGGTTGTTATACAAAGATCGGAAAACGTTATACCTTGGTTTACAGCTGTGCGTAAATATCTGCGCATTTTCACGTGCCATCGGAATTCTGAAAGACAGTTATATGTCTCCAAAATTCTACATGATGGGGTAAACAATTGCATGCCAAACTCTCCTTAGTAACCTTTTACGACATACCTGACTGGCGAGCCCGTAGATTAGAGATGGAATTAGGGGTTCGATACAACCACCCCTTTTAGGAAAATAGTTCATGACATTTAATACTGGGAAGCAAGTACAAAATTGGGTTTATCCTCTCCCCTCTATTAAAGGATCCTCTATAACACCCCCACCCCAAAAAACGAGATAATTATCCCTTTTATTTACACGCCCTAACGAAATTTATCTACAATGCTGTAGCTGCAGATGTCGGCGTTACTATCATTTTCCTTTGGGATCGTAGCTGAAACAATGTCTCGTTAAATGAAAATGAAAAAGTTGATCGTGTCTTGTAAGTAATAATACGAAACATAGCAATTGTCTATAAATAACATCCATATTATTTCCCCCAGTTTTTGATCCCCTCAACACTTGTCACCAACAGTCAAAAATTTTCAGGACTTCCCCTGCTTCAGTGTGAAAAAATGTTTTATTTTAGCAGAAAAAACTACATGACTTGTTTCACAATTGTAGAAAATAAAACAAATTTAAGCAATGTAATTAGTGTATAAAATAGTACTACTGACGTAAGCGTTTGTTAACATCTCCCCCCCCCCTCCGCCACTTTCCATTTACTATTGTCAACCAAGAACTCTCAAACTTTTTAACAACCCTTCTCTCTAATTGTTGACGTAATTTATGAATAGCCCCATAGCTAGAACTGTCGTACATCGTAACAACAACTGGAACAAAAGAATGACAAAAATACTATAATTTCCTCAGATTGTAACAACAGACGTCGACATATCGACTTTAATATAAAATACAAGTCTGTGGCATGTAGAAAATACAAACACAAGCTACACTTAACGAAGCGTAGCTGTTTAAGGGAACTATTTGATAAAATACAGAGTAAAATTGCTTGTAAAAATGTCACGCTTTAAAAAATATTCATAAAATTTTGATTGTAAAAATGCGAAAACAGTTTAGTGGAAAAGAAGTGGAAAAGAAACTAAAATAGAAATTAACGAAGAAATATCATCAAAATATCGTGAACTATCAACACAAGAATAAACATCCGTAGACGTGGATGACAGCGTAGCATTGTGGTAATGAGCATACTAATGCTACACACACTTGTACATACCTGTATTTCATGATTACTGTTTGTTATCTCCACAGCTTCTGTGACATTTTCTAACGCCACAAACAGACCAGAACATGCTCGAAGTTTTAGGTTAGACCGTACCTCCCCAACTTCAAGCGTCTGTAGTTCGTTTACACAAGCTGAGATACAACTGTCTTCCTGGAATCTCTGAGAATGTATAGAGAAACACACTGTCTCATTCCACAGAAACGTAAAGAACAACAAATGTTATCTTTCTCTGATTATCTTGTCGTTCATATAACCACATGTTTCCCGCACTCCATTTCTGAGGTTTGCAGGATAAAGGAAATATAACATTCTTACATAACAAAGCAATAACTTAATACATTATGATAACTAATTGCAAAATAACACGGCGACAGATGTCCTGTATTCATATACTCGAATACTAGAAAATACAGCGCTGTCTATTAACACCTGGTTACAACAAAACTATAAAATGTCTGGAAAATTGTACTTCTAAAGGCTAGAAAAACAATACCACAGTTAGTGAGCAGTCGATAGCGTTAAAATAATCTACTTGAGTAGAAATACTGTAATGTACGAATCTATGACACTAAGTATAGATCCTTGTCAGTGATTCTCAAAGAAGTCATATTATTTAGCACTTTATAGGTATAATAATTTATACATAATACCAGCACTACATTGGATTTCCGGCACCAAAACATTGAAAGTTGTAATAGTCGCAGACTATCTATTCATGTTTAGAAATAACAAGAAATAAATGGATTGAATGTATTGCATCTTCTGATCTGCGGAGAATTATGTGGATTGATTCTCCTGAACAGGCAGGAGTTCACAGCAATGAAAGAGAATTGCCTGGATTTCTAAATCAAGGATGCCTAAATTCAGCATTTATACTGAAAGCCCCAAGGTTTTTCCCAGAGTGCCTCAAGAATGATTTAGAAAATTAAACTAAAGTAAACTATACAGAATCCTATCAACTGCTCTGTTTGATTAGGCTTTGACAATTTTCTGGGTAAATTGTGTACTTTCATTCTCAAATTGGCAAGAAGCCTGGAGACAATTTACCTCAACATCTGATCATAGAAAAGGACCGTAGATTCCCTCTACATTCAGTATAGGAGGAGGGTTTACCTTAAGAAATGTTTGAACTCATATAACCCCACCCCCCACCATCTAATTATATGTACTTGCAAATGAAAGATCGTACTTTAGTGTGCATATATGCGAAAATGACAGTAAAATTACCCATTTACGTCATTCGTATTGGTTGATCAGACAATGAAATTACCCATTTACGTCATTTATCTTGGTTGATCAGACAATGAAAATTACACATTTGCGTCACTCATCTTGGAATATCAGACTGATCCGATTTGTAATAATTACTTTGCGCATACTTTGTGTCGCTCAACAATGAAAATCACTTGTAATACAAGGTAAGATGACCAGTTGTAAGGCCCTACTATTCTTAGGACAGCTGTGGACAAATATCTTATCTCCCTGAGCTCTATAGCTATGCGCAAAGTGGTATACAGTCTGGTTGTTCACCCAGACACCAGGAAGGTATTTACCAGGGCTGATGCTCTGCAATGGTTGAGAAATGTCACTACCTCTATTGAGTAAGTACTGAAGGCGACATTACTCAGATGGATTCTGGTAAACCACTGGCTAGGCAGCGGATAACATGATATATCAGAGTGATAAGATGCTGATTCATGAAATCTTACGTTTACTTTTTATCATGGGTTATCTATATGCCCAGGTGCTCGTAATGTCCAAGGCATAGTTATCTATTCTTATTCAATTGATGGATATCGATTCACCTTCGAAATCGTTGTATTAATTTGGATCTATACGGTAATACTGCCATTCATTGAACAACATTCCACGTCGGAGACATTGACTATTACTGTCATTTTTCCCACTGTCATAGTTTTTTTCTTATTGTTTTACCATTTTTTCCTGCTATTTTCATATTATTTAATTTTATCATAATTTTTCATTGTAGGTGGATTATTAAATAGAAACGCGTCGTATTTCCTGTATTGCCACAAAGTGTTATCGTGCTTGGATTTATTTACACATTGTTTCATTTGCTTGTTAAATATGAATCCCCACCGAAAACAGATGTGTCGGGCCATTAGCGCAAAAAAACGATGACACAAGACATTTCTATTCTCTGGACTATATCCTGCTGGAAATCTAGTAGGACCATGATCCTGCTATAAGGGAAATCCAGCGGGAGTTTGAGAATGAACGCTGAAGAATAAGAAATATCAATCCGCTAAATGGACACATTCACTAATAAAACCTATTGACAAGAAAGAAATTGAAAGCGTGAAAAAATTAATTATATAACCATTATCATTATAACGCATCCGAATAAAGTCATGCTCAATGTACTCCTGAAAAGAATAAAGCACAGGTCTGTAAAGTAACTGCAAAAGAACAAACTGACTTCAGAGAACAAACAGAAACACTCTAGAGCAAAAGTTTAATATCAGATTATTAATTGAGAAACACAGTTATCTCCAACGTGATCTCTACCACAATTCCATTAATTTTTCAATGGCCGTACCGCGTCTGGCATGATAGTCTCTGGCACATACTGAGGCAATTTAATTTTGACACCACAATCATAAACATTGAATCACCGAGCAAAAATTCAAGTGGTACTGTCTTATCAATTATTGCAATTGGCGAGTTCTTTAATTAATACAAATATGGGAGTTCGGCAGAGATGTATATAGTCTCCATTACTTTTCAACATATATCTAGAGCACATAATACAGGACAATCTTCAGGATTGCAAAACGTCTATATCAATCGGAGGTAGTATCATCTGAAATTTGAGTGTCGCTGATGATATTAATCTTATAGCTGGATCAGAGCAAGAAATACAAGAGTTAACAGAAAAGTTTGAAAAAAATTACCAACAAGTACGGAATGGAAATCAACATTGAAAAAAGCAAGATATTGGTTAACAACAGAGACACAGAAACAGACAATCATCAAGATGAATGGATATACACATGCGGACCTGTATATTTTTAAGTACCTCGGATCCAGCATACGCAGCGATAGCAAAAACAGAATTAAAGATAAGGCTGGAGATGGCCTTATCTTCTATGTCAAGACTACACTTAATGTGGAAAAACAACATCACTGTTAGAGTGAAAATAAAACATTATAACCCGCTTGTGCTTTCTATTGGGATATATGGTTGTGCGAGATGGGCACTCACTGCTGGCATAGAGAGATGGTTATATGCTCCTGAATAGACTAATTCTACAAATCTCCTATAGAGAACACAAGTTAAATGTGTACGTAAGAAATAAAATAGAGATGTATACAGGTCTACACAAGCCATTACTTTGAATAGTGAAACGATGAATACGTACGTGCATGGTTTAAACATGCATAAAGATTTGATTATTGTCCAAAACGACACAACAGAGAATAATCTAAGGTGAATGAAGTAGAAGAAGACAAAGAAATGTATGGACGACAAATATCAAGGACTGGACTGATCAAGATTTTTCCTCATTGGTCCGCATCGTTGAAAAGAAAATTCTGGAGGACTCTAGCATGAGTGGATACATGAAATGTGATACTCCTACGACCATGACATGTTGTGGGTTTTTAAAGATAGTTAGAAATAGGAGTAGGGTGAAACGACGAATTAACACTCTGTATTTTTACAACATTATCCATGTTCAGGAAATAACACTTTAGAGAATAAATAAAAACGTGGTATTCATTTAAAGCAGACACCGTCTTCACAAAGAAGATTGATGGTAAACAATCTTTAACATATTTGTGTCCGTTATTTGGTTGGTAAACTCTCTCACAAAATGTAATTTGTCATTCAATTGTTTCTGCCATTTTCATCTGTTATACTCTCTTGCTCTACATCATACACATTTTCCTTCTAGTATGGCCTTCAATAAATCAGCATATCTTTTCGCACACCTAAAGTATTCTATTTGTTTGATTAAAAAAATCTTTATTAGTTCATTTATCATTCCTGTTTTTATTCTTATACTTTCTTGTTTCTTGTTAGATTCTTTATTTATAAAAAAATATTTTTATATATTGACATTGCAAACACAGGCACTGATGTTCACTGTTAAAATGTTAGAACCGTATATTTTTAATAATACACGCAGAACTGGAAAATTCCCATTGTCAACATATATTTTTGCTATTAATGTAGTGTCAAACCCATTAGAGAAACGACGTGGTTAAAATATAGTCATAATAATGAAATTCTTTGCTATATTTCTTTATTGATGTGAAATGCTATAAGTAATGACAGTTTTAAGTATAAATATAAATTATAAAACAATGTCGACATTTTAGCTGTCCATCGCAGGAGATGATGACAACAATTAAAGACTTGTGTTGTTGCATATATCTGAACGCAGATGACCAAAACGCCGAATTCTGGCATAAAATCCCACACCACATTTGGGCCATATTTGTTCAAGGTACCACATTTAGGTCTTTGTTCTGTCTTTTCGAACACTCAGTTCTTATATCACTGAGTTCTTGTCACGTCTGTAAACAAACCAAGGTGAGGTCACAGAGCACATCATGCGTCTTGGAATTGGGCTGAAGAAGAGAAATGTGCCGGAATAAGACAAGACGAACTGCAGAGTCATGTGGTTGGAAGGTGAGAACATGTTTGATCATATCCGTAGAGGGAGACCTATCAATGTTTTTGAGTGTGTCATGGCAGGAGAATATTTCGAGTGTACATCATATTATGCCCTCAAAAACACTTGGAGATCTGCCTCAATCCAGAAAAAATCGAGTGGTTGAAAGGTGACGTGCTTCACCATAAGGAATATTTATCCCTTGACCCTTCAATCCATGTAACAGATCCATGTAACAGATCCATGTAACAGATCCATGTAATAGATCCATGTAACAGATCCATGTAACAGATCCACGTAACAGATCCATGTAACAGATCCATGTTACAGATCCATGTAACAGATCCACGTAACAGAATACATTAACTCCTATTACAAATTATCATCACACAGCGTTTTTTTTATTCACGTCGCCAGGGAAATCTCCCCCCCCCCTTCAGAGAATAATGTAACTGTATCATCTATTTTAAACACATTTGTTCTCATTACGAGCATAGTTGAACAGGAATATTTTAAAATCACCTTACGGCTCATAGGTCCACCCAGTCTAAGGAAATTAGTAATATATCTTATGAGAAAATAAATATGGTGGGCGTGAAGTTGACCACATTCTCCCTAGGTATGTTGTTGGTGAATGAAAATTACTCACTTTACTCTGTATTCACCAATACATCACAATGACGTGGAAATTGGAAACTACTTGGATAATAAAACCCATAACCAGTTTAGGCGATTAGGGTGCCATTTTTTTAGATGTCTATTTTTTCTATATTAAGATCGAAATAGTAGCATTTCTATGTATATAATTGTATTGAGCGGTGTCAATGTCCTCTCTGGACCTGCTGCAAGCTGTAATATCACAACTGTCTACAAGAGCTAAACAACCGAACTGGAAGTCTTAATAACATCTCGGTGAAAGAGTTGTTGATGGAGACATCGGAGACATCACAAGATTGTTGAACTCCTTATCTCAGACACGACGCTTCAAAATCAAGTAGGCAGACAACTAGATAAAACCTCAATTTTTATAGTTACTTCTCAATACTTTGTACCAGGGTAGGAAAACCAGTATTGGTGATAAAGAGGCACAAACTCGCTGATCTACACGGACACTATACCATACGTTACCATACGTCCGGGTTTCCCCGGACACGTCCTCTTTTTATGCCCCTGTCCGGGTGTTCGGGCGGTTTTCCAGAAAATGGCCTTTGTCCGGGTTTTTCTCCGTCCCCGATCGATCGATACTTTCTTTTCTGTGCTATATACTTTAATCTATTATGCATAGTGAAAGGAACACACGCGTCAGCTATATTTAGCTCAATATTAACATTAGCCATCAGAACTTCTGGTACCGTTGGCCATTTTCAATTTTTCGTAAACATAACGCATTTCGCATAGCAGACGGTAACGTGAGTTTTTTTTAGCGATAATTATTAATTAATTAATTTTTGAATTGAAGATTGAACTTAAATTTTTTTTAAAGATTTAAAAAATGCCGAAACTCAGTTAACACTCAGTTAATACAAGTTTATAATTAAATAAGAACAATATTTTATGTAGTTTAACTTGAATTTTATTTGTGCAACACTTAATATTGGCCATATTTGATGAAAATTTTGCGTATTCTCTTTTTCCATCTGACAATTATGGTAACCCGAACTATACCGCACATCACTAACTAGTATCTGTTCATACATCGACCTAACACCTCAAGTATCCATGGACTTTTACACATTTAATACCCTATCATAATGTCTCATCGTTATTAGTCAGTGTTTTTCTGTTTCAAATCCATTGACTGGGTAAATGCTGTTCTATCTTTGACTTGATAGTTATAAGTGTAGGCAAGCGGATTTCATGCGCTCAATAATGTCACCGATGTTCCCGATTTGACAGTAACGATCGTTCTATTCGTGCCTGCTGAAATATGGTATGTTAAATTACTAGTCTGTAAGGCGAACGTGGGCGGGATAGCAAATTGCGATGAAGTAGAACAAAAATGAAATAATACAGTTTTAAATAAATGTTATAAAAAGTGCGTTGAGTGTTAATCTGAAACACATACGCACATACACATTTTTACTCTTGTTCTCTCTCTCTCTCTCACACACACACACACACAAACACACACAGTTGCTATCTCACATATACACTATCACTCACATTCACCTCTCAAATACAAACTTCCACTCTTTCTCTCTCTCTCACATACACACTCTCAGAGTTGCTATCTCTCTCCCACATACACACTTTCACTTTTCCCATTCTATTTCAGAGACACACTCTGTCTTTCTTTTTCTCATGCACACTCTCAATTTAACTCTCTCTCTCTCTCGCATACAGACTTTACTCTTGCTCTTTATCACATACAAACTCTCACTCTCTCACATACACACAATTACGCACTCTCTAAAATACACACTCTCAATCTCTCTCACTTTCCATTCACTTCCTCTCACATATATACTCACATACACACACAATCTCTCTCATATGAACACTCTCACATACACACACAACTCTCTCACATACAAACCCACTCTTGCGTATTTTCTCTCACATACACACATTCTCACTCTCATTCTTACACTCTTCCTCACTCACACACTCTCACAGTTGCTCTTTCTCTTACATACACACACACTCTCTCTCTCCCATACACGCTCTCGTTTCCTTTTTCTCTACCATGCACACTCTCACTGTTGCACTCTTTCACATACACTCTCACTCTTGCACTAACCTCTCTCACAAACACACTCTCACTTTCTCTCTCACATACACACTCTCACTCATCCTCTCTCACATACACACTCTCACTCATTCTCTCTCACATGCATACTCTCACTCACCCTCTCTCACATGCACACTCTCACTCACCCTCTCTCACATACACACTCTCACTCATACTCTCTCACATACACACTCTCACTCACCCTCTCTCACATACGCACTCTCGCTCACCCTCTCTCACATACGCACTCTCACTCACCCTCTCTCACATACGCACTCTCACTCACCCTCTCTCACATACGCACTCTCACTCACCCTCTCTCACATGCACACTCTCACTCATCCTCTCTCACATACGCACTCTCACTCACCCTCTCTCACATACGCACTCTCACTCATCCTCTCTCACATACGCACTCTCACTCACTCTCTCTCACATGCACACTCTCACTCATCCTCTCTCACATGCACACTCTCACTCATCCTCTCTCACATGCACACTCTCACTCACCCTCTCTCACATACACACTCTCACTCACCCTCTCTCACATACGCACTCTCACTCACCCTCTCTCACATACGCACTCTCACTCCCCCTCTCTCACATACGCACTCTCACTCACCCTCTCTCACATACGCACTCTCATTCACCCTCTCTCACATGCACACTCTCACTCATCCTCTCTCACATACACACTCTCACTCACCCTCTCTCACATACGCACTCTCATTCACCCTCTCTCACATGCACACTCTCACTCATCCTCTCTCACATGCACACTCTCACTCTCATTCTTGCTCTTTCTCTCTCACATACGCAATCTCACTCTCATATACACACTCTCACACTCTCACATACACACTCTCATTCTTACATTCTTCCTCACTCAAATATTCTCTCGCAGTTGCTCTTTCTCTCACATATACACTCTCACTATCTCTCTCATAGACACCCTCTTTTCCTTTTTCTGTCACATTCACTCTCACTGTTTCACTCTTTCACATACACTCTCACTCTTGCACTAATTCTCTCTCACATACAAACCCTCACTCTTGCTCTCACTTTTTCTCACATACCCGCACTCTCTCACACAATAATACTCTTACACACTCTCTCACACACATTCTCACTCCTGCATTCTCTCTCTCATATACATACTCTCACATACAGTCCCACTCGTGACCTATCCTCCACATACACACTCTCTCCCTCTCACATACTCTTACTCTTTCTCTCATATAGACACTCAAAATATTGTTCTTTCTCTCTTACTTACTTACTTACTTACACGCGCGCGAGCGGGCGCACGCACGCACGCACACACGCACGCACACACACACACACACACATTAATTCTCTTCCGGACATCCGACATGTGCTCTAATTATCCCTGTTATATGATAGTTCTCTGTAACAGAGCTGTCATCTAATCGTCGTGTGTTAATTATGTTTTGTTAAAGGCCTTTTTGTCGAAACGACAATATTTGTTCGTGTGTGCTAATGTGTGTTTCATGTGTGAACAATCGTTATTATCTGTGTCACATGTCGGATTACAGTTTTGCTGCAATTGTAACCCGATATAATGATCACTTACATTTTGTTTGTTTCTCGCAGAAACTTGCTACCATCAAGTTATCGTCAAGTTAGACGCACATCCATATCAGGATGTAGTAATCAAAACATCATTTTCTTAGCAACTGTTTTTTAACACAATATTTACATTCATTAAGCTGCCTTCGCTTTCTGAATAATTAAACTGCTCTACTGCTTGCAGTAAATTTTGATTCTGGCAAGAGAACACATTTTATGCTTGATAGACGCGTCTCAGGAACAGAAAATGATGCTCAAGATCCAAGATCTTTTTCTTTTTCAATAGTCATCTCTTTGTTATACATTCTTGTGCACTCTATATTATACATTCTTGTGCACTCTATATTATACATTCTTGTGCACTCTATAAAGTATGATAATAATTTGGGGAGTCTGAAGAAAATAGATATTTGCTGAAAGTGGAAGCGGGAATTTTTGCCATTAGAAAAAAATGCTAAATATTAATGTGAATGACAACATGTGGTTGTTTTCTTACTTTTTCTATTACAATTATTTTATTCCGAAGGCGGTAGAAATGTTCAATGGCATTACTAAGCACACTAGGGAGTCTATGTTCTTTACAGTTGTTGTCTAGGAGTTTGTGGGGGGGGGGGCGGTGTACAAATGTGCAAACAAATTGCGGACTTAATTTATGGACATTCCCTATTTCTGAAGTTGAATCACGTTTGTTGTTGTACGCGACAGGGCATTCATCTGTATACTCTATTCATACCTACATGTTTGATGTTGTTACAGAAACATAAGCAAATGTCGCAAAAACGGCTATATATTTGATATGGAAATAGAAAATAATGGAAGCGATATTATATGTGGGGGGGGGGGGATACATTAAACGCGCGTTCATATTACATCGATATTGTATCATTTGTAAGATTGCGGAGTCAGATGTCAATGTGTGCTCATATCTCAACATTGTGTAAGTCAGATGTCAATGTGTGCTCATATCTCAACATTGTGTAAGTCAGATGTCAATGTGTGCTCATATCTCAACATTGTGTAAGTCAGATGTCAATGTGTGCTCATATCTCAACATTGTGTAAGTCAGATGCCAATGTATGCTCATATCTCAACATTGTGTAAGTCAGATGCCAATGTGTGCTCATATCTCAACATTGTGTAAGTCAGATGTCAATGTATGCTCATGTCCCATCATTGTGAAGGCAGATGTCAATGTATGCTCATATTTCAACATTGTGTAAGTCAGATGTCAATGTGTGCTCATATCTCAACATTGTGTAAGTCAGATGTCAATGTGTGCTCATATCTCAACATTGTGTAAGTCAGATGTCAATGTGTGCTCATATCTCAACATTGTGTAAGTCAGATGCCAATGTATGCTCATATCTCAACATTGTGTAAGTCAGATGCCAATGTGTGCTCATATCTCAACATTGTGTAAGTCAGATGCCAATGTGTGCTCATATCTCAACATTGTGTAAGTCAGATGTCAATGTATGCTCATGTCCCATCATTGTGAAGGCAGATGTCAATGTATGCTCATATCTCAACATTGTGAACGCAGATGTCAATGTATGCTCATATATCATAATTTTGGGGTTATATGTCAATGTATGTCTATATCTAAACATCGTGAGATCAGATATCAATGTTTGTTCATGTCTCAAAATTGGGGTCAGATGTCAATGTTTGCTCGAGTCTCAACATTAGAAAGTGCCAAAAGAAATTCCAGAGGCGCTACAGCCGAAAGCATTTTAAGTAAGGGGGCGCTCCCAGAGTCTGTACGGTGCGCTAAAATGAAAAAATATTATTAGATATTAGAAACGTCATTAGACATCATAGTTTTGGGGCCAGACGTCATGAATATAGCGCCATCCATCATAATTGACGTTCGGACAACAATCCGCAAGAAACCATACGTAAAGAGGGGCTAAGAAATGTGTTGTCAGACATCATCAATATGTGATCAGGTATCGTTTAAGTGGGATCGCATTTGATTTTCTTTCCCAATGTTTTGTGTTTTATACATTAGGTAGTCTTGAAAAATAAAATTGATGTGATAATTTAGAGCACAATATTGAGTGAAGAGATCACTGCTATCGTAGATCGTAGTTTTTGAACTCTAAACCGTATTTTGTCGTTAGTATCCATGATAGATTGAAGACAAGCTCTGTGGTCCCGTGGTAAAGTTACCAATGTTTGAAGAACTATTTGTTGTTGCTAATCCATAAAATAAGCTGAAATACGCACTCATGTAACAAATGTATAGATCAATCAAAAACATTACTACATGTAAGACACTATCGTAGAATCTATTATTTTGGATGACTATCACATTGGGACCCTTTGCTGTGGTACAGTATTAGTGCAATGCTGTTGAGATCTTCATAAGCAGGACACTGAATGCAACCGGCTATAAACAACAAGTTTCAACGATTATGATATAATCCATATAATAAGTTTGAGAATTGAAAATGATTAAGAGTCTATCCCTCTCAGTATTCAAGTGAGCTAGAAATATTTGCCTGAATAAAGTCTAATCGTGTTCGTCGACAATGCTGTTTTGTAGACTCATTGGCAATCATCCTTCTAAATTAACGCAATTTGATATTTTCCACGATTTTCATTGGCTCTTGACACAAAGTATACACAAAATGATCAATGAAAAACGCAGGAAAAGAAAAAAATGTCAATTTGGAACAGTAGTGGGGAACGTAATCTGTGGCAAAGACCATTAGTAAATTTATAACATCATTTGCGGGTAATAAAAAATATGAAAAATATTAGCCAGCAATATTTGCTGGAACAATTAAGTAACTCACCCTCAATGTCATGAATGGAACTTCTTCTCTTTGGTGAGGCGTGTATGTACGTCAATATTCTGGTTCACTTAGTATACATGTATTGTATGGTGCTATGGAACAAGGCCGTAGATGTACTAAATTCTTGATCTAGCCTCGATTACCTTCAGCAGGCCAAACCAAATTATCCGATGGGCTAGAGGTTCCCCACCATTACTTTATAAGGATGATGACCCGCGAGTCCACACGGCTGTATAATTTACAAGAGACACGGTCTAATACTATTTATATATTTGAAAGGTTGCTAGAAATATTTCTCAGAGACAAGACACTATATTTGCCTCATTTCCTTGCGTTTTAACTATGGTAGGATATAGGAAGAGTTGCTAAAAAATAGTTTAGCATCTGTTATCGATTTATATATGATATTTACATAGCAGGAAAAACAGATACGTGATCAGATAGAGTGACGAAAGTTGTTGAGCGTGACAGACAGGCTTGTTCAAAATGGCATAGCAATGAGAAGATGTAGTTAGCAGATGTCTTTGATATATGCATGTGTGAGTGTGTATGTGTGTGTGTGTGGTGATTATCACTAAGTAGTTGTACATTGTTTCCGAAACTCATACTTCATAGAAACTCATACTTCATAGAAACTCATACTTCATAGAAACTCATACTTCATAGAAACTCATACTTCATAGAAACTCATACTTCATAGAAACTCATACTTCATAGAAACTCATACTTCATAGAAACTCATATTGGAGCGGTTTTGTTCTGAAAATTCCACTACATGGAAACTCACATTGCAGCAGTTTAGGTCTATCACAGTAGATCTTCTACAGACAGTTTGACAATATACTCGACATACGGTGATCTTCAATAACGATAATGATGATTGTCGTAGGGACATAATTTACTGTTTGCAACACAAACTAGGATACAACAACATATGACTTGTAATACTTTCGTTTATAAGTGTCACTGGGTTCTCATATTGACATCGCGTGTTCTATTTTTGTCACCTTGAAAAAGGGGTTGATGACTCGTGATTCAATGTTGTATTATTATCTTAAGAACATTTATTTGACTCGGAAACAGGCCTGATATGAAGTTTGATCAACTGAATAAAGAATTTGCAACCATAAATAAACTGATGGTACCGACACAGAAACTCAAGGTTCTGTAGTGTTAAACATTATCAACAGGACTGTCCATAAATTATGTCTTCCCACCTACATTGTATTATCTTCATCATATGAAAAATTCTTTCCAGAAAGTAGATTTCCTTAGGTATTTTCTGAGCGATACACGATTCTGGGCGAGTTGGCGTGCCGCAACCGCAGACATGTTTAAAAAATCCGATATATCACTGAACCATCGTCGTATTGGTCGCCATCCTCCACTTTCGCCGTTACTTTGCCTTCAGCTATTAAAACTCAGCACCAGTGCAAGAATAAAATAATAGTGACAAGGTCTACAATGTAATCAGTGCTTCGTCCATCAAAACCACACCTGATATTGATTAAATGTTGTTTTATTTCTCGGTGAAGCGTCATATGAACAGATTTGTCTAGCTAGTATGGAAGATTTGACATGATCTCCAATATAATGCACATAGAAGACACATGCATGGACTTCTAGGGAGTAATCATCACTTCTGTCGGCAGAGTGTCAGTACGAAAGTCACGACAAGTCTCCTCCTGAGTAGATAATTGGAAAACTAGTAGTGAGTTGGTCGTCTCTGATTTAAAAATTGGAAATCTTTCGGTCAGAAGAATGTCAGGAGATATACTTATCTGGAGCTGGAAGTAAAATATCGCAATCAATCAATCAATCAATCAATCAATCAATCAATGCATCCATCAGTCAACAATATTTCAATATTTGTTTCAATTACAGCGAGATTTTAGCTTACTCTGATCGGTTTCGACCTGTCACGTATTATATGCATGACTTGCTAATGTGGCATTAACTTTTATTGTCCGTTTCGTCACATAAGGTTATAGACAGAAGGACTTGGGTTTATCCATATGACAGAGATACGGATCATATCACAAATTTCTTAGTAACAAATTACACAGAAGTGATCATATTATTTGTATGATTTGGCTTTCCAACTGCTCAGACATAAAAAAAAGTAAAGTAACCCATGGCATTTATTAATGCCGTAGGGGTGTGAGATGTTAGCGATCATACATTTCAGAGGCTTTACAAATGAGGGCGGTAGCCATCTCCTCTCCCTTGCAGTCTTTACTTCTCGGATTAATCCGGTACCCATTTAAGGGTGGGTCGACCTCAGAGCCGTTGCGATCTGAAAAACATTTCCGCCTCAACTAGGGAATGAACACAGGACCACTCATATGCGAAGCCAGTGCGCTAACCACTGCGCTAACGCGGCTCTCAAAATGTATGCTAAGACATACTCAATGTTGATTTGCGGTTATCATCTTTCGGAACAGATAGGTATTAAGTAAACACTTCCAAGACTCAAAATAACGAGTGTACCCAACATAAATGTTAATATTATTCTTAACAGGGACACAATTCAGATCATCTTCTTCCATTTGGAGAGCAAATTGACATTTGAAAGGGACTGAACAAAATAATTTTCTACCGGAGTTATTTAAGCTGTTGCTGTATTCTACTGAAACAACGTAATAGGAATATGGAAAATAAATAAATACCAAGTCGATACACAAAATTATGACTGTTCAACTCCAATTTAAGATCGTTTAAAATATACAGTTGTGTAGGCTTCTGTAAATAACAGACAAGAACAAAAAATAAAAACAGCTGAAATTAAATGTCTTAGAAATATTAGAACACTGAGAAGAAATAATAAATAAATAATAGATGACCCTTCTTCTATTTCTCTCCCCCCCCCCCTTATGCTCCAGTCAATGTCAGACGACAATATGGATTTCATCAATGGACTGTACTACGGTCGCCAGTTTTGAGACAGGGTCGTAGAGCTTGTTTGTCAGAGATGTTTCAGATGTTCATAGTATTTTCTTTCTTCTTCTTACTTTTATTTTTTCCTCTTATTTTTCCTCTTTTTTTTTCTTTTAAAGTTTCACAAGAAAAGAAAAAAACTAGAGGATACAAATGAACATATCTAGATAAACACGGAAAAACAATTACGGAAAGACAGTAGGTCTATACACCTTGCATGAAGCAGACAGTGCTTCGTCGATTTGCTTGAACTACATATCACTGAAGTCTGTCTTACCCGATCTATTCTTGGATGTAACAGAACATGATATACAGAGAGATCATACATACATAGACAAACATATAGATAGAGAGATAATTAGATAGAAAGTAATCTATTTAGTTGTGAGTAGGTAAATCATGACAGCCAATAGCCTTTATGATAAAAGCAAAGATAATTCAAAGTTGACACCCGAGCTTGTCTAAGGTTATTTGTCTCAAAGGCATGGTTTTCTTAAAGGGTTAACGGATGCATATTTACCTCGCGAAGGAGGCTTTCCAGCAAGGCAGTATCACATGAAGTCAGTCTTCGTTTGACCAATCTGACATTCCACGCCACGTAGCAGTCGGTCACAGGACAACAGTGCAATGCTCGCTGACGTGCAACATTTTTGTTATTATGGTAATTATATGATAGAAAAAGGTAAGAAATTTAGAAAACACATGCATGTAAGCCATGAATAGGGGACAATAGAACATATAACATGTAAGCCATGAATAGGGGACAATAGAACATATAACATGCAACCCATGAGTAGGGGACAATAGAACATATAACATGTAAGCCATGAATAGGGGACAATAGAACATATAACATGTAAGCCATGAATAGGGGACAATAGAACATATAACATGTAAGCCATGAATAGGGGACAATAGAACATATAACATGTAAGCCATGAATAGGGGACAATAGAACATATAACATGTAAGCCATGAATAGGGGACAATAGAACATATAACATGTAATCCATGAATAGGGGACAATAGAACATATAACATGTAAGCCATGAATAGGGGACAATAGAACATATAACATGTAAGCCATGAATAGGGGACAATAGAACATATAACATGTAACCCATGAATAGGGGACAATAGAACATATAACATGTAAGCTATAACTAGGGGACAATAGAACATATAACATGTAAGCCATGAATAGGGGACAATAGAACATATAACATGTAAGCCATGAATAGGGGACAATAGAACATATAACATGTAACCCATGAATAGGGGACAATAGAACATATAACATGTAAGCTATAACTAGGGGACAATAGAACATATAACATGTAAGCCATGAATAGGGGACAATAGAACATATAACATGTAACCCATGAGTAGGGGACAATAGAACATATAACATGTAACCCATGAGTAGGGGACAATAGAACATATAACATGTAAGCCATGAATAGGGGACAATAGAACATATAACATGTAAGCCATGAATAAGGGACAATAGAACATATAACATGTAAGCCATGAATAGGGGACAATAGAACATATAACATGCAACCCATGAGTAGGGGACAATAGAACATATAACATGCATAACTGTAAAGATGAATCTTGGAGGAATTTTCAGGGGAACAAAAGGCCTCACTATATAATCATCAAGTGCTAGAAATATGCTATCGCGCGGCAGTAGTCTGGTACGCCCGTGTGTTGCCGGGGCCCGAAAGGGGAGCAAAGAATAGCAAAACTGTTTACCTTCCACGCATGTCGTAAAATGCGACTAAGGAGGTTGTGGGATAGAGTTGGCTGTCCCATCCCATATAGCGTCAGTGACCCAAAGCCATGCTGAAGTCGGATGTGTCAGGACGAAAGGCGCAGATATCGCAGCAATTCTGTAAACTATGACACAACGCATTCCGCTCTCCGGACTACATCCTGCTAATCTGCAGGAGTTTGAGAACGAACGCAGAAGAAGAAGAAGTAGTAGTCTGGTAGACCACTGATAAGATCCGCAAACTTTCCTCATGATATATATATATATATATATATATTTATATATGGCTAGATAGATATAAAGAGCTCAACTATTATAGTATAGTAGGTTCCTATCTATTTATTCTTACATAGCACATTCCAGAATTCGGCGTTAGCTCCTCCCATTTACTCTCAGTCGATCAGAGTAAAAAATAGTAAGCGTTTCTTATTTACGAAATTTCAACCATTTAAAATTGCAGAATCATAAAACATGAAACGAAATGATGTTGAAATAGATGGCGCTCAAAACAGAATTGTCAGGTAATGTCTGTCGGGATAAGTTAAAAATGATAAGAAACAATAATGACAGTAGACGTTGTCGCCACAAATAGCGTGGCACTTTTTTTATGAAACACGACACTAAGCCTCTGACACGTGGTTATAGTGAGTGAACCAGACAGCCGGCTCAAAGACTTCTGAAGCTAGACTAGTTAACGACTCAATACAACGCTCCGATGTAGCAGCAAACGGGGTCAATAATACTTGCTACTAGCCAAATATAGTTCAAGAATGATGCAGATGATATCCACGCATTAGTTTCTCAATCATAATTCGCAACACAATAATTGTTGCAAATCTTATATTGTACTTGTTGTTATAGATGTACTGTTGTACTATGTGTTACAGTTCTTCCATTGTACTAGGCGTTGCATATCTTCTATTTTGCTAGTTTATAGATCTAATTTATCCCTTCTGAGTATTTGGTTTCATCTCAAAGCGTTGAACACGCTGAAAGTTGGAGTCGTTTGAGCAAACAATCTTTTCTACTTCTTCTGCGATCAGTTTCCTATGCTCATCCGTCTACACAGATACGTGGGTTGCCTCTAAGTATTCGGTCGTTACCAGAAGGTCCTCATGGTTGTCCCAGAGTTTCAGTGCATGAATTCTTCTGGAGATCCTTTTGACATGAAAAATTGCCAGTTTGGACAACATTTGTTGTGTGGTAATATAGTTGTATTCTACAGTGTGCTATGCCGAGTATGAAGATGGTAGTTTGATGTGTTGTTAATTTTTAGGTCATGTTATTACTACAGCAGCCAGTGTTGTTGTGCAAGAAATCAATTTGTGGCCGTTGCAAGTACCCCGATCTCCATTCTCCGGTTGGAGCTTGTTGCATTGCAACTATAGTTATACACCTACCTCTAGCGTATAAGTTCCATCGTGACTTTTGAACAGTAATCATAGAACCATCAGTGTATATAATATCATCTTCCATAGTGTTATCACATACTAATTGTGTTTGAAGTTCATAATTGTTATCATGTATGTACAGCTCATAAAATTGTTACTGAAATCATGTCTGTTCATGTGCGACGACTCTAGTCAGAGTTGACTGAACACGCACGCCCTTTAATGTAAACGTTCACTCACTATG
The DNA here is from genome assembly GCA_034231615.1 of Meghimatium bilineatum. Lineage (NCBI taxonomy): Eukaryota > Metazoa > Mollusca > Gastropoda > Stylommatophora > Philomycidae > Meghimatium > Meghimatium bilineatum. Next base: position 36,281,921 of record CM067298.1, read on the forward strand.
TTGTCTCTGAACACATCATCATAAGCCATAGTAAGTACTTACTATCAAGTGGACCATTGGCACTTTTCAAATACATTTGATCTTATTCTTATCAGAAACTACAATATTTTTGTATTTTACATAATATTTTACATAATCATTCACATCTTTCTAACTAGGACTGTTGTGCTAGGGATTATCGTACAATCTCCTTTGAGTCATCCCAACATTTTTACAGCATAGACTACTATCTATCTTTTACCAGGATAGTGTCTCAATAGATTTACAACATAGAAGACTTTATCTCTCTCGTATTAGGATCGTCTCCGAACAGATTTACCACATATATGGTTGAGTCGCTACAGTTTTACAACATACAAGACATATAATGTATGTTGCAGTGCAATGCAGGGAGGATGAGATCTTAGTTCGGAATGGGATCATGTACAGTGGGCACCTTTCCGTCTTTCCAAGACAATGGTATTATTGCTGTGATATACGAAATATAATCTACGATCGTTAAATAAACGAATATGAAAAGGAGCCAGAACCCACAAAGGAAGAAGTAAGATACGCAATAGAAAGTTTAAAGAAAGCTAAAGCCCCAGGCAATGATGGCTTAACAACTGAAATGATACACGCAGGCGTCGAGGCCGGAATCAAGATTTACCACAAACTCTGCTGCAAAATATGGGAAAGCGGTACATGGCCGGATGAATGGAAAAAATCATTATATATACCCCTCCCAAAAAAAGGCGACCTTCAGATTTGCTCTAACTACCGAACTATAGCCCTTATAAGTCAAGAAAGTAAAATAATGCTAAACATCATACGTAATTCAAAGAATCAAACAGAAATTAGAGATGGAGATAAATGAAACACATGCTGGTTTCAGATCGGGCAGAGGAACAAGAGATCACATTCTTAATATGAGATTGATCATAGAAAAGTGTAGGGAAATCTCAACTGACCTGCACATGTGTTTCATAGATTACTCAAAAGCGTTAACTGCGTCCAACACCAGCAACTATGGGAGATAATGAACAGCATGGGTTTCCCAAGACATCTGATTCATCTAATAGAGGAACTTTACCAAGATCAAAAGGCTGCAGTGAAGTTAGAGGACGATCTCTCAGAGTGGTTTGAGGTACAGAGTGGAGTAAGGTAAGGGTGCACACTCTACCCATACCTGTTCAACATCTACGCTGAAAGTATAATGAGGAACGTGAGAGAAGACATACACAACACTGACTACCACGCTTTAAACATAGGTTGATTCCTAATCCCGGATCTACGCTACGCAGACGACACAGTACTTCTTTCAAACGATATAAAGGGATTGGAACAACTAATCAAGAACACACAGAAATATAGCGAAGCACAAAATTTGTATTTAAACACGCAGAAAACAAAAATCATGTCAACAGATATAACAACACAACAACCAAAAATCAGAATAGACAATACCGAGATAGAATGTGTGGATAAATTTGAATACTTAGAAGCAAACATCAACGGTGCAGGAGACTGCATGGAAGAAATAAGGAAGAGATTGGCAATGGCATATTGCAAAATAACACGGCTGAAAAACATATGGAAAAACAACAAAATAGAAACGAAAGTGCTAATGTTACGAACTTTTATATTTCCGGTTGCAACATACGGCTGTGAAACATGGACTCTAAGTAAAACAGCGGCAAAGAAGATCAACGCCTTCGAGCTGAAATGCTACAGAAAGATACTTCGAATATCATGGAAGGATAAACTCAGAAACTCAGATATTATAAACACACTGAATATTCCAGAGTGTTAGTTACTAAACACAATAACAAAAAGAAAACTACGCCTGTTTGGTATTATAAAGAGACATAACTGTTTAGAAAGACAAATAATGGAGGGAAGAGTATATGGGAAGAGGAGAAGGGGCAGACCAAGAAGACGATGGACTGACGACATTAAAGATAATATGAATACATCGCTAGAAAATGCAAGCCACATCGCCCAAGACAGAGAGAGGTTCAGAGAGTTCATTGGGAAGACAACGTTCTGGAAGGAATACGTCACAGGACACAATCTACGATCCATGGTGATGGATGTGACGTACAAAACCAATCTAAGTCACAAAGAGGTATGTACAAGTAATCACAGGATCACGTATACCAGCGTGTGATGTTGTGTTTCTCCTTAGACGTACTCCTTAGTAAGTCCAAGAACTCTACGCAAGTACCGCATGTGAAAGCTGTTTAGTCGTCTCTCCAGGTGTATATTTATTGACAATATTTCGCTGTCGTAGAGGAGGATACTGAGGACACAAGCCAGGTAAACCAAGAGTTTAGTTTTTATTCTTAATTTTCTGTTTCTCCAGAACCGTTTAGTTAATCTGTTCATTGTTGTAGATGAACCCAGATCTGATGCTTATTTCTTGATAAAGGAATAATATATTTTTCAATAAGGATCCTAGGTATGTAAGGTGGTCAGCAACCTCTAGCTCATTACCATCGATGACACTCTGCGGCTGGTAATGGCAGCCTGCGGGAAAAAATCCCTTATGGTCGGTAGGTAGTAGGTAGTTAATGATTTTGCCTCTCTTTTGGAGAGGCGTGGCCCTTTCATCCAGCGGACAACAAGGTCCAATTAAGTTTTATTAGGACACACTACCATAAAATAATAGAGGTAACAAAGACCCCTAGCTAAGTAATAAAACCTGCCTTATGGTCATTAGTATTACTGATCTTAAATACTGTTGTTTCTTCTGGAAAAACTACTCAAGATATGTACGCATCACTTTCATCAAAAGTCATGCATTGTCAATATTGGACGTTTTTAGTTGAAGTGAACTTATGTGACCATAAGTCATGTCTTAGATTACGTATAACTAACTATATGAAGTAAATAGCTCGTATTGACCACCGTACATAGCTAGGATCCTTATGTTTTCAGAGCGTTTGGTACTAAATCTACGCACAAAGCACAAAATTAGTAGTTATCTCCCGTTCATGTTCCGAAATAAGAATTAAATGGGTTATATCTCTAATTCTAACTATAACAAAGTCTCTCGAAAATTATACAGTCCTGCAGACTCATTGGTATTTATCTTTCATAAGTGAAGATATTTGACTTTTTCCGTGATTCCATTTGTTTCTTTGTGTCGATAGCCAATGAAAAACAATGGAAAATTCAAATAGCGTCATTTTGAAAGATGATCTCCATGAATCACATGACTATAATAACACGGTGGTCTTAATATATAAGGTCATGCTACGGCTTTAAAAAAAAAGGCGATTGTGAAGAGTAGTTGTCAGGATGTCCTGTTCTTGAACAGTTTTTAACAAGTATAGCAGGACAATGTATGAGCCTCGTGTTTACAAAGCCCTTCTCATGAAGAGTCCTGCTTGCTGATTTCATCTTGCATGCGGCCTTTATAACACGCTAAAAAAAACCCTCCCTGGAACTCCTTAACGGGAAACATGCAGTATGTGATAGTTTTGACTATCTTTACTTATTCGACTCATTCCCTGCTGTTCATTGACTGGCGCATGCGCACAACTAATAATCAGACGCATCAGACTAGATGAGAGATGATGTGTAAGATCAGCTGTAACCGTCGGAATTTATAAGACTTATTGGCTAATTGAAAAACGTGCCTTCTAGAAGGAATCATTTTATTTTTCCCATGATTTTAATAGGCCGTGGACGTTAAGCTTAAAAATAAGTATATTTTATGCTGTATACAACTCTTACAAGCATATTTTATGTTGAGTAAAACTATCTTACTGTAGGCCAATGTGGTAATATTTCCGCCCGTTGGTATACATTTTTACAGCAGTTTACGTCTTTCTAGAAAGTTACGAGTTAGCGAGACATAAGATGAATAGATTTATTTCTGGCACCTTTCTAAAATGTAATTTCCATTTCAGTAAGAATTGTATATGAGGTATTGAAAATAGAACAGACGATGAGTGTGTTTGTACTAGAATGTGTGTGGGCTACTGCGATTATCCTAGTATGCAGTTTACAAGATATTTCAGCCAACATTCTGAAGTCTTGTCACGTTACGGCATGTGGTTACATGTGGCTTGCGCGAGGTAACACACTCTGGTAGTGGTAAGAGATAAAATTACATGGCTAGAGTGAATAACGTGGACTATGCCTTTAATAGCCAAGTCCGTCGATAAAGGGAAAGAGGTTTAGGAGGTAGGGGCTGAAATCCCATCCTCTAATGAAATCAGAACATGTCACCTTGTGCTAGGAAATAGATAAGAGGGTGGGTAAATTGTCCGTCCCTGTTAATGGTTTACCGATACAAGGTTATCAAAAAATCCACAAAAACAAGCAAGGATATTTCTTTTAAACGTTGACCCCCTTCCCGAGTGCGTATCTACGACACTGCTAATAACCAATGCCGATTAAAGTAAGATGAACTTTAATCATCTATTTAATCATCTATCACTTGTCCTCGTACCACGTGTACACTACAATACGTTGTAATGGACAGCTGTTTAATTGTTTTGTTTCATTACATATACATTTAGAAATGTATAACCAAAATAAGCATAGATACTTTCCATATTATATTTGGGAATGATATCCGTGTATGAACATGAATTCTATTCAGGAGGGATCTATCAGTTTACTAGCAACAGAATCATATATGAAGATAAATATAAATAACCAAATGGTCAGAGGGTGTCCGACAAAGTGGATGGTGCCGCAGTAACATAATGAACAAATAGTCAAGCAAAATGAATTAAACTTTCTTTTGGCGCTATGGAGACGGGGCTTGATGACATCTAGTCATCTATTCTGTTTTTTTATTTGGTTGTTTCCTGTTGTTTGTCTCTTGAAAAAGGTTCAATTTGAGCCGATACGTGGAGAATTGTCCTGTTTAGTTTTACTGTATGTTTTTTTATATATACTTTTTTAAATATATTTTTATTAATAGGCAAGGTAAGTGTTTTAGTAACCTGTTTAATTCATTTTGCTTGACTATCATATATGAAGAGCTTGCAGCACACAAGAAAATAATGAAATAATGACAACTAGATCAGGTAAAACAAGAAGAAGTTTATATATATATATATATATACACAGACTCATCATCATCATTTGACATATTTTTTTCAGAACGTGGTCTTCCTTAAGGATTCTCTGAACTGAACACTGCAATTCTGAGCGAGTTGACCTGCAGCTAGAGACACGTTTCAGTAATCTGATATATCATTGCACAATCGTCGTCTTGAGCACCCTCATCCCCTGTTACCTTAACTCCGCCTTCAAATTTCCATGCTGCTGTGCCTCTCTATATGACAACCAAAAAAAAAACAACAACCCCACAGCTTTCTTTTTTAAGATATTATTAAGGAGCCAGCCCTCTTCGACGTTTATTGATCTTAACACTTCTTGATTTGTCTTTTCAGCTGTCCATGGTATACGTAAAATTCTTCTGTATCCTGTCATTTAGAAAGCAGCGTTTCTCTTTGCTGTTGTTTTATTTAATGTCCATACTTCACAACCATATATTGCCACTGGATGTACGCATGTTCTTATACACAGTATGACTATGCTGCTTGTACCCTGCCATCTATTTTTCATTTGTGCAAGTTTCAATGTCGCCAATGTGTCAACGTTGAAAAATAGATACTGACTAGTAGACAATATTTCTAGAAGTTGTTGTTCGTCCATCACAAGTGATAATGACCATTTGTTACATCCACTTTTGAAAATTCAATTTTAGTTATGTCCTTGATTATGAGTTCGTAGATGGCTAATGAGCCCTGTTCGAGCTGTAAACTGTCCTTGGACAGTTCGGACATGGAATGATGACTGTAGACGGATCTTGGTCTTTCCTTGACTTTCTAGCTGCTCTCCGCTGTTGGGCTGCTGCATTTCTCTTCTTTTAACAAGATGATGCGCTCTTTTTTATTTTAAAACGCCATGTAGATCTATTTTGTGCAAGTTCTTCCCATGTATCGTGGTCTATTTCAAAGGCTTTCTGTGAGTTTTTTAACGAGTCCTTGTAGCACTTCCTTTGGCCACCTTGAGATCGTATACCGTTCTCTAGCTCACCATACAAAAGTATCTTTGGCAGACGATGGTCTGGCATACGCACCAAATGCCCTGCCCAACGAATCTGTGTCTGCATCAGGATCGTGGCAATGCTTGGGATACCAGCTCTATCAAGGACAGTGGTATCTGGAATCGTGTCTTCTAGGAGTTATACAGGGGATCGCGGCGTATTTCTCATTTACCTAGCGCAATAGCAAACACTTTAAGTGATTGGCATCACACCCACGACGTTTACCCTTAATATATAAATCTGGTACCCATTTTCATAATTAAATGTATCTTGGGACCATGAGAGTGTAGTAATTTTTCTAGTAACAATTGACAGTTGAACCTGCAACACTCGACTGGGAAGTCAAACAACCCACTGAATACCGTTTATATATATATATATATATATATATATATATATATATATATATATATGCAGGGAGCGCTGTACAAACCGAGAGAGAGAAAGAGTGAGAGAGGCGTAAAGAAAGACAGATACAGAGACAGCAATCTTGAATTTGATACGAAAATAAAAGTTTCTCTTGGAATACGTGATATCAATAATCAATATTGACAGATCAATTCTTATCATTATGAAACACTATATACATATAAAACTGTATGATAATGTACCAACAAATGAAACCAACAACTAGACAAGTATTTATTTATAAAACAAGATATATATTAAAGCAATGCTTCTCAAACTTTGCGAGACCGTGTACATTTTATTATATGGCCAGTGCCCGAATCAAACATATTATATATACTCAGAAATAATTTTATAATTCACGGAGAAGCTCTCTCGGCCAGGAAGATATGTTTATCCTGACCCGACGGTTGAGAAGCACTGTCTTATATGATATTAACAATTTTATCAACCACTGAATCCATTTATAAAACACAAACACCATAATATGAAATATATTGTCCGTGTGTTCTATGGGTCCGAAATGAGACCAAAGAATTGTAACACGGTTACCTGTCAAGCATTACGTAAGAGGCGGCTAAGAAGAGTTTTTGGGTGGAGTAGGCTGAACCATTTCTTAGAGTCAAGTGACCTAGAAGCCATTTTGAAGTAGATGTTTCAGGCCTACAGACAAAATATCGCAGCTGAGTTTTAAACCATGAGACAACACATTCCGTTCTCTGGACTATGTCCTGCTGATCTGCAGGAGTTTTACAACAAACGCAAAATGAGAAGAGCTATTCAAGATGTCACTGGCATAGTGGTTAAATCATTTGCCTTGTTCCTCGATAGGGCGCTAGTTCAATTCCGAATCGTGGCGTCGTGTTTATAAGCGAATATCTCAGGAGATTCATAGGTGATTATCATTTGAAACAATGGTTTTGTGTTGTGGGTAGGTTCTCTTGGCAGGCGGCGTGCCGATTATTTGAGTAGACACTCTTGGCAGGCGGCGTGCCGATTCTTTGAGTTGACACACTTGGCAGGCGGCGTGCCGATTCTTTGAGTTGACACTCTTGGCAGACGGAGTGCCGATTCTTTGAGTTGACACTCTTGGCAGGCGGAGTGCCGATTCTTTGAGTTGACACTCTTGGCAGGCGGCGTGCCGATTCTTTGAGTTGACACTCTTGGCTGGCGGCGTGCCGATTCTTTGAGTTGACACTCTTTGCAGGCGGAGTGCCGAGTCTTTGAGTTGACACTCTTGGCAGGCGGCGTGCCGATTCTTTGAGTTGACACTCTTGGCAGGCGGCGTGCCGATTCTTTGAGTTGACACTCTTGGCAGACGGAGTGCCGATTCTTTGAGTTGACACTCTTGGCAGGCGGAGTGCCGATTCTTTGAGTTGACACTCTTGGCAGGCGGCGTGCCGATTCTTTGAGTTGACACTCTTGGCTGGCGGCGTGCCGATTCTTTGAGTTGACACTCTTTGCAGGCGGAGTGCCGAGTCTTTGAGTTGACACTCTTAGCAGGCGGCGTGCCGATTCTTTTATTTGACACTCTTGGCAGCATACGTGCCGATTCTTTGTAGAGGTACTCTTGGCAGGCGCTTGCCGATTCATTGAGAGGAGTACATACATGAAAACCCAAGGACAATAAAATCAATCACCTGTACCTTTTTTGAAACGTCATATGAGACATTTAATTAAGGTATAAAACACGCAGAGGTATTTTGCATTTAGTTAAAGAGAGAATAAATAATAGCATAAATCAGCAAGCACAATAATAACTTACGTAAAGATCTATATATGAATAAAGAAAGGACTAGACAATGCCTGAAAAATGCAATGCAATATAAGTTCAAATACTTAAGTATACACTATACATGAATATAAAGACTAAATGAAATCCATAAAAAATGTGATGTTACAATTTCGAAAAGTTGTGGACTTCCTGGCGTAGTTGGGAACTCCCTGCCGTACTCTTTGTATTCAAGAGCTTGCCGGTTCGCATTCCCCTCGTACCGTCTTGTTTATAATGTATTTTTTGGAGATCCCTGGGGCTTATCGTTTGAAGCTATGACGTTAGGTGGTATGAGAGATACTCTTGGTATAGAATTTTGAGTACTCTTGGTATAGATCATGCTGCTTCGTTGAGAGTGATGGAGTAGATATGGGTTAATCCGAGTACAATAAACCCAAAAATCTATGCCTTGTGAACCCTTTATTCGCAAAGTATTTAATATCACACAATTCTAGTTCTAATGAAAGCTGCTAGTATCAAGGCAGTTTAAGACTGTATGGATTATGAAGATCAATCATTAATGACATCCTAAGCTAGCCGGACAATAGAATTATGTTGAGTATTAAGATAACTAATTCGCCCGTGTGCTGCCGGGGCCCGAAAGGGAAGCAAAGAATAGCAACACTGTTTACATTCCACGCATGTCGTAAAAGGCGACTAAGGAGGTAATGGGATGGAGTTGGCTGTTCCATCCCATATAGGGTAAGTGACAAAAAACCATGCTGAAGTCGGATGTGTCAGGCCGAAAGGCGCATATATCGCAGCAATGCTGTAAACCATGACACAACGCATTCCGTTCTTTGGACTACATCCTGCTAATCTGCAGGAGTTTGAGAACGAACGCAGAAGAAGAAGAAGAAGAAGATAACTAACGAAAATCTACTACCACTTCACAGTATTTAATTAACACTATTGCAACCAACTGGCCGGAAATGTCTGACACGCTTGAGTGAATGCAAGAATATGTTTTTACTTTGTTATACACATACTGGTTGGAAATTGCTCTATAAAAAACGTATGACCGTGTTAAGTATAAAGACCTGTGTACAGAAAGGTAAACATGCACTGAAAGGCTGATAATAAAGTTATTTTCGTGTATTTTGTTGGTCGGCTTTGTCTATTTTTTGGCATATTACTCCAAGTATATAAATAGTAACCAACGAAAAACAAGACAATACTTAAAATGTAATGAATGAAGTCCTGTTTACTTTCTGTACAGAAGTTTTCTTCATTTCTAACGGTCTCAAAGAAACTCAAACATAAGAGAAACTCGCCTTTCTCATCAGGACACGAGTCACAGGGGCCGAGACCTACTTCACCGGTCAGTAGTATGTGTAATATTAATATACTTTATTTGTCAATTAACACACTTATCGACATGTTCACAGCTGTGATATGAAACCTGCTAAAGACCCATGTTTGGATTGATGGGAGTGTAACATTTTTCTGTAAAATTCCTCGAGATTGCAAGGAAGTTGTGACAAATTATTATCCGGAGCAAAATACTGTAAGATTGGCACTGCACTGTGCGCAGCTACAATGCGTCAATCACATGATACTGAGGAGGTCTAGAGATAAACCCATTACCCACCACAAACACTCAATAAGAAAAGATGGATGTCAGACGGAACCAAAATGAAACCGAGAGTAAAACTTCATTGTCTGAATTTTGGCTATATGACTTATTTTCTATTACCAGACAAAAATCAATAATAGCCGATAACAGAAAATATGGTTGTTTTGGAATAGTAGAAAATGTACATTTTTACAGCCTACTTGAAATGTTATATGACCGTACAATAGTGTATTTAACGTCAATCAAGTCTATAGCTAATCAGTGGAGAGGGATCCGATCTTCCCTTATGCAGTAATAACATGACGTTTAGTATAGGGACTTACCATCTCCTGCCAAAGGTGACTGAACCACTCCTCCACTATTAAGAATTTTTCACGAAATGGTCGTCCACTTTCTCATGAAAAATAGGGAATTTGACAGGAAAATTGAATTAATTGTTGTTGTTTTTGGTACTAAGATCGCAGTGCAACACCCGTTGCGCCAATTAGTGCCTACCTGTATGATTATTTCCCTTACCTATGTTTATCTATCTATCTATTATCATTTCCACTTGTGCCGTTAAGCGTGGTGGGAGGAATTCGGAGTTTTTTGCTTTTGGCCATTTGAGTTGCATTGGCACTGGTAAGTCCATGTCTAATTAATATATCTTTGATTGTCTCTGTCCATATAGTTCTTGGTCTTCCTCGTGCCTTGTAGTCCGGTCTTCTGCTGATACATGCATGAAGGGCTGGTTACGCAGGTTCCATTTTCATTACGTGACCAAACCATCTGGTTTGCTGTCTCTCGATGTAGTCTTGACTTCAGATAGTCTTTACTTCTTTCCTGATATCTTCATTTCTCCGACGGTCTCTTCTCATGACATTTATAGCTTTCCTCAAACATCTCATTCCGCAAACGGTGATCTTTTTCGCTAGTGTCTTTGTCAAGGGCCATGTTTGACATTTGTAACACAGAGTTGGTATAAAACTATTGTTTATCAATTGTTGTTTTGTAGCCATGCAGAGTGATGGATTTTTACGTATTGGTGACAGCTGGTAAGTCACAAAATTGACTTTTTGGCACCTTGTTTCAATCTCTCTATCGAGTTTGCTATCCTCCGTAAATATGCTTTCTAGGTATTTAAACTCTGGGACGTGCTTTATCTATGTTTATCAGTTTAAGTTTATAATTTATTGATTTAAATATAAATAGATTTAGGGTTTTAGTTAGGATTAGTACGTAGGTGGACAATAATGGGAAACAAGAACGAAAACAGGGGTTGAACTGCGATCATGGTACCATTTTTTAAAACTAAACACCCCCTTCTTCTCCATTATTGAAGACGTACCTACGACCCTGACTTAAATTATTTGTTAATTAAACTGTAGTTGGAAGCATTACTAACATCAATAGTGATACAAATAAATACTGGCTTACATTCTGTAATATGCAATGTGCAGCAATCTTCAAGGATGTCTGTCCACGCTGACATTTTCAATTGTCCAGAGTTTACCACATGCAGCGCTGTGTTTAATAACTTGTAATAATATTGTTATGTAGTTATGACAATAATTTATAATAATTATGTTAATAAATTATTTTCAGTTGTTGTTATATGACAAATTCTTTCCCGAACGTCGTATTCCTTAAGAATCTCTTAAAATCTCGTTGATTTTGGGCGAGTTGTTCTGCCTCCTCCAGCGACATATACATGCATTCTTATATATTTCTTGTCCAACAACTCTCGTCCAAGAATCTGGGCAAACGTTGCCCTTCTCCTATCTATCGCGAAAATTTCACCATATCCATAAGGAAATTCCTGGCACAATACTCCAGTAGTTATGTCCACGTGCACTGTGCAATTATTCACGGCGAATATTTTCAGATTTTGTAAAATATGTCAAAGCCTTTATTTTATTAATGGAAGTTTAGAATATAATTTTCATTAAGGACAATTCATTGAAATGGATATGTGGCTTAGTCCAGCCAACAGAGGCTGAAAAATAAGATTGGTCGGGCCACCCTTGACATCGACCAGGACCAGAGTCCTACCCAGCAAGCACTGGTGCTAAAGTGGAAGATACCAGGCCGAGATGCGCACCAGCAACCATAGTCTCACGCAACACGACTAGATAACATGTCTTCACAACAAAATTTAAATACTCGCTGTATAGACATGTTAAACTGCGAACGAGAAGAAGAAGAATAGAATTGCTGAAACTGATTTAGTCAAGCATTTTGCTGTGCAATTCAATTGCAAACACTAAAAAAGGACATTGAATATGTTATGTACATATGATATTTGTATTCAATATTCGGATTAAGTCAATCAAATGAAATCTTAGAAACATGCTATTGTCATTCCATGAAAAACTAATAGTAAACAATGAAGATTTTGTTTAACCTGGATGTTGTCAGAGCCCGAAACGGGAGTAAAGAATAACAACACTATTACCCACCACTCATGTTGTGGGAGGCGCCTAAGTTGTTTTGGGGTGGAGTTGACTGTTCCATCTCATAGACGGCCAAAGTAACTCAGTAGCCATGATGAAGTTGGATGTGTCAGATCGAAAGGCGTATATATCGCAACTATGCTGTAAACTGTGACAGAGCACATTCTGTTATCCAGAGTACATCTTAATAGTCTGCATACAAATTGAGAACAAATGCAGAAGAAGAGGAAGAAATATTTCACGTGCAAGTATAAAAGAAAATCTTTTCGTTACTTTGGAAAAAAAATCTTGCATTGTTTGTATAGTGTTATTCTGCAATTGTTGACACTGATAATTTAATCCACAAATACACAACCTTTTCCAAGCAACGCTTCAATTCTATAGAAGCGAAGTCTCCCGTGACTCCATTTTTATAGACAAAAGTGATCAACAATTCCTAAATAGTTTAGAATGTCATTTAATAAGGTAAAAAAAAACACCACATGAAAGATATATTTTTCAGTATTAAAATAAAGCAATCTACTTTTAACTTGCAATTGAAACTTGAGACTCAGTTAATGCTATGATTGAAATTGCAAATAGGTAACAAGTTTCAAAATTTACGATTGTGATTTCGTTAATGCCAGCCTCGCGTCATTTTCATCATATAAATTCTTGGTTTTTGTTTACGCAAGAAGAACAGCCGAAAATGAAAACTCACAGTAAGAGACGTAAAACACGAAACAAAATTGGTTTAATTTTTCTGCTGCATCATCCTGCAACCCCATATAAATCCTTCGCAAAACTCAAATGGTAATTTAGTCGATGTGGTAGAAAAATACACAATGTATAGTTATGAAACTAGCTTAGTATAAACATAAATTGAACTAAATACTGAACAATCATTAAGATTCCAATAAACACTTTCTACTGGAGGATTAGAACTTAGTTTACTTTAAGAGGAATCTGTTGACATGTAAGTGTACAGATGGTGGTTGAGTAAATCTAGTCTTGGGAGTGAGCAGCTTTGAGTTTAAATAGTATGATTAAAGAATCACCACACTCCCATCCTTTGAAATATCATGAATAATGTAAACCACTCGTAATAACAGAACACATAGTTTGTCACTGTGCTCTGTAATACAAAATATTATATTGAGAATTTGAATGTAGGTTTAGAATTTTCAAAATAAAATGAAAAAAAGTAAGATAACAATAATATAATGTAGAAGATCTAATCACCTGCCTATTTCAACTGTTCTAAATCTAGTAGAAGAGTGCTTATGGTATCATACAATCACTAAAATGTATACTGATAAGTAAATGTCTTACATCTTAGCATCGACTAACTGTAAGCTATTGTGCGTTTTGACGTTCGTGTATCAGAACTTGAAATGATAAGTGCCATCGTTAATATTTTTGAAATATATTTGCTATTCTCTTCAGAGTGATATTTTTCAAACATAGTCAAAGTGCCAAGACATTTAGAGTTTACTATAGCAGAAACATAAGCAATGGTTTCGTTTCATTATCAAGTGAAGTAGCTAAATATTTTATAGCTTTATAAAACAAAAACAGAATTGCAAAATAATGTATATTGAAAATCGCAAGGGATTCATAGTGGGATTGGCTATCTCATCTCGTGGCTAATCAAAGCGATTGAGACGTGTCATAATAAATTCGGATGTTTCGGGCCGAAAAGACGAAATTGTACCCAGGTTATAAGCAATGACAGAACTCACTCCGTTTTCCTATGACATATTGCTTGCTAACCAGCTAGCGTTTTCAAAGAATACAAGAAGGAGTAAAACGATACCTGTTGGGTTTAATAAATAGACCAATAACTTGGTGTGTGCGTAACATAAAATAGTAATGAAACTTGGCGTCTTGGTGTGCGCGTTACATAAAATAATCGTCTTAACGTCTTGGTGTGTGCGTAATATAAAATAATCAGTCTTTACTTCTTGGTGTGTGCGTAACATAAAATAACCAATCTTTACTTCTTGGTGTGTGCGTAACATAAAATAATATAATAGTAATGAATCTGAACTTCTTGGTAACATAAAACAGTCATCAGATATGAGCATTCATACACACAATGGCAACATTGGCTACCTAACTATAGTAATTTTATTAATAGTCGAAAACTTAAATACAATAAGGGTTTTCAACTGTCCAAAATGTCTTCGGCAGCATAAAAGATAGTGGCAAAGTAAATAAAACACAGGTGTATCAATTGTCCAATTCCATGTCAGCATGAAAAACTAACAGAAACATACTTTGTTTTATACCTGCAGCACAACAGTAAGAAAACACAGAACACACGACAACAGGGAATTTTGAAACAGTGAGTGTTAAGTTGTATTCTTGAGCGAACAGTTTGCCTTCATTTAAAGATATATCTAGAATGTTCTAGATATGTTCTAGAGGTGTGCTTATCCACGGTCACCTACATATATACAAGGTCATTCTACGGCTTTACAAAGAGAGTCGACTGTGAAAAAGTTCTGCCAAGGTGTTCCATTTGTGAAGCATTTTTCACGAGTGTAGTTAGAAAATATATGAGTCCATATATACCAAATCCTCCAGAATAGTTCTGCTTGCTGATCTCACTCAGCGTCACTTATCATTATTATAGGACTTTTTCCGCACTTGTCATTGGCTGACGACACAAAGTACACACAAGGCTACCAATAATCAGTCGCATTAGTCAAGATATGCTTGTACGTTACGCTGCGTAATATCAGCACGGAAGACTATTCTGGTGGAGGACGTTTTAAAAAATATTGCACGGGATATCTCAACTAATAGGTTTTGGTAACAGCAGACTCCTTGTGTGACGCCATAACATAACCGTATATGTATCTAGATGACCATGGCTTATCTTCATAATCTTGGTGCTAGGTAATGGTATGTCGACGTATGAAATATAACTATGACGCGCCGTATTAATTAAACCCGAAATCTCACTGTGAATTGTATCGGCAGCATGTTTCGAGGTTACAAGACATGAACAAGTCACCTACGGATTAGAAGTTTTTTGGTATTGCCACAAATAGAGAAAAAATAGTCATCAGGGACTTGCAAAAGCTGTGGAAAACAGACTTTTCCTATAAACAAGTTTGCCAAAAAAAAACACCGGTCTGAAGCTGAAAGAAAACACTGCATGGCATAGGGTACAAGAATGACAATTCGTACTCGCTTGGTGTTAAGTAAATCATCCATGTGCAGATTACAATACATTTATTAACGTATGTAATGTCAACTTCCATCTTATGTCCCATCGCTATTAAAATAAATATTATTCCCGTAGTTCATGCAGCCACCATGAATTAAGGCACCAGGCTCATCCTCTGGAGAGGTCGAGGAATAGTGTTATCGCTACTGAGCAAGTGCGGTAGGCGACGCTAATCATGCGGTTTCTGGTGAATTATGGACTAGACAGCTGAGCACTTATGGAGAATCGTATGCTATGATGCTGGTCCATAAATCAGCTTACCTTTAGCTTTTACTCACAATTTCTGCAATATAACTGAAATCAACACGGCATACAGAGTACTTAACAATGATGTTTACCTGTAAAATAAGATTTTTGTAACTCACCAAAAAATACGGAGCTGTTGATAAAACATGCCCTCATTTTGCGGCTACTTATGTGTTCGTCACGTTTGTTGAAGCTTTGCTGCTAATGTGTAACCACAAGCTACGGCGACATCTGTTTTGTGTATACATTTACATGCAACAAATGTGGCAATTTGTAAAAAGAGAAAATGATCTACGAAAGCATATATTTAAACGAAATATATGTGAATTCATTTTTTGGGTAGATATTTTGAAAGTTATGAATGTCTAAAGGAAAGGCAAGCTGAGAAAACTAATATATATATATATATATATATTGTGGGCGGGCCACCTATTTAGTCCCGACATAAAACATTGTCAAAGGTAGCGGATAAAAATAGATATCCCCCATATAGTGTAGAAAGCAACGGGAAACTATCACATTATTCTCCCAAGAAGAAAGTCATGCTGAGAATACCATGGACTGTCAGGAAAACTAATGTGGAGGTGTTGAACGAGTCAAATGCGAGACAAAGCTTAATTAATAATATAAGAAAATGATAATCTTCATTTGTGCCCACATAATGAGACAAGGAGCTTTGAAGAACATAGTCACAACAGGCAAGATTGCATGAAACAGAGACAGAGGTATACAACGTGAGAAAATATTAGACAGTTTAATATTAGCACGGCAGGGAAACAACAACGGTCCTGATACATAATACTTGAGATAGTGAGCTGTGGAGAGCCATGATCGCCTACGGCAGCCGGCATGGCTCCTGATGATAATGATGATCTCTTATGGTGAGAAACGCTCATTTCAATCGCGGACGTAAATTTAAATTAATTTATATCAAAACACTTTTACACTAATCATAATGGAAGGAGTAGTTCGCCGCACCACACCCTCCTCTGTATATGTGATCAGTAGTAACAAAAATGGAGTTCTATAACAATGGTAGCGTGTATACGTTAAATAAGAAATAGCGGCCATAATAAGAAAATGATGTGATGCAAAGATATTTTCGACTACCAATCTCATTAACATTTATTCGAAGAACATGGTAGACGATATCACCAGAGAACATAAAGTGAATATTTTGATGTTATCAATCAATAATCAATATACCCGTAACCCTTAAGTGTCGTAGGGGTATCACATTGGATGCTTCAGCACACAGAGTCCTCCAGCGAATTCTATCCTCTGCAACGCGGATAAGTGTGGAAATATCTTGCCCTGTCCATTCTTTGATGTTGTCTGTCCATGCCTTTATTTGGCCTCTGCTTCTTCCACCCTCGACAGTTCTCCGCAGTATTGTTTTTAACAAGGAATCGTGCCTGCATACATGTCCGAACAATGCTAGTTTTCGTCGTTTTACTATTGAAAGCAATGGCTCCTGAACATCTGCACACATCTCTACTTTATTTCTTACGCACACATTGGTCTTATGTTCCCTATAGGAAATTCGTAGAATTCGTCTGTAGTATTTGTACTCGAAAGCCTGTAATCTTCTCTCCATGTCCGCAGTGAGTGTCCAACTCACCGTTTCCAATATGACATCTTGTAAAGAAGGAAGAATTCATTTTAAAAAACTCAATAAGATCAACAATGAAACGTTATTTTGGCATGAGGATAAATATTAGTACGCCAGTGTACACATGTGAATACATATATACGTACAATTACAGAAATGTATACAAAGCACGGACTATCGTCTCGGTAAGAAATACGTGTCTGCTTTCAAACATAATTATGGAAGTCAAAATTCAAGGGAAAGAAGATGGATTATTTCAAGAAACGACTACGTCACGCATGAATTAAAAATAATAAATGAAGCTTATCCTGTACAGGACATAAATATTCAAAAGATATAGACATTCATATTGTTCACCTTTGAGGAGCCACTAATAATATCCAATCATATTGCTATAGAACGTTTCACTAGCTTTTCCCTCAAACAAATGTAATGACTTTGTTAACCGTCTAACGTATTAATGACATGTTTTTGCATATCATGCTATTAGACCCAGTAAATGTATATAACCCAGTAAAGCAAGATAACAGCATACGGGAATACTAACTCAGAAATCAAGAAAATCGCTCTCGCCTCCAACAAACTCTCAAACATCTGGAGATCGAAGATTGCAGGTAAACACATCAAACTGCGACTTTTCAATGCAAGTGTGATTCCATCATTGACATATGGATGTGAAAGTTGGAAATCTACCGCAATAATGGATAAGAAGTTAGTTGCTTTCGAGAATAGATGCCTCAGAAAAATCACAAATACTAATTGGAAAGACTTCAAATCAAACGACATACTAAGAGAGGAGACAAAACAAGAATACGTGACGAACATCATTAGAAAATGCCGCTGGACATACATCGACCACGTATTTAGAATGAAGGAAGACAGAATCCCACGACAAGCCTTCATGTGGACACCAGACGGGAAAGAAAACAGGGAAGACCAAAAACAACGCTCAGAAGAACATTTATGAATTTATTAAAATCAACAGGCATAAATACACAAGACCTGCAATCCCTAGCAACTGACTGACAGGCATGGAGAACTATGACATCCGTCCTATGTGCCAAACTTGGCAAAAGAGGAAGTGACTGACTGAAATGTATACTTTATTTTTCGGCATCATATCCAGTTTTCATAAATGAATGGCATCCTTTGACTTTTGTCGTTATACTAATTATTGTGTCTTGTGAAATAAATTTTACCACTTCAGACACACATTCGTGAGTTGATTAGGCATAGGTGTGTCTACAATTACAATAATGTGTCCACCATGTTTGCATTTGAATGATGAAGATGATTTCTTAAGTGATCTGTATGCGAGATATTCGTGATAGTGTTTGTCACGGACATTCAGTGCGTCACCATTCTGGCCTTTCATTAATATAATTATTTCTATAGGTATCACCACATCGCGGTTCATAAATTTCATAATGGAACATTGCTCTCTAATATGCTGTAAATAACGGTTAGGTCATCTTTAATGAAATTACACTTCATCAGAATCATAAGTCTCTGAGAAATTGATAATTATCATTATAATTGATTATGATAGTTATCAATTTCTCAGAAGCATCTAATTATATAATCAATACCGGCTGAATAAAGTACAAACCATCTTTCATTCTTCCAATATGTATATTCCTCTTGTAACACATGGTTCTCACATTTCTTCCAATAATCCCAGGCTATATAAGAGATGGCGGCATTTGTATTTCAACATCTTTTAATTTAAACCCATTATTTTCGATTGCTACCTGTTCCTTAGCCCAGACTAATTCTATTGGGTTTAAGTGACAATAGCAAGGCGGGAGTCTTAAACAACTGTCACTATATTCCTAGATTGCATTGTTTATATGAAATATCATTGTATGCTGTGTCTTTTCCACAATTCGGGCTTCAGGGAAACTATTTTTTAAATGTATTGTTGTTTTTGGTCAGCCAAATCTGTATTACATCTTTAGTACTTAACGAATTAGGAAATGTATATTCTGGTATCAGTGTTGTGATATGACACGTTTGTACACGTAAAGCATGTTTTAAGTTTTGTATCCAAGTGTAGTGAGTGTTCTATAGCAATTTCACAGAAATAATGATATCCCCTCCCACGAAGAAAATGGTTGAAAATGTAGGTAGTTTGAGGAAGTTGATTACAATGAAAGTTAAGAAGGAAATCACGAAGAAGCATAAACCAGGAATACTAGTGACTGACATCGCAAAAATTTTGTCACATTTTCAAGAAATTTATAAACGGAAGCACAAGCAAGTGTCATTGGAAAAGTTCTTTGCTAAAGTCACGCACAAGGAAAGGATTGCATAGAGCCAACAGATAGTAGTGATTCTAATGGTGCAAGTGAAATTAGTCCTATACAAGTGATGGGCAAAATACGGTTGGCGAGCAAAACCTAGCTCATCAATATTTTTGTTCTGGTCCTTTGTACATACTGAGGAAGACTGTTTGTACATCAGATTGGATTTGTCAGACACATTCAACATCGCCATGGACTGTAAATTATATTTCGTATATATATATATTCATCCCTTATTCTAAATGGATATACTGTTTTGGCGTTTAAGTGTCTACATGTTAATGTAGAGTAATACAAAGAAAAACCTTAAAATATTCGATGTCCATAAAACAAAATTACAAATTAGGAATCTCAGATATTCTGATGTCACAGTATTGTTAACATTGTTTAAAAAAGAAACCAAAACTCCAGAGAATTGTGAGACATACAAACCTGCAAAATAATCACCATGACTTAAGTATTTATATCGAGAGGCGCGTTCATATAAATATCTACAGGAAGTTTCAGAATTGTTAAAAATAACCATTTAGGATAGAAATGTAAAACACCGAAGTAGAATTGTGTAAACATTGTAACTGGGAATATTTGGAAAGTCGTCCTACCTAACTGCAAATATTACACAGTTCAGGTATTGTGTAACTGCATGAAATATTTGAAAGACAGAAAGACAGTTTCAAGTGCCCAATTTCCCTCTTCAGACCACATAAATAGTTACATTGAGTAAAAGCATTGACATGACAACATACGGACGACGGTTCGTTTCTCAAATCTCAACTATTTCCAGACTGTAGGCCCATGTATGCACAGTTGAAAACTCGGTCACAAAAGCGAAGTTTAGGTTGAAAGATCGTGTCTCGGCTCAGACAGGCTTTAATACTTTACTTAACAAATAAAGACATCAGCATACAAGGGCAACACATGTACATACGTTGACATGTTTACTACTTCTGACACGACACAAGCGTTTAAGCTTACACTTTCTTCACTGACATCCACGATAATAAGGTATCAATATTCCCTTGAACATGATGACAATACGGTGGATCTAGCAGATCATGACAGAAACACATTGAAGGCAGATTATAAGTAGCTGACACACGATATACATGCACAGGTTTGACTTCCCTGTTGAGAAAGTCCGTCTTTATCTGTCTTTTTTTTCTTTATTCTCCACAATATACCTGCACTTGTTTGCTTTCCTCAAAGGCTGATGCAAGCAGTCTGAGATTCAATGGCCTCGATCGATAGTTTGTATAGTGCCTCAATGAACTCACACCCTCAAACAACAACGAGACAACGTGGCACTTGATGTATTTCTTTAAAACAGTTCAGAATAACTGTACAGACGTCTCCGTTCTCGACAATCAATACCAGATTAAATCTTGTAATAGCCCTCGGCAATCAACATTTTTGATCCCTTTCCCCGCTTTCATAAAAACTAAATCGCAATATATTTAAAACTATTTAAAATAATTATTATATTGTTCCGTTGTCACAAAGTGGCGAAAAAGGCGAATAATCTATATGCCATTGAAGTGCCTTTGATATGACCTTACTGGTTAAACATAAATAAAAAGTTTATCACCTTAATTTTGTGGGGATATAAGAATAATTTTTTCTGGGAAATCCGTAAATTGAAAATGTGTGTGTGTTTGTGGGGGGGGGGGGAAGAGGGTACCATTTTTGTATTTTTTCTCTGGTACTAAATGTCATGATTTATCTTCTACAGAGAAAGAGGGGGGAGGGTGAGGGTAAGGTTGAACACTGTGGTACAATCAAATTTACCTCTTATGGTGAGGTAAGATCCTATAGATCAGGAACATTAATCTAATATAGCTATATCCTTAAAGCTGATGGGAATTGAACCAGGTCCGTACTAGTGGCACCGAATCGCCTTGCAACTCGCCTTGTAAACAGGTTTTCCGTACTTGACCAATCACATACCTCCAGAAAGCTGTGATCTCGTCAAAACATTAAACACGTGTATTAAAGTCACTGAGAATGGACCAATCCGAGATAAGGACTATTCACATCTTTTATTGAAGATGTGGTTGGTCAAGTACGGAAAACCTGTTTTACTTGAGTTGCAAGGAGATTCGGAGCCGTTAGTACGGATCTGGTTCAATGCCCGTCAGCTTTAAGAATGATTTCATTTATCCGTATGCTTCCTACTTGAATTTACTTGTATTTGGCTATATCAGAGCTTTACATCCATCAAAAATGTCGTGAAAGGTCGTGGTTCAGACAATCCAGTCATTGACCAACCCTTTGCCTTACACACGGGTTTACTTACTAGGTTTATTTCGTAATACACCACTGCTTCAAACGTCATTGTCTTCTCAGCTTACTGAGCAGACATTTTGTTCTTCTTACTGTGTCAGTGTGTCATGTGACGTTTTCTCTATAGAACTTTTTCCAAGGAGCTCCCAGAACCTTTCTCTGTCTTGCGGCTTGCATTTTCCAACGATGTATTCATGTTATCTTTAATGTCGTCAGTTCATCGTCTTCTTGTCTACCTTTCTCCCTCCTCCCAGGTTAATGTACTATTTGTCTTCATTATTTGTCTTTCAAAACAGCTGTGTCTCTTTATATAGCCAAACAGATGTAGTTTTCTTTTTGATATTGTGTTTAGTAACAAAGACTCTGGAATCTTCAATGTGTTTTCTTCCATGATATTCTAAGTATCTTTCTGTATCATTTCATCTCAAAGGGGTTGATCTTCTTCTTCACTGCTGTTTTACTTAGCGTCCATGTTTCACATCCCTAGGTTACAACCGGAAAGATAAAAGTTCGTAGAATTAGCAGTTTCTTTTCTATTTTGTTGTTTTTCCATATGAATTTCAACCGTGTTTACAATATTCCATTGCCAATCTCTTCCATTCTCAGTCTTACTGTTCTTCCTACTGAGTAGCCTTGTTCTTCTTAATGAGCAGTCTTATCGTTCTTCGTGATGAGCAATCGTATTGCTCTTCTAAATGAGCAGTCTTATTGTTCTTCTCACTGGAAGTCTAATTGTTATTCTTACTGGGCAGTCTTATTGGTCTTCTTACTGGAAAGTATTATTGTTATTCTTACTGGGCAGTATTATTAGTCTTCTTAATGAGCAGTCTTATTTTTCTTCTTACTCGGAACTCTTCTTGCTGAGCAGTCTTACTGTTCTTCTTACTGGATAGTCTTATTGTTCTTCTTACTGGATAGTCTTATTGTTCTTCTTAATGGATAGTCTTATTGTTCTTTTTACTGGGTAGTCTTATTGTTCTTTTTACTGGGTAGCCTTATTGTTCTTTTTACTGGATAGCCTTATTGTTCTTTTTACTGGGTAGCCTTATTGTTCTTTTTACTGGATAGCCTTATTGTTCTTTTTACTGGGTAGCCTTATTGTTCTTTTTACTGGATAGCCTTATTGTTCTTTTTACTTGGTAGCCTTACTGTTCTTCTTACTGGATAGTCTTATTGTTCTTTTTACTGGATAGTCTTATTGTTCTTTTTACTGGATAGCCTTATTGTTCTTTTTACTGGGTAGTCTTATTGTTCTTTTTACTGGATAGTGTTATTGTTCTTTTTACTGGTAAGTTCTTCCTACTGGAAAATTCTTCTTAATGGACAGTATTATTGTTCTCATTACTGAACAGTCTTATTGTTATTCTTACTGGGTCATGTCATACACTGTCTTGAATCTTCTACAACGGAAACCATGCATTAAATTTAAACGACATTTAACATATATACTTGTTTCTGTGTCACCAGTCATCGTACAATATAAAACGTGTGGATATGAAATCAATTGTGGATGAATATGTGAATGTCTGATATAATGTGATATATTTTTTTAAAAAGAATCAAAGACAACCAAATTATACATCTGTTTCTGTTAGAGAAAAAAACCAAACTTGCTTGAATTGTTATGCACAAAGTAAACGAAATACGAACAGCAAGATGATGACGTACAATTGACGTTTGGCTTACCCGGGAAAATCCTGCTTTTAACAATGGTAATATGGAAGATTCTTCAACATTCTCAGAGCTGGGGAGTAAATGTTGTGATACAATGTTAATATGGCAATGAAACTATTTTTGTAAGATAACGGTTTAAAAAAAAGAAGAAGATAAGATAGAAATAAAACACGAAGAGATTGAATATGTTACGAATATCAGAAGATAGTAATCTGGTATTGTTGACTAATAATAGGTGGAGCTGTGGAATAAAATGTATTATCAAAAGGTAGAGAGATGAAACATAGTGATACGTTTAACAGTTCACAAAATAGACAAAATAACATGAAGTAATAAGTTTAACAATTCAGAAAATAGACAAAATAACATAAAGTAATAAGTTTTACAGTTCACAAAACAGACTCAATCGATCAAATTCACATTTATAAATTATGTAAGCTGACTTACACGACTATTGTCTAAACTGGGAAAATGTTAGGTGACACATCTCCAAGTCATGCTGCTGCCGGCATTTCAACGATATTGGCTATCAGTATGCCCACGTCACTGCCATAAAATCGAACTCTTATGATAATATGGTTTAGTGTACCTTTGAGATTTGTTATACACTGCAGAATGGTACGTTAAAATATTTTTTTAAACACATTTCTTCTCTATATCTAAAATTGTTGTTAAAATGTATTATTAGTGTCGATTCCTAGATGTTATATTTCATTTCAATCTTTCAGTGTTTAAATAATCATCTTTTGTAATATGTTATTCTTTTTGTGACCTCGATATTGCCAACAGTCTATTTTTTGTCTTTTTTCCCACATGATAAGATCCTTCGGTCGAAAAGCATTCAGTCTGTTTTGCGGAATATACAACTTATCACTTCATGCACTCTATTAATATTAACCGATATTTATTTAAAATATCCTAGAATAAAGGTTTGTGAAAACAGACCCGCCTTCAATATAAAGCAGCGCATGCGTACACAATCTGTCAACCTAGTCAACCGTACATTCCTGTTTTACTTGTTGTTAATTTGTTTTGACGAATGACATAACCAGATCCAGGATTCCCTAAGGTCAACCTGCAAAAAGTTGCGTACGACACTACGAATTGTGGATATACATATAGTTTCAATGAGGACGAAATATTTTAGCAAGTTATGTGAACAAGTTGGAAATTATCTCAATGAACACGACGGGAAGTCAGTTTAGTTTAAGAAAACGTTTCTCATATTGTTTTAACGGCTGACAGTCATTGCAGGATAAGTAGTTACGCTATTCTTTTGAAACAATGTAGACTTTCGATAAACCATCAATTACGAGCAATATAACTCTTGTATAATTTTGTTCAGCTAGGATTTCTTCAGAGATTTGTTTCATACTCAGAATTCTGCAACACTCAATAGCGTGCAATGCTTTGAGATTCTAGATTTTAAACCATCACTCTGATACACGGATCATTTCTACTACTACGTCCAAATCTCGACAGTCATCCAAGAGTATGGACTCAAAGTTGCAGTCAGATGTTAGTTTTTGATATTTGTAACTTTCGTGAGAGGACACACTTTCCCACCTCACTACTGGGAATCCCCGTTTATATCAATCTTCTTATGTGCCCTTGATCGCACTCTGCAATGCTATGAGAAGAATCCTCTTAATCATCAGAGGGTGTAAATGCAGAATTGCATAGATGAAGTGATGTGGGATAGGAGGGAAATTTCACCATATAGGCACGTCATCTACTGGGAAGGAGTAATTTCACCATATATGCATGTCATCTACTGGGAAGGAGGGAAATCTCACCATATATGCATGTCATCTACTGGGAAGGAGGGAAATCTCACCATATATGCATGTCATCTACTGGGAAGGAGGGAAATCTCACCATATATGCATGTCATCTACTGGGAAGGAGGGAAATCTCACCATATATGCATGTCATCTACTGGGAAGGAGTAATTTCACCATATATGCATGTCATCTACTGGGAAGGAGGGAAATCTCACCATATATGCATGTCATCTACTGGGAAGAAGAGAAATCTCACCATATATGCATGTTATTCACTGGGAAGGAGAGAAATCTCACCATATATGCATGATTCTACTGGGAAGAAGAGAAATCTTACCATATATACATGTCATCTACTGGAAAGAAGAGAAATCTTACCATATATACATGCCATCTACTGGGAAGGAGAGAAATCTCACCATATATACATGCCATCTACTAGAAAGAAGAGAAATCTTACCATATATACATGTCATCTACTGGGAAGGAGAGAAATATCACATATATGCATGTTATTCACTGGGAAGGAGAGAAATCTCACCATGTATGCATGCCATCTACTGGGAAGAAGAGAAATCTCACCATATATACATGTCATCTACTGGAAAGAAGAGAAATCTTACCATATATACATGTAATCTAATGGGAAGGAGAGAAATCTAACCATATATGCATTTCATCTACTGGGAAGAAGAGAAATTTCACCATATATGCATGTTATTCACTGGGAAGGAGAGAAATCTCACATATATGCATGTTATTCACTGGGAAGGAGAGAAATCTCACCATATATGCATGGTATTCACTGGGAAGGAGAGAAATCTCACCATATATGCATGGTATTCACTGGGAAGGAGATAAATCTCACCATATATACATGCCATCTACTGGAAAGAAGAGAAATCTTACCATATATACATGTTATCTACTGGGAAGGAGAGAAATTTCACATATATGCATGTTATTCACTGGGAAGGAGAGAAATCTCACCATGTATGCATGCCATCTACTGGGAAGAAGAGAAATCTCACCATATATACATGTCATCTACTGGAAAGAAGAGAAATCTTACCATATATACATGTCATCTACTGGGAAGAAGAGAAATTTCACCATATATGCATGTTATTCACTGGGAAGG
Source organism: Meghimatium bilineatum (assembly GCA_034231615.1). NCBI lineage: Eukaryota > Metazoa > Mollusca > Gastropoda > Stylommatophora > Philomycidae > Meghimatium > Meghimatium bilineatum. Next base: position 36,308,423 of record CM067298.1, read on the forward strand.
AGAGAAATCTCACCATATATGCATGTTATTCACTGGGAAGGAGAGAAATCTCACCATATATGCATGGTGTTCACTGGGAAGGAGAGAAATCTCACCATATATACATGCCATCTACTGGAAAGAAGAGAAATCTCACCATATATGCATGTTATTCACTGGGAAGGAGAGAAATCTCACCATATATGCATGGTATTCACTGGGAAGGAGAGAAATCTCACCATATATACATGCCATCTACTGGAAAGAAGGGAAATCTCACCATATATGTATGTCATCTACTAAATTTTCATTATTGCATTGTGTTTGGTGTGTTGGACAATTGGAGAGATATTCAGATTTTCCACATGCGGCAACAATCTAGATAAAACAAGAAATGTAGACGTAAGTGAAATTATATAGTCTTGAAATCTAGTCTATCCATCTATTCGCTAAACCCTTTGTTGTCTTTCGGCATTCGGGGTAGAAGAGTTTTCTGGAGCCGGCCTCTTGTATGCTGTGTATATTGTGGAATTTGTCGCCTCTTTTATTTCAGTGGTCCATCCTTTTCGTGGTCGGCCTCTAGGTCTGCCTTCGCTGTATCTGTGTAGCGTAGCTTGCTGTGGTATGCTGTCTGATGGTAGTCTGCTGATGTGTGCAAACCATTTGATCTGTTGTCTCTTGATATATTCTAAGATTGGGTGGTGCCGGTTTATTGTGGGATGCCCTCATTCCTCACCCTTAGCGATATTCTTAGGATTCTGCGTAAGCATGCCATTTCATCTGTCACAAGTTTGCGGTTGTCTTGTGCTGTCGTTGTCCATGTTTGGCTTTGGTAGCACAGTGTTGGCATACTAATCGTTTTGAATAGTGTTATTTTGGTGTTTAAATCAAACGTTTTTGTTTCTGAAGATTGGTGTAATTTCCCTAGGGCTTGGTATGCTATACTATACCTATTGTGTATTTCTTTGCTGCTCTTGCCGTCTGTTGTTATATTGCTTCTTAGGTATGTGAACTATGTCACTTGTTTAAGTCTTTTATTTTCAATATATATATATTGGTGTTTCTTTCTGTTCTTCCAATTTTCATTACTTCGGTCTTTTCTATATTTATCTTCATGTTAAAGGTATGGCATGTTAGATGTAATCTATCTATTTGTCTTTGTGGTTCTTCTTTTGATGATTCCACTAGTGCGTGGTCATCTGCAAATAGTAGTTAGTTTAAGTTATCCTTCAGATTGTTTTCTTTAATTGTCTTTGCTACTTTGCAGATGTGATCTATGTATGTTATAAACAATAGGGGAGATAGTACACATCCTGTCTCAGACCCGAGTGAATTTGAAATTTATCGGATGTACCTGTGCTTGTTCTTACTGATCATTGACTATTGGCGTATATGCTCTGACATAGATTTATCAGATGTTGGGGAACTCCATATGTCAGTAATAGTATCCATAGTTGTGCTCTATCCACTCTGTCAAAAGCTTTTATTTTTTTCGAAAGCCCAGTTGTGTGTTGTTAAGCCGTGGTTCCATATATGAGCGCATCCTTCTCTTCGATATCTTGCTGAAGATTTTTCCTACGTGGCTTAAGAGTGAAATGCCTCTATACTTAATGAAGTCCCTCTTACTGCCTTTTTTCTTCCAGATGGGAACAATCACCACTGTATTGAACTCCTGTCGTGTCTTTTGTCTCTTCCATATCACATTGAACAGTCTGTGTAACCACTTTATACCTGTCGCTCATAAGAATTTGTATTAGTTCTATAGGTATTTCGTCTATTCCTGATGCTTTGCTGCTTGGTGCATGTTTAACTGTGTCTTAAATTTCAGATTTCAGAATGTATGGTTCTAGGTCTTCTTCTGTTGTATTGGTATGTGTAATTAAATTCTCTTTCTTTTAAGTTTAACAGTTGATTGAAGTAATTTTTCCATCTTTTCATGATTTCTTGGGGTCTTTTTAGTATGTTCATCGTTGATTATTTCTGTTGGTTCGTAGGTGTCTTTTTTATTTCTCATATTTTGCACTTTCTTGTAGAACATCTTTGGTGCAGTTTTTCTATCATTGTTGAGCATTTCTCTATATTCTTGCCATGACTTAACTTTTGCAGTTTTTATGATTTTCTTACATATGGGTATTACATATGGGTGCGAGTCTTGGACAATAAACACACTGGAAAGTGGGAGATTGGAGCAACAGAGATGTGGTTCTACAGAAGAATGCTGAGAATACCATGGACTGCCAGAAAAACTAATGTAGAGGTGTTGAATGAGATGAATGCGAAACGGACCTTAATCAACAATATAAGAAAAAAGACAATCTTCTTTTTTTGGCCACTTTATGAGACAGGCAAGTTTAGAGAAACATAATCACAACAGGCAAGATTGAAGGCACCAGAGACAGAGGGCGACAACGTGAGAAAATATTAGAAAGTTTGACAACCTGGCACAGCAAAGAAATAACAACGACTTTCATACATAATACTGTGGACAGAGAGCTGTGGAAAGCCATGACCGCCTACGCCACCCGGCATGGCACCTGATGATGATGATTTTCATGGTGTTAATCTTTGCTGTCTTGTATGCTAAGTAATTTTCATGTGTTTTGCCTATGTCCTATTTCTTGTAATTTTGTTTTTTAATTTGTCGTTGCTTTCTTTACCTCATCTGCCTAACATGTTATCTTTGGCTTCGTGCCTTTGTGGTTTTAAATCCACATATATTTCCTGCTGTTTCAATGATGGCATTTTTGAAATATTTCCATTATTCTTCTGTGTGCTGAGTGTTTTATGGTAGCTTTTCGAACACTTTGTTAACTTCTTGGTATATTTTTCGCGTATATTTAGTTCTTCCAATTTCTGTATATGTAGTTGCCCTTCGTGTTTGTGTTTTTCTTTTGCTTGTTAATTTTCATTCTGTTTGTTTTGACTGTTATTATTACTGCCTTCTGATCAGTAATCTGCACACATGTTAGGTATTACTCGTGCGTCTGTTATTTTCGTCTATTTTTTTTCTTTTTATGAGTATGAAGTCTATCTGACTCTTGCATTCTAAGCTGTTCCATTTATACCCTGTGTACACTTGTGACTGTCTATGTTTAAAGAAGGTGTTCTTTATAAAAAGGTTATGCTGTTGCATGTATCTAGTAGTTTGTAACCGTTGTCGTTAACCTTGTTCATTGTGTCTCCGAAAGGTCCTTTATTCCTTCTCTGTTTGCGCCTAGGTGTGTATAAAACATAATATATAATCGCCCATAATATATATATATATATATATATATATATATATATATATATATATATATATATATATATATATATATATATATATATATATATATATATATATATATATTATATTATATATATAATATATATATATATATATATATATATAATCTTCCTTGCTGCTGTTATTAATTAGTCTGCTTACATCTTCAATTCCTCTCTTTCGTTTTCGTTGTTTGGTGTGTTACATGGGGCATAAACCTGTATAAATTTTGTGTTTACTCCGTCTATTGTTACTATGAAATTGACAACTGCTATTGAACTTCGTTCTGGTGTTTGACGCTGTCTCTTATGAGAATTCACATGTAATGACAAATTACTATTACTTGCAGGGTAGGTCAAGCATTAAAGACTTCGTGATGTAGCTAACACAAGCAATCACAAGATGGATGCAGTGAATAAAAAAGTAAAAGACATAGTAATTCAACATTAACATAAGAAGAGCGTAGCTGTGGAGGTGGGGGAAAGAGAAGGTATGCTAGAATCTGAATAGACTATACTTTTCTAACTCCTATAACATTTATTCTCCAATTCTATTCAAATGATACAACTACAGGTAATTTAATTTTGGTAAACAATATACTGGAATAATGTGCTGACTATTGTGTTGCACAAGAGGATCCAAACCTATTTGGAGTCTCGACCCTATTTTATAGAAGAAACGTGACCGGCGACTCGTTGGTTGGGAATCCCTGGTCTAGAGTCTAGTTCGACTCGAGATACAAGAAAGAAAATATACGAATGAAGTGAAACAAAAGAAAAATCCGTAAAAATGAAGCAGGTGCAAAGTCATTGCGTGCAGTCGAAATGGCTCCTTCAGGCACATCTACATTAGATTACGTGCACATATTTGTACTCACGTGCTACAGGACAGCCCGTTTAATAGTTCGTTGATTAATTATTGATCTCCGATAGTCCAATCAGAATCTCAATATTTACGCCATATATGTTTCTCAATCTACAGGGAATCCGGGTTAAAAAAAAAAAGGAAATACCAATAGCGCATTGGACGTAAATATGGCTTTGGTATTGAGACATTAAAGAGATTGCACAAACACCGATTTGTCACAAAGATAACCGTGTCAGTTTGTTTCTATAGTAGTATTTATAGAAGACTGTAAGCATTAGTTATATTCTTCTAATGGTGTATAATATCTGTCTGTACGACAGTGTTATGTTCAAAGTCGGATTGTTGCTTCTTGGAATTCCAATAACATACTGATTGCTATTGTGTCAATATAACGCTATGTTTTAATCTTTCTACGAGATCCTAGACGCTGTATGAATAATCACACAAAAATTTATCACAATTTTATTCCACCCTAAAGGAGCCCTCATAATGGAGCCTGATCGACTTTCTAAAGGATCCCTCATAATGGAGCCTGATCGACTTTCTAAATGAGCCCTCATAATGGAGCCTGATCGACTTTCTAAAGGAGGCCCTCATAATGGAGCCTGATCGACTTTCTAAAGGATCCCTCATAATGGAGCCTGATCGACTTTCTAAATGAGCCCTCATAATGGAGCCTGATCGACTTTCTAAAGGAGCCCTTATAATCGAAGGAATAGTCAGTTCTCCCCCAAAGGGAAACCTCATACTGGAATTAACAGTTAGTTCCGCTACATGTCTCACAATAAGCACTAGCCAATAATCGAAATAGCGTTATTTCGAAATATGATGCACGTACTGTTTGCCGAGTTGTCAAACATCTTCTCTCTCTTAGTCTTCCCATGTCCATTTTGATCTTCAACCTGCGTAGTATCACAATGCTTTCCATCTTCCCTCTACCCATGATGTGCCCAAAAATGTAAACTATCTCTTTTTGATGTGGGTGAGCTGGTCGATCCGCTCTCGTTCAAATTAACCTATTTTGCTCTTTTAAATTAACATTACTTTTTGCTTGACTGTCCAACAGCAGAAAACAGATTACAGTATTGCCCTACACGGGGGTACCTTCAAATACATGCAGATGAGGAACACTCATTGCATTCCGAAATACAGAAAGTTAAAGGCTTCAGAATTAAGAGAGGTACGTCGTATGGATGGGACGTGCTGATGATGTCATACAAATAGTGTGCAGATTGAAAGATGTGGCAGCATGTGCGGAATGGATCGGTCTACCCATAGATTTCGAACGTTGTTTGAGAGTAGTAATATCACTTAGCAGGGAATGCAGAGAATGGTGTCCCACAGCTGTGGACAAAGAAGTACAGGCTTTGGTCAGTGAGACTACCAAAGAGGGGGGGGGGGTGATTATATACACTGATGGATCTGTGATTAGACATGTTTTCAGTGTTTGGGTCTTCACCGCTCAGTGCACATGTAAAACGATCAGGGAGGATTGTGAGCATTTGCTGTTACTACGAGCAGCATGACCATGGAGATTATGGCGGTTACCATGGCATTTGAGTGGGTGTGCACACAAAATGTAGCGCAGATCTGCATCTTGAGTGACTATAAGTATGATTAGGAAGGTAGAAATGGGTCTCGTTCGCGAACAGTGGGTTGAGTCCTTGAGAAATAAGGTGGCTGAAAGTGGTTACATTATTTTTGTACCGGGACATATGCGTGTTTGAGGCAATGAAAGAGCAGATCAATTGGAGTCATGCGTGATTGTGACGTTTTGAACTCCTTAAGAGATATAGCACGTGAGAGTGAGACTAGTGTGGATGATGACTCCTTTTCAATGTCGAGGATTAAAGAACAGGTTTTGAAATGCGGTGTTGCTAGAAGTGAACATTTTGGAGGGCGCAGAAGAATGATTGTCAACCATCATAGGACCGGTACCTTCGAGCAGTAGTGTAGTGGAGGATACATTTAGGGAGAGATCGGAGCAACTATGGACGTGTCCAATTTGAAGTGATGATGATCCGACGACTAACTATATTACTTTAGTTTTTCAGCTATTCAGACTATCCTTTTGTCTTGACTTACTTTTGCAATAATAATCATCATTTCTTATAACTGTATTATCTTGTGATACCAAAACTGTATCATCAGCGTATCGAATTTATAGCATTATACAAAAATGTATTTTATACACTGTGATATCTCTCCGCAGGACTCTGTGGAGGATAAGTACAGCGCACGTTTGTAATGTCCGATGCAAGAAGTTCAGTTTCCGCGACAGGTGGGTGTGCATCCAAACCTTACAGAAAGCAATGCTAAACTACTGTACGTAAATATTGCAAAGAAAATGATAACAGCGAACAAATATTGTGTTGATGACCAATGCTTGAATAGAATGTCACACAGTTTTTGTCATTGATCTATGTGCAGCATATTTTGCATGAATGTCTCCCCCCCCCCCCCAAGTTGTGGGGCGCGTAGACCGAATAGTTATAATGCTGATCTCACAATCATCAGGTCTGGATTGAAATCATGGATGGGTGTTTTGTCTTTTAGAGGTACAAACTTCTAACGAGATCCCAAAAAATCATTTTAACGAGTGTCACTGAAAACATATGTCATATGCTCGTATTAAACTGCATGTTCTAATTAATTGTTTTTCAGGTCCACGTCAAACATCGTTATCTCATATCTTTCTATGTCACAACATACATCCGTGATGTGAAGCGGTGTCCTTTCTATTTCGGTAAGACATTTTCTACCCATATAAAAACTACTATAGTTGGTAGTCTGAAACCGTACAGTACTGGGGCAGGGTGGTAGATCTCATAATAATACTACTGTAGCTGGTAGTGTGAAACTGTACAGTACTGGGATAGGGCATGAGGTACGACCTTGGTAAAAAGAGGAGCGGTGTTCCTCAACAAATTATTAAAAAAATTCCCTGCTTTTGTGGGGAATTTGATATTTTCTTAGAAACAACTGCGTTGTCCTTCATTTTACAAGTTTTTAAATATTAAATATCATGTTTTATTTTCCTAATGTAGTTTGAACTCCTTAACCACACGCCAGTTATTACAGGTGTTTATTGGGGAGATATGTTGGTTGGATGTGTTTACTGTTACAATTAATTACACATTTGACAATCTAGAGACGGGTTTTACTCATACATTCGAAATCTGAAGTGTATCAACACATGTTTAACCCGAAATGACTATTTCTGACATTCTGCAACATTTATGTTATAATGTTCGCACCGGCATAATTAAATTTTATAAAGCCAACAAGCCATTAATGTTCTGACTTATATTTATGCATGAATATTTAAGTGTCCGTAAGAGTGCGCCTTAGCACAAACGTGGACTATAACTATTGTGTCATATTTATTTTATTTTTGTCAATTACGAGTATTTATAAGCCAATTGATCTGTTATATTATATTATTACATTGTTTGTCTGAGAAGCGGCTGTTGAGACTAATTTTATGGATTATAAAACAAATTTATCTCTTATATTATTACATTATTTGGGGTGCAAAGGGAACACATTGCTCTAGGCGGACCCAGGGTTAGCAGATAACCAAGATCCCAAATGTACCTCCACGCGGTGCACACTGGAAACAGAAATACATCAGCTCGGGCTGATTCTGGCCAAATCTTTTGGGGTCCAAGAATGTGGAGGTAGCAGATGGAAAGAGATTTGACTGCACAAGTGACAGACAATATCTCCGACACCACCAGCATCAACACATACAGCGACACTGTCTACATACAGTGAAGCTAGTCAATCCAGTCCGAACATTGGAGGGGCGGCCAATGTAAAATGCACGTATTAGGTAGATGCATGGCGAGAGACAAATCGATTTCATGCCGAGTATAATGAAACAATGAAAGGGCAGAACAGCGCTAGAGGGCAGAACAGCGCTAGAGGGCAGAGCGAACTGCAAATAGAAATTGAAAAGTCCCTAGGAAAGGGGAACTACAAGCTCCGTCAGCTCGAGACGAGCTTCTAGTTACCTGTGTTCCTTACAGGCAGAGACACATACCTATTCATTGGCGTTTGGTAAAGCAAGAAGACCTAATCCAACTCTAATGTCGAGTCTTCCTAAACCGGAAATATGCTCGCGAAGAGAAAGGGTTCTGTACCCGATGGGCTTAGGCAAGAAAGGGACAACGATGGTAGTCCTGGCCCAACTCTACTGTCAAGGTTTCCTATACTGGAAGTACACTTGCAGAGAGAAAGGGTTCAGTACCTGATGGACTCAGGCGCTATTGGGACAAGGACGCTCAGCTCGAGAACGCCTTGCTCTCAAACGCGTGGTGTGAGACTCGAACTTGGACAAGGGGTACACGATGTCGGTGAATGACACCTCGGCTAAGAGGGCGAAAGAGCCAGGGTCCAACTCCTCTGTTGAGTTCTTCCCCTTAAGGAACCAGGCTCACGGATGAGAAACGGTTCATTACCCAATGGGGCACAGGCACAGCACGTCCAATTACACGAGGCAAGTTTATAGACAGTGGAACACCTCGTACGAGTCAGACGAGAGCAAAAATCGTCTGGGCGAAGAGTCGCCACTACGCTTGCCTGGAGACAGATATAGAGGCTGTCACAGGCTAGGGGTAGCCACCCGAATTGTCAAGGCATGCCGAAATCGGATGTGCTAGGCCTACAAGGCGCATAACGGTGGCACAACGTAATCACGCTCCCGGTGGAAATCGCACGGATATCCGTGATGGTTACAATGGAGCGAACGGAAAATAAACAAACAAACAAACATTACATTATTTGTCTGAGCAGCGGCTGTTAAGCCTAATTTGACGGATTATTTAGGGGGGATCTCCCTGGTGTGGTGGTTAAGTCGTTCACTGTGTGTACTCGTGGGTTCATTAATTTTTTTAATTAAAATGTGTATTAATTTGTGTGTGTGTGTGGAGAAACCTTGAGATCTCTTAGTAGGCGACGTACCGCTTTGTTGAGAGGGACGGAGTACATGATAACAAGACAATGAAACCAATCGTCTACGCCTTTGAGCCTTATTTATTTTGCAAATATTTTTTTGAAACAACAAGCACATAACACCATAGTTAGTTGTCAATCTTCTAGAGAACCATACACTTGACCACATCCCCTTGATAATTTGAAATATTACCTAGAACGTACTCAAAGATGAAGTCAAGCATTCAGTGCTACAAGCCAGTAAAGCCATGCATGGAGAGATTGATTACACATTAAATTTCTAAGTGACATTTCCAATACTCTAATGTATTCAATACTCTTTTAGTGTTATTTACTTAATAATGAACATTTGGTCGAAACGTCGATGTAGAATTGATCGTCTTCTCCTTATCGTTTCTGTTTTGCTTCCGAGTCACATAAAAAAGAGATTTCTGGTAAGAGTCGTAATATGTGTCATATATGGTGGTATTCATAGCCTTAGATATATTGTCGATCCATCGTTTTCGTTGACAACCTCCTTTTCTGCAGTTAAATGATATAGCGCTCTGTGGATCGTTTTTCCGAAGGAATTTTGGGTACATGTCCGAATCTTTTGTACAGCTGACTTCTTATGTAATAATAGTGAATAGGTAAACGTGTGTTACAAATACCTACCACTACTAGTAAAACAATCAAAAACGTGGCAATGAGCAATGACAATGGATATTACCACCACCCAAGAACTACAACAGCTTGCAGCGAATCGCAAGGCATGGAGAAACATGACTTGTGCTCTATGTGCCGCTCTTGGCACTACAAAGGAACAAACAAACTAACTAACTAATAAAAAGACACTAAAACAATTATAATAAACACTAATTTTATAATAATTGTTTGAGCATCTTTTTATTAGTAATAGTAGGTATTTATATGTAACACATGTTTATTTATTCACTATTATCACTGTGGTAATGGTGTTACTACAGCCCATACTTGATTGTTAAATTTTCATCTGCTATTTTGGTAATTACATATAATCTTTTGTATTTTGACACTGGTGATGTACCCGCTCGGTCTCCTGTATAGTTGTTTCTGATTCTGTCTATTCTTGTTACAGTTGTCATTCTTCGTAGAGATTTCATTTGTTACATAGGGCCTATTTTGTCTCATGATTTTAGTGTCTACGTTTGATACTAGTATCATACGTTTCATGATGTACTAGAAAAAACTACATTCATTCATGTTTGTATTACATTCAGCATTTTTCTATTTTTTTTATAGTATATGTTTCATCATTGGTATCTAAATAAATCTTTGAGAAAAAACATGAAATAAATCCATTATTAGTTCAACGCTATGATACACAAATATCAATACACGAAACGAGACTAGTGTTGTATTGGCTCAAATATATCGAATGTGAAAGACACACAATTTGTAGTTTACGAAATGCAGACTTACTGTCGTCTTGTTACCGCTACGACAACTGTGTATTCGCTAATCTTGATTGATTTTATCGATCTGAAATGACACGAAAACAAACATAAGAATATTGTAGTCTTCTAATAAGTCTCCATATGAAATAATACACGACATAATAAATATTATTGATGCAAACAAAACAGAATCAAATAAACTAGCAGACATCAACTCCTTCCTTTTGAATATAAACAACGCGACAAGTTACCACGATAAGGCTTTTTCTTCCTGTCAGAAATACCTGCTCTTAGCGAGGGAATGAACAAATTTAAGCGAAATCGAGGCTAGAAAAGATTTCTAGGTCACACGGTAGCACATGTAAAGACTTTATGTTTAAGCGCACATGCGCATCAGGTACATGACATTCGAAGGGGGAATACTTGACAACAAAGGAATAAATTAATGGAAACATGACTATGAAACAGATTAATATCTGTACGTATAGATTGAGGAATAGTTCGAGAAAAAGTATAAGATTTATCTATACCACAATGATATATTCTTTCGAATGTTGATCTAAATGCCTATCGATATGTTAAAATGAAATAAATAATTGTGTCAAATGAATCTTTGTTCAGAATCTTCTTGAAATTTTGATACCCTCTCACTAATGATAACATGTAATATCATTAAACTAATATTTAAGAACAGAAGTTTATTAATCTAAAAACAAGATTTCTTAGAATATCTTCTGACATAGTGTGAGCTTCATGTGTTGCGCAGATGTCACAGAGACAGTTTGAGTCTGGTAGGACAGCTGTGACCGATAATAATATTTGTTATCTGGGTTGTATGTGAGATGTTATTAGTTTCATTTGCTTGAATGGTTTATTAAATATATGTTTTATTTAATAAAAATAGCGTTTACTTTCATGTTATGATTTTATGATTTAGAATATTGCTTTTCTTCTTACTTGTTGTCATGTTAATAAACATGGGTACTAGTGATTACATGAACGGACGTCAGTACAATCTGGGCATCCCATAGCAGTTCCGTCTCTTTCAGCAGATAGGGGGTACACTCTGGGGCATCCCCATATCAGTTGCGTCTATTTCAGCAGATGGGGGTACACTTTGGGCATCCCCGTAGCAGTTCCGTCTCTTTCAGCAGATAGGGGTACACTTGGGCACCCCATATCAGTTGCGTCTCTCTCAGCAGATGGGGGTACACTCTGGGAATCTCATAGCAGTTCCGTCTTTTTCAGCCGAGGACGAAAAGTAGATATGCTGACAGTTGATGTGGCGCGTTGATTGTAGCCTATATTTTTTAAATTCTATTAATGGTTCCAATCTACAATCTGCTTGAGCAATTCAACCACTCCACCCGTAATCTCTTAATAAATGTCTCATTCACATGGTGTCCTCGTCAAATAGACGAACAAGAGGGAATTTACAATGTCATCTCTGTCCTGACACAAATATTTTTTGTTAATCCACATAATTTTTAGGAGCATTCTTTAATACCCGTTATTTCAGATGGTGTCAATCAGATATCGCAAGACATTTATTTGTCATACCAAGATTCTCCAAAGTACTAGCAGCGTACAATGTCGACGTTTCGTATTAACTTTATTTCATGCAAGAAAGCCCCAACTCTTAGCGGTGTGCGTTTGGGAACGGGGTGCTTTCTCCAAAGCTTTCACCCAGAAAGATCCAACTTCTATCTGTGTGCTATGCTTTGAGAAGATTCTTCTTAAAATATATAGTGAGATGAAACAATGTTGTATATGATAGATGTATTACACAGGGGCTTCCACACAAGGAAAAGTCTCACCATATATGAAAGTAATGTACCCCGTCTTTACTTGTTACATGGTAGTTGTTACATGGTAGTTGTTACGTGGTAGTTTTTGCATGGTAGTTATTACATAGTGCTTCTTACATGGTATTTGTTATATGATATTTGTTGCACGGTAACTGTTACATGGTAGTTGTTACATTATAATTCTTACATTGCTGTTGTTACATGGTAGTTATTGCAAGGTACGTATTCTTCGTAGTTGTTGCATGGTAGTTGTTATGTGCGTAGATCACTGAAGTACGTTTTCTCAAACCATGAAAGAATTTATGTCCACGGGTGAGTGACTTAGACACTTCACTAACCTGACTTCCAAGGCATGAAAGAAAACAAATCTTCACTAAGCATCCGTGGCAGCATGTCTAACATTATGAGGTTTCTATAGTTAAATATTCCTCCTAACTCAGTGGGATTTAATATGTAAGCAGATTTAGCGGTTCATTCCGTGTATCTTGGTAGTTGTCAGCGTTAGAGTACCCCAACCTCTCTCCCCAGTCAAAGCTGTTTAAGACAGGTAAAGGTAGCCAACTAATTGTAAAACTTGGGGTAGATACGATCTGTCACTCAAGCATGCGAAGCTGAATTAGATTGAATGTGAGGAATAACGAAAATCACAAGTAGGTTCGCTGAACACATCAGCGTTTATCAATGGTTGTGATATTAAAGTAAACAGCAAAACAAACCGGAAGCCTATACTTATCTCACGTCATCGTGGCCTGTCTTGAATTATTACATGATGGGGGGGGGGGGGGGGTGGGTGAATCTCAATAAGAAAGCGAAGTATGTGCATTGCATAATCATGTCTTGCTTGTAATCAAATTGCAATGAAAAATGAGATGCACGCACTCACAACTCTTGAGGCACTTGGAGATAAGCGAAGTTTTAAGGCCCGTGGATACGTTGACAGTTGTGGACGCGTTATATATACATTTTCGTTCTTGTTGTATTGTTATGTTTCCTTCCACTGTTCAGTTCAGTTAAGCAGTAATCAAGTAAACACTGATTCATTTCATGGCACAAGAAAGTGCTAGAAAAGTTGAACTAAACATAACCCTATCATGACATACCAGTCTGAACACCATTGATAAGTGCCTTATTTTAGAGACGAAATATATTCATATAAAAGTAGAAGCTATTTTCACACATGCTCTTTTGAAATGTAAACACAGATTTTAACATAAGAGACCATATATTCTTTAAGAACACAGATAACTAAGAACCCATCAGATCTACATTATTTTTGGAGAGAACATGTTCTGTAGAACTACGAGAAACAGAGTTAACGTAGATATGAAAGAAAATATGTAAACAAAAAAAGAGTTTCTCGGTAAATATGTCCATAAATTACGTCAACAACGTTTTACTACTTTTTGACCCTTGCCAACAACCGTCAAAAATACAGGTATACCTGCTTAATTATGTCAAAAATACACCATCTCCACATTTTAATTAGTTCTTCTTGATTCTTGATTAGAAACTGGCCTGACAGCACGTGGGGCATTCCCATAAGTGCTCCGCCTCTGTTCCAGCAGCCATCAGACTGGATGGTATTTCGAGTCTAATGCCTTCGAAACAGACGTCGACATCAGGGCACAACTCTGGCCCTTGTGACAAGTTTATTTGTTGTTCCGCCCACACACGCCGTACCCGTAACTAGTTCAAGCCCAACGTCGGTCTGTCGGAACAATATGTAACTGTTATCGAATGTTACGACTACGTGATTGTATAGATGACGTGCCATGAAGCTTCTATAAGAAGATAACCTCATATAAAGGCATGTCATCTACTAAGATTTTCTGTTGCATGGTTGGTTTGTCTAGTGAGCCATTGGTGAGACCCACAGACGCTACCGCTTGCGCTCATTTTAACTAGTGCTTTTTTTAAATATTTAAAAATAAATGTTTTAACTTCAAACAATTTAATTTCAACTTTGGTCAAATTCGCCCCTCCCCTCCTATCAACAGCTGTCACATTTTTAGCCCCCCCCCCTCCATTCGACCTAATTGGTGACGTAAATCCCCTGAGTCGATCTGAGATAGTCGAAGTTTTAAGACCCGTAGATACGTTGTCAGTTGTGATAGAATGTGTAGACATTAAATTAGAGAGTGTAGACATTAAATTAGAGAGGCAGCTCATTAAATATAAATATGTGTAGGACAGGATAATACCATGGTATATTACAGATGTTAACCTTTTATTATTCAACATCAGAACGCCCAGATGAAGATATACAGCAATTCTACAAAGATTTAAACACAGTTATGAGACAGTGAAAGCATCACGAGGTGAACATTGTGATGGGAGATGTAAACGAAAAAGCGCAAGAGCAAGATATTGATGTCACTGGTAGATTTGGCTAAGACATCAGAAATGAAAAAGGTGAGATATTAGTGGACTGAGCTAGAAGTAAAAACATGATAATAGGAAATACATGTTTTTTTCCCCCAACATCCTAGACGGCTATGGACATGCAGAATCCTAGATAACAAGACTCACAACGATGTGGATTATATTATGGTCAATAAAAGATTGAAAAGCTCACTGAGGTCTGTCAAAACACGCCCAAGTACAGACTGCAATAGCGACCATGTTCCTGTTGTAGGAAAGTTAAGTATACGAAGTATGTAGAAGTATACCAATGGACGTGTCCCAGTTTGCAGTAATGATGATCAGACGACTAACTAACTAACCAACCAACCAACCAACAAACCAACCATCCAACTAACCAACCAAACCAACTAAGTATACGATTAAAAAGATTAAGAACCATCAGAAATGATAACATCCAGATATAAATGTTTTAACAAAGAACAAAGATTTACAAGCACAGTCCAATATAGCAATACAAAACAGGTAAAACACAATAGAGAAAATACAAACCATCGATGTACAGTGGATGATGTTAAAAGAATGTGTACAACAAACATATGTAGATATTATACAACACAAGAAAACATCTAGCAAAGAAAGATTGGATGACAGAAGATATCTTAGAGTTAATGGAACAAAGAAGAAAGTTATAGGTAACATTTCATAATATAACAAGATAAACAAAGAAATTAAACCAGAAATGCAATACAGCCACAGAGGAATAGTTAAATGCAAAATGCTGTGAAATAGAAAAATATCATCATGGAAATACAAGGAATACACATAAACACATAAATTATTTAACAGATAGAAGGAAATTTCACAAGACTTGATATCTGAAGTCAAAAGCAAGGGCACATGTTAATAGGAGACAATGAAACTATGCACAGATGTGAAGAATACATTAAGGAACTTTACAAAGATAGTAGAAATCAAACAGACATACAGTACAACAACAAAGGTCCCTGTATATTAACTACGGAGGTAGAAGAAGTTATTCATCACTTGAATACAATCAATCTCGTGGACCAGATAATATACTTGAAACTGTGCACAAAAAGAATTCACAAATTGAACTTATTAACAAACACCAGAGGCAGTTGTGGAGAAGCATGGTCGCTTACGCCACTAGGTATGGTACTTGATTGCTATAGATATTTGGGGTTCTTGTTGTACTGTTATGTGCGATTCACTGATCAAAGTAGCTTTGGACTCTAGTAATCTTTGTTCAGTTAAGCAGCAGTAATCAGGAAGAATCACACCCCCAACCTCTAATTTTCCTAATTGCGGACGTAATTTAATTTTGGAGTCATTACATAAGACTCGATACAGTCAAAATTCTCCTGATTTTGTTGAGACACAATCCTTATTCTAGATTTTGACACTCAAGGACCCACAAGGATGTCGCACAAATAACAGCATGTGTATTTATAATTTTCACAAGTCAATCATTTATAGTAACTTTAAACCAGAGGTGTGTAATCTTTGTGGGTCGGCAGGATATATAGATCATTTTTTGTGTGTAGTAAATGGGGCAAAACAAATACAAAAAGTTTTTAAAATGTTCACATTTATTTCATTGTCATTGTTTCCCATGTCTTGTGAAGTTCTAAGTAATAATTTCTGATATTTAAGTAATATTTTTATGATATCTAAGTAATATTTTCTGATATCTAAGTAATTATTTTCTGATATCTAAGTAATATTTTATGATATCTAAGTAATTATTTTCTAAAGAAATATTGTCTGACTATCTAAGTAATTTTTCTAGCAATGTGATATTTTTCTGATATCTAAGTGATATTTTTTCTGATATCTAAGTATATTTTCTATCTAAGTAATAATTTCTGATATTTAAGTAATATTTTTTTCTGATATCTAAGTAATAGTTTCTATTATCTAAGTAATATTTTCTGATATCTATGTAATATTTTCTATATAATATTTATTGATATCTAAGTAATATTTTCTATTGTAATACTCTTCTGATATAGTCATTGAGCTGCATATAGTCCATTTTACATCAGTCTGACAGCTAATAAAATGGCTTTGCCTTCAGGAATTGTTCCCTCAACCCCCATTCCCCCTATTTGGACTCAAGTTTATCCATCACTGGTTAGGTAAATTCAGACATAAGCTAAGATAATACATCATAAAGAAGTACCGTGTTAGTAAGCCGTAACAATAATACACTCTCTATAATTATACAGCTCAAGAACTTTCTATTATTACCAGATAATATTTTTTATTATAAACAATCGATGAACTAGAGCCTGCAGTAAAACTATGCTCCATATGGTCAAAAATATAAGAATAAAATACTCAATGATTTAATTAGCAGTTTTGGGTAGAACAAATACTCAGCGATTCTAGGTATTAAAATTTGTGTATTGTGATTAAAGTTGCCTTGGCTATTTTTGGCATGCGATTCCAAGTGTGTAAATAGTGACCAACCTAAGTGAAACAATAATTAAAAAACGTCACGAATGGAGCCCTAATTAATTCTGCTGAAAGGTCTTTATTGGAAACAGTCATAGATGATCCACGCTTCAATTTACAGTTCAATCTGAACTATTTTGAAAATCACTTATGGCTCATACGTTGACCATGGATAAGGAAATTCCTAAGAATGTCGCATGACTGAACTACAGTAAAGACCTGTGTACAGAAAGTAAACTTGACCTGAAAAGCTAATATTTTATTGTTTCTGTGCATTTCGTCGGTTGGGCTTGGCTTATCTTGGCATGTAACTCCAAGCATATAAATAGTGACAAAACGAATCGCACGACAATAATCAAGAACTTAACGAATGAAGTCTTGTTTACTTTCTGTACAGAAGTCTTTACTGCCGACGGTCTAGCCGTTGGTCAATAACCATGCACAACAAACACTATATTCCCCAATACACCTCTATCACGTGTATAATTTTTACATTTTATGTGTGATTGTCCCAAGATACGTCACAGAACTAAATAATTCTAAAACTTACACCATGGAAAATTGTGACGAAAATGATAATTAATTAGATGAACTCTAAAGCTGTGCTTATAGTCATGACTTCAAATAATCTGTATTATGAAAACAAGGCAGTCATACTATTCTCATAATTAGTTTCAGTTCCAGCGTGCTGCCACAGCCCAAAAGGGGAGAAAAGAATATACATACTAGTATCTGCAAGGCATTTAGAAAGAGGCGACTAAAGAGTTTTGGGATGTGCAGTTATCTGTCCCATCTCATAAAGTGACCCGAATATCATGCTGCAGTCGAATGGGTCATCCGCGAAAGGCGCACATATCGCATCTAATCTGTAAACCATGGCACAACTCATACTGTTCTATGGACTACATTCTGCTAATCTGCAGGAGTTTGAGAATGATCGCAGTAGAAGAAGAATTGCCCCCCTATACCTAATTCAAAATGGAGACAGAAAATTCGTTAACTCTAGAAATGGGCACACATCTCTTAAGTACTTTATACTTCGCTAATGTTCTGTATCAACATCAGCTATAGACGACGAAGCAGCCAACCGTTGAACGCATTTCCTTTCCTATAAAAGAAGCACTATATGACCAGCCAACGATATAGTAAGAAGAGAAAACGATTTATCGCAATTTAAATGGGACATCATATTCGAATATTGTGGAGATCTAGAACCTTCATGAAGTCTAAAAGATACTTTATGATTTTCACAGCAAATAAGATGGAGTGAAACAATCTCGTAGAATCTCATATTCCCGTCGTTTTATACAGTTATGTAAAATAATTGACATTGTTCAGTTTGTAACGCTAACATATATATATATATATATATATATATATATATATATATATATTATATATATATATATATATATATATATATATATATATATATATTAAGCTAGATGGGCCAAACATTTCCAAGATCTTCTTAACAGACCACCACCCCCAATCTACTCCAAAACTAGAGGAAGAGGAGACAATGCCAACATTAGCAGCTTCGATAGAAAATTTCACCCTTGAAGAGGTAAAACAAACCATTAAGAAATTAAAAAAAACAATAAAGCAGCAGGTCAAGATGACATCAGAAGTGAAATGTTAAAAGCAGCAAAATGATAATACTTTGTCCTTTTTCCTGGATATTTTCAATATGATTTTGAAAAACGAATGTCCGCCCAAACAATGGAAAAATGGTATCATTACCAAACTACCAAAAAAAGGAGACCTAACAAACTGTGATAACTGGAGGGGAATCACACTGCTATCCGTACCTGGCAATATTCTTTGTAATATGATGCTTGCAAGATTAAAGTCATCCTTAGACAAAAGACTTAGGGAAGTGCAGTCAGGTTTTAGAACAGGTCGTTACCCCTCGACCATATACTCACTTTTAGAACAATAATTGAAGAATGTCATAATAAACTTCGCTGATTTTCAAAAAGCCTTCGACAGCATCCATCAACCATCGCTTTGGGAAATTTTAAATTATATGGATTCCAAAACAAATAAATAAATGTGATAACATTATTCTATACAAACTCAAAATGCTGTATTCGAACAGAAAAAGGCAATTCAGAATGGTTCCCTGTGATTACTGGTATTGAACAAGGCTGCCCTATGTCACCATTACTATTCAATATCGCAATTGACTGGGCTGTGAGAAAAAAAGCACATCCAACGCAAATTTAGGAATAAAATGGATAAATAAAACAACACTAGAAGACCTGGATTTTGCCGATGATCTTGCACTATTGAGTGAAAACCATCAAGATGCACAAACAAAACTGATAGATTAAAACTCATCGCAGAACAAATAGGTTTTCAAATCAACTCACAAAAAGCAAAACTTTTGGACTTCACCAATTCACCTAACGTAATTACTTTAAATGGACACCAACTTGAAAAGGTACACAAATTCTCCTATATCGGAAGCAAATTAACACTCGACGGTGATGTTTTTGGCAGGAATTACAACTTGCATTGCACTAGCACCAAGTGCCATTAACAGACTGTCGAATATCTGGAGATCAAAATCAATCAGCACACGCACGAAAATGCGCTGATTTAATTCCTGCCTTATTCCGGTGCTATCATATGGATGTGAGAGCTGGAAAAGCTCTTTATCTTCAGAAAAGAAATTACTGAGTTTCGAGAACAAATGTCTTCGTAGGATAACTAACACCCATTGGACTGAATTCAAATCGAATGATTTAATCAGAGAAGAGACACATCAAAATTTCATTACAGATGTTATCAGAAAATGCTGTTAGTCCTACATCGGGCATGTCCTACGCGCAGACACCAACATAATACAACACCAATCTCTTGAATGGATACCTACAGGCAAAAGAGCAAGGGGTAGACGAAAAGAAACTCTCAGAAGAACAATACTTATAGAAAGTAAAACAACCAATATTCATACTATTCAAGAACTGCACAGAATAGCGTTGAACAGACAGAATTGGAGAGATCTGACCTCTGCCCTATGCGATAACTTCAGCGCAAAAGGAAAATGAATATATATATATATATATATATATATATATATATATATATATATATATATATATATATACGTATACATATTCTGGTATAAATCGCAGAAATTACAAATGTGTAGCTAGAGTTACATGTTATAGGTGTTACTCTCGAGAAGTGACTGCGTGTTATTTTGTTCAGAGGGACGGGGAAGATGTAGGGTAACAACCCGTGTACAATGAAGTCCATGTATAGCTGGGGCTCAAATCTGTGCAAAGAATAGTTGCGCTATGATATGATATGTTCATCGTAAAAACAAATAATAAGGAAAGAGCATGGGTTTTTGCCGTAGAATGCCTAATACCGTAAAACAGTGTTTCCCAACCTTTTTTTCACCATGACACGCCTAAATATTTCTAAAATTCGGATGCCCTCCCCCCTATGTAACATATACATATTTTTTATATTGAAAAATTGAAGTATTCCTAAATGTAGCCCAGTTAACATTTGTTCAAATTACCCCCTCCCCCTGAACAAAGAAATTGGTCACTGTTGGGCGTGGGTCCCACGATGGGAAACACTGCCATAGAAGGTACAAAATAAATGTCTCAAACATACGAAGATGAGTTAGGATTTGTAGTATTATTCGTTGAATGCAGACGCTTCAGCAAAGATGTAAACCACGATACAAAACAATCTGTTCTCTGAACTACAGATTGCTAAGCGGCAAAGTTTGACAAAAATGAAAGCATAAAAGAAGTAGATGGGAAGATATTCACCAGAATTTGAATACCATAAATATTCATTTTGTACATTCTGTAGCCTGGTATTCTTCTGCATTTGTTCTCACACTCGTTCCAGCATTGTATGATGTGGTCCAGAGATAAGAATGTAACGTGTTATTACAGTTTCCTGCAATATCTCCTGTTATGTTCAGAATTGAAGTTCATGTGACTCCATAAGCGTAATGTACAATGCTGGGTTCTCTGATGAAATTATTTGTAATTCCAAACGACATAAACTAAAATACACATTGTCATTATGAAATTAACAAAACAATAAGTGATGTAGTGAAAACACCAATAACATGCGGCTTGAACATACTATCAAGTGGGAGTGCAAACACTAACATACAATGGCGTGAATACATTAACACGCGATGGAATGAACATACTTATATACATTGATGTGAACACACTAACACGAGATGAAGTGAACACACTAACATATAATGACGTGAACACACTAACATATAATGACGTGAACACACTAACATATAATGACGTGAACACATTAATAAATGATGACGTGAACACACTAAGAAGTGATGGCATGGACACACTAGCAAGTGATTGAGTAAACAAACTATTAAGTGATGGCGTCAGTACACTAGCATGTGATGGAGTGCACGCACGATTACGTAGATGGCGAAAGCACACGAATATGTGATGGAGTGAACACACTAACAAGTGATGGGGGTGAACACACCAACAGGTAATTGCGTAACCAACCAATAAGTGATATCATGGACGTACTAACAAGTGATGGAGTGAACACACTAACACATGATGAACTGAACACACTAATAAGTGATGTAATGAACACAATAGCAAAGGACGGCGTGAATGCACTAGCACGTGATGGCACGAACAGACTAACAAATTATGTCGTGAGCACAATAACAAAATTGTTGGAGTGAAAACACTTAACTAGTTATGGCATGAACACATTAACAAATGATGGCGTTTACACGCTAATAAGTAGTCCAGTGTATAAAGCCACACATATAACAAATGGTGGATACAAAATGTGTAGAAAGTGAATAAACAGCGAGAATACAAAGGGAGAACAAAACGCCGGAGTAAAAGTTGGAATGCGCATTGGGAATAAAGTTGTAAATCATAAAAAGTAAGAGCACAAAGTTGTGATAAAAAGTGGGAATACAAAGTTGTGATAAAAAGTGGGAATACAAAGTTGTAAGAAAAAGTGGGAATACAAAGTTGTAAACAAAAGTGGGAATACAAAGTTATAAACAAAAGTCACATTATGAACAGATCAGAACAAGTTATAATTCTACGTCTCAGAACAGGACACAACCGACTCCGCAGTCACATGTATACAAAGTTCAAGACTGGCAACACGGCCATGTGTAGATGTGGACAGGCAGCACAGAGTGCCAAACATATACTTCAAGAGTGTTCTGAGCATGAAACGCTGAGGCAGATATATTGGCCAGAGGAAACAACACTGGAATCAAAGCTCTATGGGACACTGTATGAACTACAAAAGACAGTGAGTTTTATTAAGGAGACAGAATTACAGATATAGACATGTTTCAAGTGAACGAAAGAAGAAGAAGAAGAAGTAAACAAAAATGGGAATACAAAGTTGTAATAAAAACAAACTGGTAATATAAAGTTGTAACACAAAGTGATTCTTACATGTTTTCCTCTCTTGACCAACCACATCCCAAATAAAGATGTGATCTGAAGACATTCAACCTATGTGCGCAGGTTACTGAGAACAGATCAATCGGGACAATGACTATTACAACAACAATGAATATCCCTTAAAAGTATTGAAGTATCCTCATGAACACACACATAGAAAATCCATATTCATTTATAATAAAAAGTGGTAATGCAAAGTTGGAAGTCAAAGTGACAGTGAAAACTTGCAAGGCATAGTGCCAAGACAACGCATAGATACAAGTCGTGATTCTAAATTAGCCAACACAAGGAGAATACATAAAAACAACATACAAACATACACAATGAAGAACAGTTTAAGACAATGGTGCTGAACAAAACATCAACTCATAAATAGAACAGTGATACCTGCATAACGCCTCAGCATTGAAGCTATTTATGTTGATATTACGAGCATCGATGATAATGACATCGTGCTGATACTTGAGATAGATCTCCAGTGCTTCTCCAGAAGTACAAGCCATGGTACAGCGGTAGTTTAGTTTCTCAGCAGCCAGCAAAAATCCCTCCGACTGTTCATCCTTATTTTCAAACACAAGTAGAATCTGTAAAGGAGTGACAGACAGTTTGTACTAATGATTCATTCTTCTAGAGCACAGCCAGAGAGAGAGAGAGAGAGAGAAACAGAGAGAGATAGAGAGAGAGAGGGAGTGAGAGAAACAGTGAGAAATACATCGTGGGATAGAGAGAGAATACAAATGAGAATAAAAGGAGAGAAAGCGATAGAAAATCAAAGAAAGAGAGGCAAAGATAATTAGAAGAGTGATAGAGAGAGAGAAAGAAAAATAGGTATAGACAGAGAAAATATAGAAAGCGAGTTAAAGAGAAGAGAAAAAAAAAGAAAGATAGAGAGATGGTTAGAAAGAAAGAGATAGAAATATATATAGAGAGACGGAGAGAGAACAAGAGAGAAATAGAGATGTAAGGAAATTCAGAGGACAGGTTAACGATGACATCTTTCGAAATTAGTACACCACAATTAAGCCCTTGGATTTTCAGGTGAAAAGGACATACTCGTATAACCATAAAAATAGATCGATGTAAATATGCTCGATTTTTTAATGCAAATTGCTGGTTCTCATTGTGCTGATTGACGCAAAGCCGCCGTGTTCTGCTATATACAGTATATAATCAATTTCCCAATATAGAAGAGGAAATCTGATTATATCATAAACAGAAGGGCCAAGGTGACTCTGAGAAATAAGAAGTATAAATAAAAATAAATATATATAGTTCAATGACAATCAGACCCCAAAAGAACAACATTTAATAACAATTGAATACAATTGCTGATTGTTACTTATGTCCAAGAAGAGATTAATAAAGACTAGGAACATGTTGCTGAAATTTCCGGAAAAAAGTGAAGTTTAATTTAGAACAAAGGCAAACAAATAACAAAGGACAATTGAGTAAGCGATGCAGTGATCACTCTTATCCATGTTTCTGTGAGCCCTGTTGAGAACCTATACAAAGCTACTAGGGTTCCAACTGTGTTTTATCGAAGCTTGAAAGGGAACATATAATAGCAATACTGTTTATCTTCCATGCACGTTGTAGGACGCGACTACGAAGTTTATGGGTGGGTCTTGCTGTGGGTCTTGTTGTCGCATCCCATATAGTGTCAAAGTGATCCAGAAGCCATACTGAAGTTGGATATCTCAGACAGAAAGGCGCAGATATTGCAGAAAATTGTAAACCAAGACACTACGCATTTCCTTCTTTTTAATACATCCTACTAATTTGAAGCGTTTGAGATCGAACGCAGACACATTAGTGCCATAACACACTAGTTTTACATTAGTGCCATAACACACTAGTTTCACATTAGTGCCATAACACACTAGTTTTACATTAGTGCCATAACAAACTAGTTTTACATTAGTGCCATAACACACTAGTTTCACATTAGTGCCATAACACACTAGTTTCACATTAGTGCCATAACATACTAGTTTCACATTAGTGCCATAACATACTAGTTTCACATTAGTGCCATAACACACTAGTTTCACATTAGTGCCATAACATACTAGTTTCACATTAGTGCCATAACATACTAGTTTCACATTAGTGCCATAACATACTAGTTTCACATTAGTGCCATAACACACTAGTTTCACATTAGTGCCATAACACACTATTTTCCCTCCGAGACGTAGATTCGTCAGCAATAAGGGAGTATTTATTTAAAAAAAGGGTCAGTGCCCATTTTAGTGATCAATTTTTTAAAATGTTTGTGAGACATTTGATGACCTTCTTGTGAATACATTTTTTAAAGATTACCCAGCTTTTGGCTAAATTTCTAGTTTTAATATTAATTTTCTCATGTCCTAGAGGGATTGGGTGGGGGGGGGGGGAAGAGAAGGGAGTTGAGCGCCCAAAACGTAAAGTGCTTGGTTTTCCATATGCTCTTGGATGCCAAGTTAATGAATGGTCACAAACCAAGTTAATGATTGATCACGAACCAAGTTAATGATTGATCACGAACCAAGTTAATGATTGATGACAAACCAAGTTAATGATTGATGACAAACCAAGTTAATGGTTGATCACAAACCAAATTAATGGTTGATCACAAACCAAGTTAATGGTTGATCACAAACCAAGTTAATGATTTATAACAAACCAAGTTAATGATTGATCACAAAATAAGTTAATTATTGATCACAAACCAAGTTAATGATTGATCACAAACCAAGTTAATGGTTGATCACAAACCAAGTTAATGATTTATAACAAACCAAGTTAATTATTGATCACAAAATAAGTTAATTATTGATCACAAACCAAGTTAATGATTGATCACAAACCAAGTTAATGATTGATCACAAACCTAGTTAATGATTGATCACAAACCAATTTAATGATTGATCACAAAATAAGTTAATTATTGATCACAAACCAAGTTAATGATTGATCACAAACCAAGTTAATGATTGATCACAAAATAAGTTAATTATTGATCACAAACCAAGTTAATGATTGATCACAAACCAAGTTAATGATTGATCACAAACCAAGTTAATGATTGATCACGAACCAAGTTAATGATTGATGACAAACCAAGTTAATGATTGATGACAAACCAAGTTAATGGTTGATCACAAACCAAATTAATAGTTGATCACAAACCAAGTTAATGGTTGATCACAAACAAAGTTAATGATTTATAGCAAACCAAGTTAATGATTGATCACAAAATAAGTTAATTATTGATCACAAACCAAGTTAATGATTGATCACAAACCAAGTTAATGATTGATCACAAACCAAGTTAATGATTGATCACAAATCAAGTTAATTATTGATCACAAACCAAGTTAATGATTGATTACAAACGAAGTTAATGATTGATCACAAACCAAGTTAATTATTGATCACAAACCAAGTTAATGATTGATCACAAACCAAGTTAATGATTTATAACAAACCAAGTTAATGATTTATAACAAACCAAGTTAATGGTTGATCGCAAACCAAGTTAATGATGGATCACAAACCAAGTTAATGATTTATAACAAACCAAGTTAATGATTGATCACAAACGAAGTTAATGATTGATCACAAACCAAGTTAATTATTGATCACAAACCAAGTTAATGGTTGATCACAAACCAAGTTAATGATTGATCACAAAGCAAGTTAATGGTTGATCACAAACCAAGTTAATGATTGATCACAAACCAAGTTAATGATTGATCAAAAACGAATGCAAAAGTGACGTTTTCAGAATTTGCTCAGTAGCTCTTTCTACACATCTCAATCTTCTCATAACATTGATTCTCTTTACCCATGTCCTCGTGGGTGGTTGGGCTACGCGAAATAATATTTTGAAACAACCAGTGACTACTCGAAACCCGGGTCACTTGTTCTGAGGGTAAGCCCGTAGATAAAGGGGGAAGTTGTAATTGTTCTCACACTTCCACTGGGTCACCTGGATTGTGGGGAAGCTGGTATATAAAAGGGAAGTTTGGATTGTTCGAACACTTCCCCGTGTCACTGGTCTGTGGGCAAGATCGTATGTAAAGCGGAACGTTTGAATTGGTCTAACACTTCCTTATCCACTGAGGAGGTTCGAACATAGCATTTAGTGATATTAATCAAGATACAAAAGTGGATAAATCCTCCTCTAATTGTGTCCTAAAATAAGTTAACCAACATTCTCACCACAATCAAGAAGTGATCCCTTTGTTTGTGGACTTCCCTCTTTCTTACCGAAGACATACCTACGGCCCTGTCTACGGGGGAGTTTACTTAGACTTCTATTTTCCCAAATGATGTTAGTTTTCTATGGTACTATACTGCTTAGCTGTTTAGAAAGACAAATAATGGAGGGAAGAGTACCTGGGAAGAGGAGAAGGGGCAGACCAAGAAGACGATGGACTGACGACATTAAAGATAATATGAATACATCGCTAGAAAATGCAAGCCACATCGCCCAAGACAGAGAGAGGTTCAGAGAGTTCATTGGGAAGACAACGTTCTGGAAGGAATACGTCACATGACACACTATACTGCCGTCTGCACAGTGTAAAGTGTAGGTGGCCGTTATTATGGAGAAATATAAGACATGTTGGTTCGTTGGGAATGATCCTTTTAAAGTAATGTATTTTATTTTTCCTATCTGTTATTTGCCACTTCATGTAATATTTATGTCAATGAAAATCACGAAAGAAGTTAAATTCGCCACTCTAGATGGACGATTTCCAATAAACCAGAAGGCCTTCTATTTGTTGATGGTCATGTGGTACTTTTACATTAAATGAACACAAATTTTTCAGGATCTAGAGCAAATGCACAATTGTTTTCACGCTCTAGTTTAAAGTGTGTCATTTCTTTCACGCTCTAATTGAAATACGCCAATCAACACATGTACTCACATCCAGTTCAATAAAAATGCATTCATACGTTCAGAGTACAATTGTTTCACAGCCTTTATTTCTGTGAATAAGATACTGTTTGAAATTGTTATAATTGATTGACAGTTAATACGTGTTATATTGCTAAGTTATCTTTTTGATTATTGTCACTGATGCATATGCACCATTTTCTATAATACAATTCACCACACTTGCGCATGCGTCATGAGTTTGCCACCCTATTCTAAATTAAGTAAAGTATTGAGGTGAGGACAGCATACATTACCATCGAGCAGCTACTAACTATTTGAGAAAGTGACATATGTTGTTATATGTAGTCACGTTAAATGCATTTTTAATTTAGATATAAGAAAATATCCAATTAATTTAGTTTAATTTAGTTGTAAAAATTAAATTGTCTCAATATGTGACATAAGCCATCTAGATCATCATCATTAAGTACCGTCTCCGCAACGAAGGTTGGCTGCAACGTATCTCCAACATCTCCTGTCTCTTGTCTTGGTGGTGCACTCTGCTAGACTGTAACCTGTCCATCGTGTGATGTTACTCTCCCACTTTTATATCTGCCTACCTCTTGCTCGCTTCCCTTTGACTTTACCCTCAAGTAAAATACTTTGGACACATTAAAAGACTAGACACCTTATTGAAGACCTTAGTCTTCAATAAGTTGTCATGTCTTTTAATGTGTCCAAAGTATTTTATTTGCCTGATCTTTATTTGTCTTAGTAGTTCTTTCTTCATATTAAGTGTCTTTAGCACCTCTTTATTTGTTTTCTCTTTCCATGATGTTCTCCCTATTCGTCTATATACCTACATCTCGCTAGACATTGTCAAAAGTCTTAGTAAAGTCGATGAAATGATGACATATCTTTTTGGTGTTGTAGATATCTCTTAGTAGTCTAATGTTATAGATATGTTCTGACGTACTTCTGTTTGTACCTAATACAAGAGAGATTCAGCGGAATTTGAGAAAGAATGCTAAAAAATATTTATGGTGAATTATTTGTTTGTTATGCTCTCATTCAAAACATCTGAGTCTAAAATAGTTTACTTAACTCCATCGCAGTTTCCACAATAGTTCATCTATTTTATCGTTATGTGCATAGCATTTAGTTTCTCCCTCATCCTCAAAGACAATATGTAACCGTATATTGTTACTTCCATTTTTGGAATGATTTGAATGAAATCGTATACCAGTTAATTCTTACTTGCGGCCAGAGCAACCAAAAATAACCCAGAAAAAGATGTAATTAATTGTGTTACGCCCATCACCACGCTTCCAAATAGCATTCTAAAAATAGAAACCTTATATTTTGTTCTCAAAATTCAGTAGAATTGTCTGTAATATATAAGAAATTGTAGAATTAATATTAGCAATACTTATAACGTACAAAGTAGAGTAACAGAAAGATGTCTAAGTGACAATTATAAATACAATAAATAAATGGTAATAAAAAATAGGAATACTCTTTTTATCAGAGATCCTTACCAGCAAGATAAAACTAATAAATAATAATGAAAATAATGAACAAGAATAAAGTTGTCTAAACTACAAGTTAATTTGTTAATTTCAACACACAGAAACTTATGTTAGACAAGCATAGGAGTAGAATAGAAAAGTTGAAATGTATAGAGGATTGGCTTTACTGTAATAAGGTTACCACATATTCAGTGCGTTACTCTCAAGGAAGCAGAAAGCTGCCTGCTGAAAGTACCAATCGCAGCACGTAACTCATTATCATCAACCGTAATTAACATGGTTATTTGAAAATAAGTCCACTTTGTAAAGACATCTCGAGCGGGATGCGAACACGAGACCTCCTGAGCACAAATTGAATAGTTTGGACCCATCTAGAGCACAGCATATGAAAGATGTTAAGGAGTACTCAATGTACTCATATTTATAAATAAAAGTTGACTAGAAACCATGTTTCTTTTAAAACTATGATTGCATTTCATAACATAATTAATAAACAGAACAATTAGATATGACATTATAGTGTGGAAATCTACATCCCTATTTAATAGAGCAAATTTAGGCAGTACGATCAAGTACTCACAAAACAATTCCATTACAAGAAATGATGAACTATATCAGAGGTTCCCAAAGTGATATATATGGACCCCCCCACCCCCAGGGTCTATTTCGACTAGCAGAGGTCCATGTTGGCGAGAGAAAAATTGAGGGTGCACGAGATGTACACTTATCAATAAAGGTATGACAAAATAGTGTACATGTTAGGTTTTAATTCAATTGTCCAATCTAACAAAATAAACCAAAAAAAAAAAAACATATCACAATGAGCTACACTGTGTGAAGTTCAAGAACACATGTGAAGTTATTAGGTTGAGGAAAACTCAATATTAGACAGTCATAGAATATATAGGATATTTATGCAAAAATATAATTTTAATTATCTTTTAATACGTTTAATTTGTTATTCTCTGTACTCAACAATTTTAACATTTCTATTTTCAACGACATTAACGCGACTGATAATACTTTCGACCCTTTTTTAAAATGACCAGCGACATATCTAGGAATGATGTGGTTCTACGCGCAGCGGAATAGTTTCTCAGAGCCTTCTTTGATACTTAGGAGGATTCAGCTTTCGGCTTAATGCAATGCCTATTGAAGAAGCCTTCTACTCGGAGGGTATCTAAGCCCATTTGTCTGTGTGATATGAGCTAGAAATATCACTGATGCTATATGGTGTAGCTGCTCACGGAGTCGTAATGCTATCCTTTTAGGATCGCGAAGAAAATCTTATAGTTGTAAAACATAATTAAATACACTAGAACACAATTTATGGTTAATAACACCGTCGAAGTCGGATGTATTTGGACTTTCCGTAAGTAAAACGGCGACACTGCACATTTCAACTCTCTGATCTCCATCCTGTTTGGGATATATTGGGGACCATTCTACTACCAGTGGGAGTTCACTGACACAAAATAATGACTAATATTTCAACTGTATTGTACTTTTCAGTAATATTGTTCATTTTTGGTGTCACAATTTTGTTTAGGAAAGTGTTATCCACTAACGGACGCCATTATTGGAATTATTTGATAATTCATTTATCTGCAGCAGGGCATCAGCACATTTGTTTGGACAGTTTTAGATTTTGTTTTTCTACTGACTGAACGTAAGTTCAACCATTCCTATCGCACCTTACAGCATAATGAATGGTCACAGTGTTACTATTCTGTGTTGCTATGTCGTACCCAACAACAAGCGGTGCCAATATTTCTCCTATAAAATTTTGATATATTTTGATATATAAATATAATCGAAATTTCATAAATTGAATAGTACTCTGTACATAACATTGCTATTCAACTACTATTTAAATATGAAGGGCCACTAATACATAAAATCGTATGGACAGTACAATGGGGATAGTAGGCGTTCGAACCACGAGCTAATTCGATGATTTACCTTTGCGTCCATCAACTGTGCTAAAATAGTGTGCACTGTAAATCAATACGATTTATCTTCATGAAACATCGAGTTTATTTTAAACAGTATATCTAATCGCTGAAACCCTTTTTGCCTTTCAGCGTCAGGGGTAGAAGAGTTTTCTGGAAACAGTAAAACTGCATTTTATAATATATACATATATTTTCTCTTTAATCATTCTTGTCTGAGTAGGCAGTGTATTAATATGGAATTTAAAATATTCGTGTATTACCGAAGTATTCAATTAAAAGTAGAATAAGAATGGATAGATATCAATGACATGAGAAAACTACTGACATTCAATGACATGAGAAAACTACTAACATTCAAGCAAATTACACACTAAAAATACAAATCTGATTTTAAAAAAATGCAAAACCTAATCTACATAAATGTATAGATCAGAAACATGAATGATGAGCAAACAACTAGAAGACAAAATTAATGCCTTTGAGATGTTGATATATAGAAGTCAAGGGAGAAATTCGTGAAAAGAGCAGAAAATAAACAAAGGGGTTCTGGCACTGTCCATGAAAAAAGATCATCTAAAAGAAATACAAATCAAACATATATAATGTTTCAGAAATATTAAAAGACACGCTAACGTGTTGAAGACCTTACTTGAAAGTGAAGTCCAGGAGCGGCGGGCAATAGGTAAGCAAAAACACAAGTGGGTGGGAAATACCACGAGATCAACATGGTTTAGTCTAGCAGAGTGCACCTCCAAGGCAAGAAACAGAACATATTGGAGATCCGTGGTACCCAATTATCGAAACGGAGCCGGCATATGCTATTTAGTGTATTGACATGAGACTGTATCTCAACTACTAGTCTCTATCTGTAGACGTTACATTTCGTCATTAATTGATATTCGCACAAATATTATTAACATTAATAATTTTATTTACATTTTTTCAGCCCACGCATAAACTACCATATAACATTCTTATTGGCTACCTTCAACAATATTAATATTCTAAATATGAACCACGTCCTACTAACAAATACTTAACACTTACCGACATGGTCTTCTGACGCAGCATCATAGAACCAAACCTGATTTCTTGTCCAGCGTTCTGTGGATATGAAATATGAACTTTAAGTAGGGCAGTCAGGCCTTAAATGCAACAGAGCATTTCATATCTAAATGATAGGATGAAAAATCAATAATAGATAATCACTGGAGAAACATTGTAATGCAACAGGCGAAACGTGGAACACGGAGTAATGAAGGTTTGCTAACCACTGGTAACACACATAATATCACACACAATTATACGTTTCGACCCAAATGGATTTATCAACAGGCAATCAAGAAAGTAGTAAATTGGACGAACAAATGGGGTTTAAAAATAAATAACTCAAAAAATATGGCAACTTTGTTTTGTTCACCACGCAAAGAGCACATTATTTTAAAAATAAATAACCAACGGATACCCCAAATTGATTCACCAATACTCGTTGTTACTCATTACTCATTCGGCGCAAGACTCATTTGGAAACCAAGCATCTAGAATATTCAAACTAAAGCCTTTAAAAATCATGCAGTAATGAACTAAAGAACTTTCTGGCACATCCTGGGGCGCTAACTCAAAATTAATTTAAAATAACTATATACAGGACAATCATAACAACTCTGGAATATGCCTCTAGCTGAAAGGCTTTTGCATCCCAAAAGAACCTAAATAGCAGATAGAGTTCAAAAGATGGGACATCAAATAATACTTAGAGCAATACAAATTAAAGCATTGTCATCAAAGAAATGATGAAAACTGCAACATCACACCGTTAGATATGAGAAGAAAATATATAGCTATCTTACGCTATGAAAAATTTAAAAAGTACAGAAAGACACCCTCACAACAAAAAATTCAAAAAAATTATTAACACATTTCTAAGGAATAGTCTAAACTGCATAGGGAGAGAATAATTTATACGGTGTGCCAAATTATTATAACCTAATATTAACGTGTGCGATATTTTATCTTCTGAACCATGGACACTCAATCAAGAAAACTCTAAAAATGTTCTCAGAAATATCAGTCATGCACCCCAAGACCACTCACACAGATTACATAACAATGAGACTTATTACTTCAAATGTTAAAAGCCAAATATACTAAAATATGTTAATTCATGCATATATACCGATATGAACTCAATCTCGTTGCATTAAGTATTCAATTAAAAGGAGAATAATAATGGCTAACATTACGTTCAATCATATGAGGAAACTACTATTATCAAACACAGGAGGCAACTTCTCTCAAACCCGCGTACCTCAAAGTTTCAGAGAAATTAAGCGTCAATTAAAAAAATATACGAGTCCTCGGTGGAAGGAACTAAACGGAAATTATATCCACGAGAAAAAATATTAACACATTTTACAAATATGAAAACGTCATGATATTTTGACAGAGAACGGAACACAACCGCCTAAAATCAACGTAACTGAATCGGCATCAGCGACTATGGGGCCTGCATTTAAAAGAAACACAGCAGACACAAGAACACATTCTACATGATTGTCACAGTTTTGCTGAACGACAACGCCCACTGGAGCTTCTCTGCAAAACAATGTGTGGGGAACCCAAGATGACCTAAAACACACTGTTCTATACATAACCAAAAATTACCTCTTTTCTCCTTCTCCCTTCACGCGAATTCGAGTTATTACTCATATATTAATATTGACAATATTTATACGCTTTTGAAATGACTACAGCCTGATATAATTGTATACTACATTTTGTTACTTTGAAATAAGCATAATTACATTTACAATTGCATGCTTATATGTTAACCACTGATCTCACAACCTTCTAATTCAAGTACATTGTATCAGGATTGCTGTTGACTCTTTGTCATGCTACAATGTTAAAATATCTAAAATTACCGAACTACCCAAGCTGTTCTCAGATAAACTATACAGACTGCCCCCAGATACACTACACAGATTGTCCTCAAATAAACTACACACTGCGATCAGATAAAGTACAGAAACTGCTCTCAGTTAAACTACACGGACTGCCTTCAGATAAACTACAAAAGCTGCCCCCAGTTAAACTACAGAGACTGTCATCAAATAAACTACACAGACTGCCCTCAGATAAACTACACAAGCTGTCATCAGATAACCTACTGAAACTTCCCTCAGATAACCTACACAAGCTGTCCTCAGATAACCTACACAAGTTTCCTCAGATAACCTACACAAGTTTCCTCAGATAACCTACACAAACGTCCCTCAAATAAGCTAACATTCTTGAGACCAATGAGAATTGAACCATTCCGTTCCGACGGCACCAAATAACCTGGCAACTAGAGTAAACGGGTTTTTCTGTGCTTGACTAACCGTATCTCCATAAAAAGATGCGATTTTGTCAAGACATCAAAATGTGTACTCAAGTCACTTAGAACGGACCAATCGAGACAAGGAATATCACAACAACAACGAAAATCCCGTACAAATATTGAAGTATCCTCAGTAAAAATAAACATATAACATCCGTATTCATTTATACATTTCATCAAATATGTTGTATGTGTAATCAATCAAATAGACTACAAAACTACTCGGTTGGTTGGTTTGTCGCTGATCCACAGGCTAATGACCTTCGTCCCAATTATAGTACTAGGAATTACTTAGATATATGTAAGTACTTACATATATGTAAGTACCTACATATATGTGTTTACACCGAATATTACCTTAGTGATAATCTGTCAGATGAGTTAAAGTGAAAATTCAAAAACCTGTGTTCTACGTAAGCACTATTGCTGTTCTGTTTCACGGCAGTATTACCTTTTATTACCACATCGGGCCAAAGCCAGAAAATAACTTTCATACCACCAGGAAGGTAGCTTTGTAATTCTGGTCTGAGCCACGACAGCCAAGATAGGATTCACTGTGCTCGTTCCCCGCCACCAATTGCTTACTGGTTACGCCAAACTTCTCTGTGGCTCCAGCCATGAAACCAAATGTTAAAAGACAAAAGGCTTGTGACGTCCTGAGTCACTCTGTCTTTATGATGAGCCATAGGCAAACAACGTATCCAGTCTCACCTCCCAATCACACAGAGGGCAAGTATATATATATATATATATAAAAACAAAGCATTAAAAATAACACACACAAAATTGTACTGGTGATGTGCTATAAAGCTTCCGTAAAAACTCCAAGTGTTTTGTTTTATATTTAAAAAAGAAAGTGTAAGTGTGTAACAACTGTGTAAGGAAGTTCAAAAATCTAATACACGGGTCCAGAACCTCTAGACTACAGGTCGTAAATGGCCCGCAGGATAATTTGGTTTGGTACGAAAAAGGCAGCTGAGGATGGACTAGACATTCTTTAAAACTATGGCTTTGTTCCATATCTCCATACATGTGTACTAAGTGAATCATAATACATGTGAATCTCCATACATGTGTACTAAGTGAATCATAATACATGTTAATCTCCATACATGTGTACTAAGTGAATCATAATAACAAACATAAACCACAGAGAAACACGCCCAGCCATCACATTAGGGATGAGTTACTTAAATGTTTGAGTAAATTATTGCACACACATTAGGGATGAGTTACTTAAAAGTTTGAGTACATTATTGAGGCACGTAAAGCCATCACATTAGGGGTAACTGAAATTTATGAGCAAATTGTTGCACACACATTTTTAATTTGATAATTTTGTGTGGTCCGCGAATGATATTACAAATGTGCAAATAACCTTTTGCCACAAAAATGTTCCTCTGTGCTGTTCCAGAACAAACTATGCAGTAAAGGGTGACAACACTAAATGATAAATTGTACCAGCACATTTCAAATATGGTTGTTACCCCCTACAAGAATTATTGACAACATATATCAAATAAAGTGTCTGTTGGGCTGTCTATAAATTACGTCAACAATGTTTTATATAACTTTCCCCTTTCCTCCCCCTTCTCAACTGCTGTCAAGGTTTTTGGTCCTGCTAAACTATTTCACAACAATCTACCCTCTCCCCAACCCCTTGTAATATGATCAGAGAAAACTAAGGAAAAGCGGTATAATTTTTTTCAAATTTCATAAATAAAAATTCAAATCAATTTGTTTTTTGATTTACTTGGGTCATTGCAAATGTCCCCGCAATATTCCTTCCATCTATGTAAGATATCCTTCCCTTCCGATAGTGTATTTCCTTGTTTATATTTTAGCAATTTTAATTATGGTTGAAGTTTGTTGTCTCTTAAGTGTATATTTTCGAACATCATTTTATTGTTACTTTGGTTTTTCTGCCCTTCTATTTCAAGGCATATTTTGTTTATGTAGTTTTGACTGTCTTGCCTACTTATTTTATGAACATCTCTAGATATACTTCTATAATTTGTTCAATATTTACTACTTTTTAAAATGTGTATACATATGTGGTACGTATAATATATATATATAGAGTAGATATACGATATGTATATGGTATGTATATGTACTATATGGTACGAATATGGTATATATAAGGTACGTATGATGGAATGTATTAGTATGTCTGGAACGTATATGATACGTATATGGTATGTATGATACGTACATGGTATATATAGTGTATGTATATGGTATGCATATGGTATGTATATGGTATGTATATGGTATGTATGACACGAATAATGTACGTATATGGTTATGTATATGTTACTTATATTATGATATAATACATACCATTAGTATGATACGTAAATGGTATGTATATGGTAAGTATTATACGTATATGATATGTATGATAAATATGTGGTATGTATATGGTATGTATATGGTATGTATGATAAATATGTGGTATGTATATGGTATGTATATGGTATGTATGATACGTAATATGGTATGTATATGGTATGTATGATACGTGATATGGTATGTATATGGTATGTATGATACGTGATATGGTATGTATATGGTATATGGTATGTATGATACGTATAATGTATGTATATGGTATGTATATTGTATGTATGGTACGTATATGATATGTATATTGTATGTATATGGTATGTATGATACGTATAATGTATGTATATGGTATGTATATGGTATGTATGATACGTATAATGTATGTATATGGTATGTATATGGTATGTATAATGTATGTATGGTACGTATATGGTATGTATGATACGTATATGATATGCATATGGTATTCCTTATAAATTGTTCTTATCTGAGATCTTCTTCTTCTTCTTCTTTGTTTATTCTCAAACTCCCGCTGGATCTCTCTTACAGCAGGACCATGGTCGTACTAGATTTCCAGCAGGATGTAGTCCAGAGAATGGAAATGCGTTGTGTCGCCGTTTTATTTGCGCCAGTGGCCGGCACATCCGTCTTCGGCGGACTCTGAGATCTAAAAATTAAGCATGAAACATAGAATGACAAATATTTCTAATAACTACGTTTACATTTCTGCTAGCCATCTCAAGAGCACAATTTAGAAATCAGTTACTTTATTATTACTATTATTATTTTTGTTAATATTTGTATTGTTATTATATTTATGGTTGCTATTTTACATTCACCTTAGCGTCTCTCTCATTTTCACATCAACAAACGTTGGATATATCATTAGTATAAAATATATAGTCAATAATGAGGACCATGTAACACAAAGACACAGCTCCACTTCAAATTTGCGATCAATTTTGTCAACTCATTTCATAAAAACAGCACTAGTCTCGTGCATAAAAAAGTCAAGTATAGAAAGCACTAAATGTTTTCAAAATAGCTCCAAAAAAATCACAACCCCTTTTTCACTAAAATGTTACAAGATATTACATTATAATCTATTAATATTAGTTAATATTAGAATTTATGCTATTCCGGATATACGAAATCAGTTAGAAACAACATCCTCATTTTCTGTAGACGACTTCTGCTCCATTTAGTGTTGCCAACTCATTTGTAAGAAAAGGGAATTGCCTGATGAAAAAAATGCGAAAAAAATATAAAGAAATAAGGAAAAATGATTTTAAAAAAGTTATAAAGATATTCAGAAAAACATTACAAGATGTCACGTAATAATTGATTACTATTAGTTTATACATAGACACACAAAAGATAAAATCGTTCGGCCACCAAATCAGAATTGAAGTATATCGCATTCCATTGATAGCCTTCAATAAAAGATCATCTGAAAACAAGAGAAACAGGGGAAGACCCAGACGAAAATTGATAAATTACATCTGAGAATTACTAGGACACCATGCTGCACTATGGCAACGGTATCACAGTAAGCTAAAGAAAGAAAAGTTCGGCTAACCATGACGCCTAGTGGCACACATGGATAGGAAAAGACACGACTATTAGTTAATATTAGAATGTGATTTATTGCAGATTTTCTAAATCTCTGTCAGATAAGCCTCCTTAACTTTCTGCAGCAATCTATGGCTGTACTTGTATGTACAGGCTGCACAATGATGATGCTGGCGGTTGAAACACACTTAGATACGCAATAAATCATTTTGTAAAATATCCGTAGGTAGTTTATAGTCTAAACAGTGTTCACCTCAAATTTTCAATCCACATTTGATAAAACAAATCTAGGTTCTTATCAGACACTCGGCTCCAGCTTGTGACACAGATACTTAAAATAATGGCACACACTTTCTTACCAGATTAAGATGAGCAACTTCAGAAATTACTTTTGTGCACATTTCATGACTTGCACCGGTCATGGCAGATACATTATCACTGCCTAGTGCAATTAGGCGTTGCAACAGTTCCATTTTCTTTCAAACATTCTTTCACAGCATTGCATATTGTTTCAGCATTACAGTCACACAGTTTACTAAATCTAAAACAATAACATTAAACTGTTTTCTTTTAACGGAATAATAATCCAGAGTCATAACAAGCAGTTTTGTTATAGACATGTCATTGCTCTCAATAAATTGGTTGTTTCCAATACCAATTTCTTCTCTAAACATTGGACAAAATATATGAAATTACTGCACTAAACTTAGAGTCTCTAGGTTTTAGGTTCTTGCATTTCTTACTGGTACCCAAATTGTGCCTAACAGACTTGGTCTAGAATGATTTACAACGTGTAGGGAACAATATCCAGTTGCAAACAAGCACATACCTACATTTATTGTTTTTACGCCATTCCTAGTTGTGAAAGTCTTGTTTGTATTTGTCTCCTGAATGATTGCTCAGCTTTCTTGTTTTACTGTGTTAGTGTGTTTCTTTATATCTTTCAATCTATGCACCATTCAATATTCGTAGCATTTACATACAAAGGTATTTAATATAATCTCTTTCTATTCTTATTAGCCATACTTAAAATCTCGAATCATTTAGCCACTGTGCAATTAAGTGATGATAATAATTATTGCTCATAAAGAAAAAGTGAAACGGGTAACTTAAACGGTGATGCACTCAAAGCGAAAATGCTGGAGCGAATATCCATATTCCAATAGAAGATATCAATCACATTTACACACTATCGTTTAACTGTTTTGTAAGAACAAGATTATGGTAATATTTGAATGGCTTCAAACGGTAGTTAAATATTGCCTGGTTAGTATTAAGCTCGATAATAACTTACTGTCTCTAATTATTCAATTTGTCATTTTAGCGTCTTTAAAATCATATTTGACTTGTTAAAAGCACCAAAAGCGCAAAAGAGTTAAAAAAAATACTAAAATGCACAAACAAATTACGAACAGTACGAAAAGCAAAACAATAATTAAAAATAAAGTAAAATATTAAATGGCAACACTGGTTGAGATCCTGGACATATGATACACAAGGTATTCTTCAGCGTTCTTTCTGAAGCTCATGACAAGTAAATAGGATGTAATTTGAAGAATTGATTCAGTTTCCTCGAGATTCTACTTGGCTTATATTCAACTGTCGGTTCCCCACAACCCACTTCTTTTTTTCCTGCCAAACCCTAGTTAGTCACACTTTAGGACAGGGCTATTCAACTATATTTACTCGGGAGTCAAAATGTAGAAAATGGGAATCATTACCGGCCAGATTTATAAAAAAACACATTGAATAATTTTATACATTTAGTTTTTTTTATAACTTTATTTCACTGTTTTAGCAATGATCCGCCGGTCACTTACTAGGACTCCGCGGGTCGGATTTGGCCCGCGGGCCGCCAATTGAATAGCCCTGCCTTAGGACATGCACAGCGTACCACAGTGTTACCATTTTTTTTTGTTTCCTTCTTGGTTTTGATGATGAAAGGATACCATTTACCACTCGAAACGGCCTGAATGGGGGAATCGAAGGTGGGTGGTAGACTCAGTCCCAAATATTCAATAAAATGCGCGGGGAGGCTCTAACCGTTAGTAAACTATGGCACAGCTATACATGAAACTATGACACAGCGATAAATAAACTATGACACAGCGATAAATAAACTATGACACAGTCTTTAGTAAACTATGACACACCGATACAATAAACTATGACAAAAAACAATACAAGGAACTATGTCACATCCTTTAGTAAACTATGACACAGTGATAAACTATGACAGTCTTTAATAAGCTATCATACAGCGATACAAGAAACTATAACAATCTTTAGTAAACTATGCCACAGCGATACAAGAAACTATGACACATCCTTTAATGAACTATGACACATCCTTTAGTAAATTATGACACAGCGATACAAGAAATTCTTTTCTTGGGGATAAGAGGAAGAATCACACCTAGTGTGTTAGTTGGGCGTCAAAGGGGACTCAAAAATAGCGACATTGTCACATGTCATGTATGTCGTAACAGGCGACTAGGGACGTTTAGGAGGTGTAGTTTCTTGTCCCATCACATACATTCAAAGTGATCCAGAATCCATGCTGGATTTGGACATGTCAGACCACAGGCGCATATATCCCAGCCAAATTTTAAACCATGACACAGTACATTTCGTTCTCTGGATTACATCCTGTTAATTTGCAGGATTTTGAGAATGATCCCAGAAGACGAACAAGATATCTAAAAGCATTAATACGAAGAATGTTTATAAAGATAAAACTATGAAATGGGAAACGTCCCATATTTACAGAAATATAATTCTTGCAAGTATATACACAACCGCAAAAGATATAATTATAATTATAATTTCATTATATATTATATATATATATATATATATATATATATATATATATATATATATATATATATATATATATATATATATATATATATATATATATATATATATATATATATATATATATATATATATATACGCACACAGTGTTATGTATATTCACATTACTTCCTTCATATTATATTGAGAAAAGATATATGCCTTGCTGTGTTAGGGTATATCAGACATCCAAGGAACCCCATTTTTATATGTCATAATTTATAATGAACGATGTATACTTAGAGTTTGAAACATAAAGTCAGAGAATGAGACAGAGAGAGAGAGAGAGAGAGAGAGAAGGAAAGAGGGAGAGAAAGAGAGAAAAAGCCTTCATCATTAAATAAAAAAAAACAGCAGCTTCTCTATTTCTCCTGGTCAGCCTAATTTTCATCCTGAATCAACACATGACGTCATACCACGTGACGTGAAATCCTGGAAAGAAAATAGGAAGACACGCAGTGCTTAAACGATCTGGTTCCAAAAATCCGTCATCTCTCTTGTCCACACAGAAAAGCTCTCTTGCTTTTGTACTAAAACATTTCTGTACCAATCAACTATGGTATCGGTAACTAATGCAATGACTTATTATCCAGTGTGTTGAAGCTTTTTCCATTCATGAAGGCCACCAGTTGAACTTTTGTCTTGGTCTTTGGCGAATTGAGTACGGGTTCAGAGCTTATCCTCAATCAAAATGACTAATGTTGGACAACATGTGTTACCTGTGCCCAAAAGGGGAGTAAGAAATACCAATACTGTAACCTGCTATGCATATCGTCGAAGATAACTGTGGAGACCAGAGTGTTAAGTTGGCTGTCCTATTCAATAATTCAAAGTGACTCAAAAACAATAATTCGAAAACGCGCAAATATCGCAGTCAAGCTGTACACCACAAACGCAACGTATTCGGCTCTCCTGACTGTATCCTGCAAAACATGGTTGGTATATGTTTAAAACTACAGTGATTCTTCTTCCGAGCTCGTTTTCAAACTCCTACTGGTTAACATTTGTAGCACTGCGAATGGACTATGTTGTAACGTGCTTTCCAGCTTGAAGAATATAGCCTTGTCTTTAGAACTGACATATTATACTTCGCATGATTTTTCTGTCATTGTGATCTATAGGGACGAGCAGCCTAGGTGAAACTATGAAAAACCAAAATGTCAGAGAATGTCCGACAAAATGAAAAGTGCCGCAGTAACAAAACGAATATGTGATAAATACTGAATCAAGTATAAAGGTTACTATACAATTCTAACTGTAAATGTTAAAAATAAATAATTAGTAATAAAACAAAGAACAAGGGCTATTTTCCAAGTTACGGTCCAACAGGGACCTTTCTCAAGAAACACAAAACAATGAGAAAAAAACAACAACATAAAACCATAATAATATTTAAAATTTGAATGACTTGGACATGTTTTTCTCACAATAAACACTTGGTAATTAAAGATGGTTAGCGCAATGGCTTCGCATATGAGTAGTCCTGGGTTCATTCCCAAGTTGAGGCGGAAATGTTTTTCAGATCGCAACGGCTCCCGGGTCGATTCAGCCTTAAATGGGTATAGGATTATTCCGGGAAGTAAAAACTGCGAGGGAGAGGAGATGGCTACCTCCCTAATTTCCAGAGTCACTGAAATGTGAGATCGTTAACATCTCACACCCCTATGGCATTAATAAATGCTATGGGTTCCTTGACTTTTTTACTTTTGGAAACTACCATATAATAGATTAAATGTACTAGGTTGACATAGTCATGTAGGGACTAGAGACTTGCTCACAGACTAATTAATGTGCTAGTTAGACATATCTTGATATAATAATTGAAGACTGATTGAGCAGACTAATTAATGTGTTAGTCAGTGAAAAAAAAAACGGAAGTGTCATTGATTAGAAATAATATGAATACAGTTCAAGAATTCCTAAATTTACTAACAACTAGATAAGGTAAAGAAGAAACGAAACAATAGTGGTAAGTCATGAATGACAGAAGCAGAAGACACAT
The DNA here is from genome assembly GCA_034231615.1 of Meghimatium bilineatum. Classification (NCBI taxonomy): domain Eukaryota; kingdom Metazoa; phylum Mollusca; class Gastropoda; order Stylommatophora; family Philomycidae; genus Meghimatium; species Meghimatium bilineatum. Next base: position 36,351,541 of record CM067298.1, read on the forward strand.
TGATTGGAGTATATTAATTAGAACTAAGAAAAGGCGGTGAATGGGTGAAATGAACAAAGAGAAAACGTGTATAACAAATGAAAAATACAATTGTGGAAAGTGTGTAGATAATGGACTGATATCAGGACAGAGATGACAGTGCAAGGTCTTGCCCAACAAGAATGGGGCTCATCCAACATATCAAATGAACAAGTGCGAATGGGGTTTCGTTGCTACTCCATTACAACATCGAGCATGAAAATGAATTGAAATTGAAGCAGCGAAGGCGGCACTCAGTTGGTTGACGACTGAAATACCAACTCACCAGGTGAATCTCCCAGACACTGCACATTCCGTTACAATATATGTAAAGGTCCATGTTAAGAAATAAATGGCTGGTGTTACTGTACAACTCGGTTGTCCAAAGAATCGAATGGATATACTGTCCTAACCATGCAGTTATCAGATGCAACGAAAGAGCAAACTTAGTGTAAGGCAGTGATGCGATGGACACAGTAGAGGAGACTGATTGGATGACAGTGTTGCGATTGATAGTACAGTAGAGCAGACTAATTGGATCGTATCGTTGCTATTGATAACAGTAGAACAGACTGATTGGAAGGCAATGTTGCGATCGAAAGCACAATAGATCAGACTTATTGAAAGGCAATGTTGCGATTGATAGCACAGTAGAGCAGACTAATTGGATCGTAGCGTTGCGATTGATAGCACAGTAACTGAGAAGAGACAGTGTCGACACAATAGGAGCAGTAATTGATTTACTACAGAGTGGAGAAGACGATGTTAGAAGTTTAGAAAAAAAGATTAAAATGGGGATGATCAGGAGCGAGGAAAGTGTGTATTTTGTGGAAAGATCCGAAAATCATATAACCAACATCTGACTGGGACTGAGTCTGCATACTCTTTGATGACTGCCGACACTATAGCAGATCACTTATGGAATTTTCTGTATGCTATCATACTGGTTTCTAATCAAGAATTCTAAAGTTATGTCAACTTGGGAAGGTACTGTGTACCTTTTTAAACATAACAAATTGTATCAGGAAGTGAGCACTAGCGCTCAGTTTAAGCTCGCTGTCACTGATCAGAACGCATCGAATACCTTTCTAATAAAACACATAAGTTCAATAGAATCATCAGAAAAATCAATATTCATATTATGAATAGTCTAATGAAACATACACAATAATGGATATGTTCACAACAGGCGGCTAATTGAATTGGATATTCAGATAATGACAAAATGTTGTAGTATCACGAAATACATAAACCGTATCCATTAACAGATCCAAAAATCAATATTAAAAAAAAAAAACATGTGAACACCAAAATAGCAGTATTAAAAACATTTATTATATCATAACTTTGTTACCCGTGTCAAACATGGACACTAACAGCAAAAATATAGAAGAAACCTCGTTGCAACAGATATTTGGTGCCTAAGCAGTGTTCTAGGTTTAACAATAAGAGATATATTCGGAAGTAAAAACATCAGGATACTAACTAATACGACGCCAACCCGGATTACATCAGAGGACAGCATATTTATGGTTCGCGCACGCAACCAGACTATCTCTGCACAACATCCATTCTCTAAATGAAATACTACACAGACACAAGCACTGATCAAGAGGATGACCATGTAAGAGATGGATTACAGAAACAAAACAAAAAGCCACGGGAAGAACCATTTATGAAGCATACGCAAATGTGTGTGACATTCTCAGCAATCAAGGGCTGTAGTCTCCCAGGAGCTAGGATCAATGCCGCAGTGCTTGAGAGAGTTTTTAGGTCAACCTTGAAGCGATTTTCTGCCGTTCGAACGTATACCATTGCACAGCTACCCATATAATAATCTCTTTGGAAATCGCTTGTCTGGCATACGGATGATGTGGCCAGACCAGCGGAGTTGGAACCTAGTCAGCAGGACATGGATGCTTTGCAAACGGGACTTTTGAAGTGTTTCCGTGTCTGGTACTCGATCCTGGCAACGTACTTTCATGAGACTTCTTATGACCCGAAAGTGAAAAGAGTTAAGCTGTCAAGCGTGTCTCGCATAGCCAGTCCAGGATGACGCATTGATAACAGTGTTGGTAGAACCACTGCGCGGTACACGTCCAACTTAGTTGTCACACTGAGAACACGCCTGATCCAGACGTTGGCAGGAAGACTTCTGATTGCCGCACTAAGGCGAACAATACGCAGGTCAACATCCTTGTCAATTGTCGCAGTTTGGGATATGGTGCTGCCGAGAAATGCAAACTTATTTATGTGTGTGGGTACTGATTTTTGCAAGGAACATATCTGTGGCTGGGAAGGTATGGGTACAGGCTGGTTAATGTGAATCTTTTCTTGATGTATCAGCTGTGGTTTGTGTCTTATCACACAGGTTGAGAGTATCTGTTAATTTCCTACAGTATGCTACTTTGCCTTCCACAACTGTAGTAATTCCATACCCGTCTATGCCATACTGGAGATACACACACCTATCCCTGCAAGTATTGTCTCCAGTATTCCATCACCACTATAAGAACAATGTATGACCCTGGCTGCACATCTTTACATTTGGTAGCACTCCTCGAGTTTGTAACAAAAGTACATCATCTTTATCTGTCGCTTCCAAACTCAGTAACAGAAATCTCCGATTTAGTTAGCCATTTTGTTTATGTGACAACACGGTTTGTTAGTCACGTGATTTCAGTTACACGAAAGCTGCACATAGTATAGAAAAAGTTGGAATGAGGATGCGCAATTAAAAACTTGGAATGTGGTCTCATCTCCCCGTATTGTATCCATAAAAATATTTTATTTATTTGGATAAGGATAACACTATCGACAGTGTCAATGATACGTCTTCCGTAAGGGAGTGGTAGGTGAAGCACCTAAAATAATTCCTTGTATTGTGGGACATGTATTTATGGCATTTAGAAAGCTATTTTGTAGTTGGGGGGGGGGGGGGCTAGGTGTTTACTATCTCTTTTAGCTTTCTTCCTAGTGCTAAATGTCATATTTTTACTTCCCAAGGCAGTTTAGACCCCCCCCCCTTTTTACTATTTCACCAATATCTCATATCTTTGCCCTTGATTGTCAATATTAAAATACAATATACAATATATAATAAACAATATAGTGCCGCAAGAAAAAGAAAGAAAGAGATAGATAGAGAGAAAAAAAAAGAGAGCTACATTGATAACTATATTTACTGCATCACGTCCGATTCAAGTAAATGTTCTATGTAGGTAGTGGAGAATTTTCAATGAAAGTGTGAAATTAAAGAGTTCCAAACTTACAAGAATCACAAATAAAGTTATATAAGAAGAAATAATGGATTACAAGCGAATAATAATGTGTTTTAAAATAAACAAAAATTCTAAGACAGAGAGAGAGAGAGAGAAAGCAAAATAAAGGAGAGGCAGAGAGAAACAGAAAGAAATATGAGAGAAAGCAGAATGTTTTGATCATCTACGAGCTAGTAAGAATACTGCTCAATCAGCGATTATTGAAAATCTTCGAAGCTAAACAATATTGACTTCCTTTATTTGGGATGTAGTTGACAGGAGACAACCAAAGAAATTATGAATACGAACGACTCCACATCATAGTCAATTGTGAGATAAATGTCAAGAATTAACAATTACATCTAATCAAGGCTAATCAAGAGATTTACCAGTACAAAGCTAATAATAAAAACGATCTTAAGGAAATCCACGTAAACCAGAAAAAATCTCAATAAACAATTCCCTTTATTGTACTGTCACACAAAGACTGTATGCACGAGTCAATTAATTGTCTATAAAATCATACCTAATGTTATAATTTTGATAATAATGAGAGAAAAAAATGGTGATGATGAAGGCGAGAAAGTCAAACATTAAATATGGCTATGGTGATGTAGAAAATAAGTTCTTGTTATAATCAAGAACTAAAATAATCGCGAACTAAAATAAATCACTCTATACTTGGGGAATGTCAGACTGCAACCTAAAATAAACCACTCTATACTTGGGGAATGTCAGACTGTGACCTAAAATAAATCACTCTATTCTTGGGGAATGTCAGTCTGCGACCTAAAATAAATCACTCTATACTTGGGGAATGTCAGACTGCGACCTAATATAAATCACTCTATACTTGGGGAATGTCAGACTGTGACCTAAAATAAATCACTCTATACTTGGGGAATGTCAGTCTGCGACCTAAAATAAATCACTCTATACTTGGGGAATGTCAGACTGCGACCTAAAATAAATCACTCTATACTTGGGGAATGTCAGACTGCAACCTAAAATAAACCACTCTATACTTGGGGAATGTCAGACTGTGACCTAAAATAAATCACTCTATACTTGGGGAATGTCAGACTGCAACCTAAAATAAACCACTCTATACTTGGGGAATGTCAGACTGTGACCTAAAATAAATCACTCTATTCTTGGGGAATGTCAGTCTGCGACCTAAAATAAAGCACTCTATACTTGGGGAATGTCAGACTGCGACCTAAAATAAATCACTCTATACTTAGGGAATATCAGACTGCGACCTAAAATAAACCACTCTATACTTGGGGAATGTCAGACTGCGACCTAAAATAAATCACTCTATACTTGGGGAATGTCAGACTGCGACCAAAAATAAATCACTCTATACTTGGGGAAAATCATACTGCGACCTAAAATAAACAACTCTATACTTGGGGAATATCCGATATACAATAATTGATCGAAGAAGAAAACAAAAAACAAAACTCTGGGAATTTATATTATCATTAGCTATAATACCCGGCGTTGCCCTGCAAAAAATATAATTACATGCATTCCATTATGCATGTGTTCAACTTTAGAATCGAAAGAGCTAGAAGATAAACACGTATTCCATACCAACGATTGGAAGAAAACTACATCAAGTGTAGCAGCTAGGTAGATAAAGTTTGGAATTAGGGTAGTCGTGAGTTAGTTAATTAGTCGTTGCATCATCGTCACTGCACTCCGGAAAGGTCCATAGGTTCTGAGATCTCTCCTTGAGTGTATCCCCCATTAGACGCTGACTGAGGGTCCCTGTACACGCCATTGATTGACTATCATTCTTTCTCGCCAACACAATCGCTAATTTCTAGGGACACCACATTTCAAACCAAGTTCCATTATTCTAGTCACGGAACAAGAGCGATCGTCACTTATACAATCATTTTGTCGTGCGATTTCCCGTAGGGCATTCCAAATGTCTGCTCGATTCAATGCTCCGCCAACAGTCATAGTAGCCGCGTCTACGACCAACCTATCTGCTCTATCATTACCACGGACTCCCGCATGTCCCGATACACAAATAAAAATCACTTTACGCATACAGGAATTCTTCATCCAGCCACTGTTTCCGAATGTAACCCGCATGTACTTTCACAATCCTGCTCATCGAGTCACTGAGTACACAGGCATGTTTCGCAGTATGCGAGCACACCCATTTCAAAGCTTTGGCTACTGCCGAAATCTCCGGTGAAATAAAGTTTATGCAGATGACCTATGATCAGTCCCATCTACCAAGATATAATAGTATATTTTCCTTACACTGGTGATTTATCTCAAGATAAAAAAAGTATTTTTTCCTTACACTGATGATTTATCTCCTCAAGATAAAATAGTATTTCTTCCTTACACTGATGATTTATCTCCTCAAGATAAAATAGTATTTCTTCCTTACACTGATGATTTATCTCCTCAAGATATAATAGTTTTTTTTCTCAAACTGGTGATTTATCTCCTCAAGATAAAACAGTTTTTTCTCCTTACACTGGTGATTTATCTCCTCAAGATAATTGTTTTCCTTACACTGGTGATTTATCTCAAGATAAATGACGAGAAGATACTGGAGAAGGACTTTTTGTTAAAATGACAGTTTATTTTTGTTCCTCATAAACTTCAAAGTCGTTGTGTCGGACATAGATCTTCACAAGCGCTAGCAATGTTTACGTTTGTCCCTCAGAAATATACAACGGTCATTATGTCAGACATAGATTTACGTAATCCGAATGCAACGTTCTATCCAATCAAAATATATGTAATTCTCCTGGAGATATATTTATACAATTTGCATGCAACATTTCGTCTGTCCATATATAATGTCATACTGCCAGACATTGATTTACACAATTCGCAGTCTACATTTCAAACGCCAAGGACTCATATTTCGTTTTCTCCTTTTTAGCAACAATAAAATAATTTATAAAGAGAGAAAACAACATAATCTAAAAAGTGGAACTAAGAAACAATTGAATGAAATATATATATATTGAACATTATTGGTAAAAAACAATCATGGCTACCAACAAATGAAATGAACAACCAAAGTTAATCGTTCAAGTACAAGTAAAACACATGAACAATTACGTGCATCCATATAAACGGTTACAAAAGATGAAGGATGTAAACTAGAAGTTAAAAACAGAACAGGAGTAACTAACAGTACGTTTAATGAAAGGAAAACGTTAATAACCTTTACACAAAGCAGAAATATAATAAATACGAGAATTATCAAGTAAAGTATACGGAATAAACAAGTTATAAAGTGAGTACGAACTTAGAAAATATAATTATCGTCTTTTATGTATGTGGATAGATAACACTAGATTTTGTTATAGTTATAAAAAATCTACATTTTTTCCAGTAGAAACATGTAGAGGCTTGGGCAATGACATTTGTAATGGAAAAGAAAATATCAGCATTTGAAATGAAATGCTATAGAAGGTCATACGAATATCATAACACACGACGAGCAGGAAACAGCAGTGTTGTTCACGTATTAACCGCTGTGTTGGATAAATTGGAAAGAGAATGAAAACAGTGGAAGGATAGAGAGGAATTGAAACAAAACAGAAAGTTGACATAATATCACAAGATATCGACGAAACAAAAGACAGAAAATTATGAAAAAAGAAAGAAACCAAAAGCTATTAAGTTTTGTCCAATCTTGTGATATTCTGTCAACTTTCTGCTTTGTTTCTTTTCCTCTTCGTTCTTCCTGTGTTTTCATAATTCAGCATCTTCTGGACTTAATACAGTCTAGCGAGTACTATATAAACCCAGACAGCGTAGTTTATTACTCATTATGTATTATAATGTTTTATAACACATACAGATAATGCATGAAAGAATTAATAACAAGATACACATTGAATTCGGTGAAGAACAATTCCGTTATAGGAAAAAAAAACAAAGGAACTAAAGAAGCTATACTTAGTATTAGATTATTGGTAGATAAGTCCATAAAAATCTTTAAAAAAAGTATCGATATTTGCTTCACAGACTACAGCAAGATCTCCGACCAACCTACACAATTAATTTAATGTCTTCAAAAAATAGGTATAGATGGAAAAGACACCAGACTCATTAGAAATATATATTGGGAAAAAACTACATCAATAAGATGTGAAAACAGCTGCTCACCATACATAAACAAGGGTAAGACAAAGATGTATTTGTCACCCCGCATATGTATTCTGTGTCTGCTGTTAACTATGATTTTGCGCTTATCTGTATTGATTTCCACTCCGTACTTGCTGGTAACCTTTTCCAACTTTGCTGCTAACTCGAACAGGCATTGCAAGAGTTAACAGCAAAGTTGGAAAAAGTTTCCAGCAAAATCAGCAGACAAAGAAAACCAGACTAATATCATGATGAATGGACATGAGCTTGTGGTAGTGAATACCTTCAAATACATTGGATCCAGTATATGCAGCGATGGAAAATGCAAAGCATAACTAAAAATAAGACTGGAGATGGCTTTAGCGTCCTTTTCAAGGCTAACGGTGATTTGAAAAAGCAACATCGATATGGGGTGAAAATCACACTGTATAAGTCGCTTGTGCTTTCTGTTGTGCTGTATGGTTGTGAGAGTTGGACACTCACTGCAGACATGGAGAGAATTTTACAGGCTTTCGAGTAAATGCTACTGACGAATTCTACGAATTTCCTATAGGGAACATAAGACCAATGTGTACGTAAGAAATAAAGTAGAGATGTGTGCAGGTGTTCAGGAACCATTGCTTCCAATAGTGAAACGACGAAAACTAGCATGGTTTGGATATGTATGAAAGCATGATTCCTTGTAAAAAACAATACTGCAGGGAACTGTCGAAGTGGGAAGAAGCAGAGGAGGGCAAATAAAGGCATCGACAAACAACATTAAGGAATGGACAGGTCAAGATATTTCCACACTCATACGCATCGCTGAGGAAAGAATTCGCTGGATGACTATGTGTGCTGAATCATCCTATGTGGTACCCCTACGACCCTGAAGGGTTAGGGGTTTATTGATATTTAACAGATAATATTTTAAATCATATAGAAGCAATTCTAAGACTCAATATCTGTGCTAAAATAATACACAACCTGCTATATTCAGATGACACTGTCTTTTTAGCAAAAAGTGAACAGGAACTAAAAAGACTAATAAATCAAGTCAATAAATCAAGTAAAAAGTATATGGGGCATTAATGCAAAAGTAGAACATTACTAATATCTCAGATATATAATCATATCTTTCTGTTTTTCTTTTCGTTTTATACTCCTTTAAGTCCTGCAGCGTCAAGAGTAGAAGCGTTCTCTGTAGATGCCATTTTTATGTGCTTCATATATGTATGTTTTCGTTGACTCTTACTTCTGTAATTCATCGTTTTCAAGGTATACCCCTGGCTTTGTATCCATCGTGTCTGTGTAGTAATGCTTTTTGAAAGATACTGTCTGACGGCAGACTGGAAGCATGCGAAAACCACTTAATATGTTGCATTCTTATGTAATCCATAATTTTTCAATGTGTTTGTTAGTCTTCTTATGTTTTCGTTCCTGATTCTGTCACTTATTGTTACTCCGAGGATTCTACGGAATCACAAATGATGGTAAATGCGAAACAGAAGTTAAAATAAAATAGGAATGGCTAAACGTACTTTTAATGACATAATGAAAATAATTGACATCGAAACAATTTACAAACAAGCTAAAAATTAAAATTATAAAATGCTACATCTATTCTATATTAATGTATGGCTCAGAAACACCAAGAATAAGCAAACAACTAGAAGACAGAATTGGTGCTTGTGAGATGTGGATATGTAGAAAAATAGGGAGAACTTCGCGGAAAGAGAATAAAACGCACAAAGAGTTTTAACAACGCTTAGTATGAAAATAAAAGAACTTGAAAGAAACAAATATAAAACAAATAACGAATTCTGGACATATTAAAAGACATGACACTTTGTTGAAGACCTTACTTGAGGCACGGTCAAGGGGATGTGAGCAAGATGTAGGTAATGATACATGTGGGAGAGAAACATCACGAGATGGATATGTTACAGTCTAACAGAGTGCACCACCAAGGCGAGAGACAGGAGATGTTGGTTCCGCAACAGCCAACCCTCCTTGCGGAGATGGCACATAATTATGATGACGGTGTACAATATATAACAATTGAATATTGTAGATCTGGCGTTTTCCTTTATGTTGACGTTTGGTTTCTCGTTTGTAGCAAGAATACTTTCATTCTGAACTGAGCGGGATGGTTATTTCAAATACTATTGATTTCTTCAGGAGATCCGTGTGTTTTCTAAGAAAGAGAGAATAGTAAGATTAATTTGAAATATGTTGAAGTTATTCAAGGTCGTTCTACAAGGAGGATGGACAAGTGGGAGGGAGGACAACTGAGAGGACATTTCAATGCTGTTATATGCTAGTGAAAAATTGAATGAACTCGGAGGTGGGGAGGGTTGGGGTAGGGGCCGCAATGAATCTAAACCACAAGGAAATAAATTAAAAAAATTGTCTAGCAATATTTTTAAATGAGTGAAATCACCGAGGCGACGTTTCGACATAAATATATTTATCAGGATAGGGACAAATAAATAGAATGAAACGTTACAGTCATCAGATATGTCATTTATCAACTTATATGTATATGCTATTCATTGCTAATGCACGTTAACAAAACTTCGCACACACATATATTTGCAACAAATTTGTCATTTGTCTCTATGAATTAGCGCATATTAAATATCTACAGCAGTTGTGAACAATTAATTTAGAATGCGAAAGTGAATAACAGTTTGAGAAGATAATAGCCAAAAGCACATATTGATAAAAATAAATGTTAGTATTTGATAAGTGTAGACACACGATAACAGAAAGAAAAACTAGAAATTCTGATGCATGTTCACCCAAGGTAACATTGTTGAAGGAAGAGTAACACTTTCAAATCATCTGTCCTAATGTTTGTTTAGCAATGAACTCTCTAACTCATTAAAGTTACATACTTTACATCAAATAGCAAGAAATGGTGAAATTTGTAGCTTTTAGTTTCATGAATATTTTAAAATTATATGCATTAAAATAAAGAAAAATCATGCAGCAAACGGGATTTCAACTGGATCCGTTTAGATGACACCACCTCGCCTGATGTTTCTCTGTTAATAATTCATGCATTATATTACCACTACAAGCAGTTATTTCACACGTGAAAGTCGTTTGTGTTTCATTATATGCGTCTCTAAGTGATCAACTGCCACATAATTTTGTTTAGAAACTATTGCTTACCCCTGGTTGCCATGTTTTTACAGTCGAATTCTACCATTCTAACTAAAAGTGAAAATAAATTATTTAATTTGAAGCTTTCGGGAAGCATTGGAAAACTACACAAGAAAATTAACTTTTAGTGAGAGCTACCACATGTGTGAGTCTTGAAGACATTTCATTTGTGCTGCAGAAACATCTGAAATTTATATTTGTACTGTGTTTTAGTTGGTGTGATATTTTGTGAAGGTTTATTCAGAGGTAAACATATTACATACAGTAACTGGAGACGGCTCTGTGGCAAACTGATACAGACTCGTCTGTGACTGCCTAGGTATCGTGCTCGATCCTGAACACAGGCAATTGCGCATCCAGATCGTTCAGAAAACAATGGCAAACTACTTAACGTATTTATATTGCATAGAAAATCACCCCAGCCTAAAAATGCTGGGAAGATAGCTATGTCCTGAATAGGATATGCCATCAATTTAACTGGAGACACGCTTTAAATTAATATTAAAACACGGAGAATAAAAAGGATAGCTGTAGGTTTGTCAAAAGTAATTTTTGGAATCACAAAAATTCTTACACAAAGGAAAAACACAACAATCCATTACTGATGTTCTTGATGTTATTGGCGTTATTGATCATCCTTTCCCATTTTCATACACAATTCAGTCATAAACAAAATATATGACAGATCAGAGTACAGTTTTTCATAATCGATGTATCCTGATAGATATGGATCTTCTTTTTCAATTTTTATCATCATATATAAAATGTGCTGTTTGGTAAAATAATGTGAATATTCCCTTTTTACCTACTATTCTCAAAATGATATTTCCTATGATTTAACTAAACTTCCAAACATGATGTCTCAAACACTACCGGGTAGAAATCAATTGAAAGTTCTCACGGAAACCCGTTACTACATAAAGCAATACTGAATCTGGGAGAAATTCATGAGGCTTGTGCTAACCGTCGCTATCGACTACTACAGGCCTCATAAGTTGGACCCCGTTTGTTACGTTTTTGATTATTGTTGGGCTTTTGATTTGTTGTTATTTACATACTTGGAGTCGCATGCTAACAATAGCTAAGGTCAACAACTATATTGCACGCAAATCGGAAACTAGTTCATTTAGTTGACACGTCTCCTATACTGCTGCTCGGTCACTGTGTTAAAATATCCTTTTTTATCTTGAAGGATTGTTTTACAATAAGAAAATTACCTCTTTCGAGACACCAAATACTTTTACAGAAACTATCAAAAAGTTTATAATGAAACAAAACTTTCATTATTGCATAGAACAGATCATTGCGAACATTTGTGCTAAAGATGAAGACTTACAGTATAGTGGTTTCTGAGTATTCTTGTTTGAAAGTAGTCTAATTTTTGGTAGAAGGCGGCCATTTTGGTACCAAATTTATATAAACGTTATTTGTCTACATTTGGTTAAACTTTGCAAACCCTATTAAGTATACCTATATGGTTTAAACTGAGATTAGCGAAAGATATACCATTTTTTCGGTCCATGGGTGATGAGCATCATAGACTACCCAAAGACGTTTGACTGAGTAACACACCAGATAGTATGGAACATAATGGAAAGGATGGGCTATCCACACCATAACATTTCGTTCATTAAAATGCTTTATTAGGAGCAACAGACTTTTGTTTGCCCCGAGGGAGAACCATCTGACTTATTAGAGGTCCAAAAAGGAGTCAGACAGGGATGTATCTTCTCACCACATCTGTTCAACATGCACACATAAAACATTGTGGGAAATGTATGATAAGACCCACATTATCAACTTTTTCAACCTTTTAATATCGGAAGACATGAGATTTCATACATTAGGGAGGCAGATGACACAACCCCCCCCCCCAACAACAACAAGACAACAAGAAGCTCTTCAGGTTTAAAACCAATGACTATGATAGTTAAACATCAGAGTCTGGCAAAACGTGGTTTCCTCAATGCAAAAAATACACAGATAGTGCATATCAACATAAGTGAACTTAAACCTACCTAACCTACAATTGTCATGACAAAGAACAGCAAGAACATGCCAGCAACTATGAATATTCTGGGTCAACCATCAACACCACAGAAGATTGCTTTGCAGAGAGCAGATAGATATCAGCAATGTCACAACAAAACCATTACAGATGAAAAATCTATGGCTAACAGAAAAATATAATTACAACTATTAAGAGGCTATATTTTTCCAACGGTAACATGTGTTTATTAGATGTGGGCAATGACATCTGCAATGGTAAAAAGATATTGATATTTGAAGTGAAATGTTCTAATAGAAAGTTCTTAAGGATACAAAGGATAGAAAGACGAACCAACCAAAGCAGACGTCCGCAAAGACTTGTACACAGAAGAAGACTGGCTCTCCTAAAATATAAAAAATTCAACGCAAGCGAACAGAATTTTGAAAAGACACAATGGTATAGAAAGATGAATAATGCAGGGAAAAGTGCCGGGATATATAACAAGAGGCAGACGAGATTTCGATGGAAATTGGATACTGAAGATCGTCATACAAAAGGCTGGTTAGCACGCACAGAACCGAGAGACTTACATAGTGGCAGTGAGGGCAACGTCCAATATCACTTGTGGAAAACGTATGGTATGACTCGTGGTTCACTTATTACCTGTAACGCTCTAATTACACTTGATTTTATATCCAACTAAAAAATAAATATAAATACAATTTTAAAAAAAGTTGTATAATAAAACAGTAACATGGTTTTTGATTAATTGGTTAGAATGACGAAAGGTCATATCATGGATCACCACATATGTCATACCGATTAACGATTATTTAATATTTATCACCGTATTATGAGGATATTGATCACTGCTTTGTCACATTAATAATTTATTGGTATATCGATTAATTATTACCATATCAATAATTATACGATCCATTCGCATTTACGGACGGACAGAAAGCAGAACAGTGTAAAGTTTACATTTGGAATCAACTCTAAAAATACCCAAACATTTTCACCTGACAGGTTTGACTGATTTTCGAACGGCCGTCCCTAGAACAGTGTATACACATCATATCGACAACATTATTGTCATACTTGAACACATCTGATATATCTATGAATGGAATATTACTCATCGATATCAATAACGTAAAAAGACCATGATTTATGCCTATACATTTCCATACAATCTATGGCATGGATAATGGAGCTACGGCATTGACGGGAGGATAACAAAACTGTAGCGGTTCCATCAACATCCGGGTAAAATCACTATCAGAAAGTTAACGTCTAATTCAAAGGAGTCTAAGTATTTACCAGGTGTGACATGATACTGTGAGACAGATGGCATTCTACCGATTTAGAAAAAAAGCCGCTAAGAGTAGCACATTGTTACTGTGAATGAAATGTGATAGAAGAAAGAGCTAATATGTCGTATCTTGTAAATGAAAAATTGGGCACAAAGTGAAACGTTTCCAGAGTGAATGTATCACAGAATCAGAATCCCTAGCAGTATAATTATATGTATCCGAAGGTTATGGTGGCTGGATTACCACAATGGCGACCTCCACTATTTTGTCCCACGCTACTCGATGTCTTTCTTTGATGCTGGGTAGGTCTAGAATAAATCTCATGTCAGTGATGCACATATCACTGGTACATCCTAGACACGCCCTCATTGTCTAACTCTGGATCCGAGAAGCCACGGTATGAACGTGTATGTAGTCGTGAGGTGACAACACTTGCAAAGACCATTATGACGATACTTAGAAGGTAGATGTATCTATAAGTATTGCATTCTCTCCTTCATCACCTTCGTTGTTATAGACTGATCACTCTTCATGTCTTTAAACTTAAGAGTGTAATTGTTGAAAATTTGTTGTCAGTATTAATTTGTTGTCAGTATTAATTTGTTGTCAGTATTAATCTGTTGTCAGTATTAATTTGTTGTCAGTATTAATTTGTTGTCAGTATTAATTTGTTGTCAGTATTAATTTGTTGTCAGTATTAATTTGTTGCCAGTATTAATTTGTTGTCAGTATTAATTTGTTGTCAGTATTAATTTGTTGTCAGTATTAATTTGTTGTCAGTATTAATCTGCTCATTTGATCATCAACCGCTTTGTGTGTTGTCGTTAGATATATACGAATATTATGCAGCTGTTTCCAAATCATATCATTACTTACTATCGTTCCCATTGTCTTTTTGATACATATTGATCATTTCCAAATAATATCATTACTTACTATCGTTCCCATTGTCTTTGTGATACATATTAATCACTTCCTAATATAACTCACATCGTGTAAGTTGTGAGAGCCCATTTAGTTTTTGACAGAATTCGATCAAGCCATAAATCAGTGACACTCGATAGTCATTTTCTCGTTTCATAATTGAACATGATTTGTCTACATTAAATATAATTTATTATGATAACACATACCAGCTCGTGCGTACAGTTAATAAAACATCGCCTGATGTATAGTCAAAACATTTTCTCCTCTGCCCTGCTGTTTATTTTCCTATACAATTATTTTCAAGAAGCAACATTAGACTAATCTTCTACAAGTGATTAAATAGTAATAATATTGTTATTTTAATATTTATTATTACCAAGTAATATCGCACTCTGCGTCAACTATTGTATAATTATAAACAGCCAGAACTATTTCCTATTTATGAATCACCATAACTATTATATAATTGTGGATGTTCATAACTATTGATATATATCGTATAAACCAGGGGTCGGCAACTTATGGCAAGCGTGCCACACTTGGCACGCCAAGCAATTTCAATTGGCACCCATTCTCTTCACGTTTCCTGTATAAAGTTGATTATAAATCGATTAGTGGGGTTTTAGCAACAGATTGACTTCAGATCTTCAGAAATCCACAGCGTAGTCACCTAACGCCTGAACATTCAGAAAATTGTGTCAAATTCAAAGTAACAAAGTATGTTGTCGATATTGAGCAACTGGCCAAGACCATGCAAGGGCACGTCTCCCATTAATAATAAAAACGATTTTTTTAAATCTTTCAAGAAACTCTATTTCTTTTAATGTTGCTTACAACTTTACATATTATTGAACATCACTATATATTAATTAATTACAATATAAAAATAAAATATACGGTAAAATAAGAATATTGACCTCGATTTGTATAAAAATGATATGTGATGTTGGCACTCTGAATAATTTGAAACCTTAAGTTGAAACACAGTTAGCAAAAGGTTGCCGATCCCTGGTATAAACAATCTGTATTTAAAGTAGTCAACACTGTACTGGCAACATTTCCTTTAGGAAAGTATCTTTTGTTATTTCCGAAGATGGCACAACAGTATGCTTTACTAAAACTATTCCTAACCCAGACTGTCGCTAAAAATGGGACTAAAAAATACAATTCTTTTAGAAAAAAAATAAACACATGGTGAAAGTTCTAATAGTTCTCCTGTTGGCGCTAGTTACGAAAAAAGTTTCCATGTGTCATGGCGCATGTAAGCAAACGTTTCTTGTTGTTGAAATATTTCCGATTGTTATCATTTTAATATAGTTTAAAATATTCCCGTTTTAACCCGCTCGTCACTGGTTTCAATAATCATATTTAGTTCAGGCTTGTAAAGTTCAATTAATATCAACTGATTTGCACCTCATGCACAAAAATCAAGTGGTTTTCAAACGCTTCCAGACTACCGACAGATAGCATGCCACAAATGGCCATGACTCATAGACATAATGATTATAAAGCCAGAGGCAGACCATGTAAAAGATGAAACAGAAATCAAAGAAGCCACAGGAACAAGTTTACAAACAGCGCACAAGAAGGCCATCTCCAGAGAACTCTTCCACCACTGACGCCGCAAGTGAAACAAGGGACACATCGTATAGATAGATCGATAGATAGTAGTGAGCACTTCTCGTATTTCTTTTGCAATTTTATGTGTACCATCCCTAAACTCTGCAATTTCTCCTTTCCCCCTACTCTCGAGTCTGTCATTGTTTCCATGGTGCATTTCCACCAACATTTAGAAACCCTGGTCTATCCTTACCAACTTAATTTTCAACTTGTCTGTTGTTTTGACGTGCTGCAATGTATTTTTGCTCAAGATATGTTCCCAAAATATGAACTGTCTTCCTTGGATACAATGAGCAGCTCTCTTTTTGAAGAACCTTTATTTCAAGTATCTCCATATGACATTTATTTTATTTGTCCATGCTGTTCTAAACATTCTATAAAATAACATCTCTGTTTTGTCTACAAAATATTCTTCTATTCTGTTTATTGCAAACAATTGTCTAAGATTCACTTCCATGCATAAGAATTCGTTCTATGTAGTTTATAAAGGATTCCCCTTCTCCATTCAATTGACAAATATAATTTGACCAATATAAACGTTCTGATTTATGTATATATGCGAAATGTTATAAAATATGCCTTTTTTAATGGAAAATGTTCCGAATACATTATACCACAGGTTCCCATCCCACAATGTTTCTGTGATGTCGCAGGCTGAAACAGTAAACTAGAAAAATATTGATTTTAAAATAATTTTCATTCACGTTTTACCCCTTCCTACTTCTTCATATATCCCTGACTGTGGATTTTCAACGTATAATTCATTTGAAAGTCATTGAGAAACACTTAAAATTTTTGGAATGACACGATGTTGATAGTACCGAGAATTGAACTGCGAACTTTGAAGCTTGTTTGTTATAGTGTTATAAAATTTATCATCTGGTTTGTAGCTATCTTCAGATACTGAGAGCGATCTACTATTACTTCCTATATGTAGTAGTGGTGGTTTCTAAGATGTTTCTTTCATACCCAGGAGACTTCAGCTTTCGGCTATGTGCAATGTCTATTGAAGGAGCCTTGTACTCAGACTGGATATATATATATATAAATATATATATATATATATATATATATATATATATATATATATATATATATATATATATATATATATATATATATATATCTCAGGAGACGAGCTGATAGTTTGCCTGCGTCATCCATTGTGTGTATATCCTCCAGCGAGGAGAGCGCTTCGCATTCAGCGAGCTATTCCGTGTGTAGGAAGACCATTCCATTACCACCTTTCGTGTCCCTTGGTCCCAGACCAAATTTCCTCGGTATGAGTAGTGCTGGGTAACGGCGATAGGCAAATTAGACTCAGGGTTGATACACCTTCCTAGACAAGGTGCTGCTTTGCCAAAAACATCGAGAGTCGCTGATTTGACTTGTGCACGAATTAGACCTAGGGTTGATACACTTTCCTAGATGAGGTGCTGTTGTGCCAAACACATCAGAGGTCTCCGATTTGAATTTAGCATTTCTCACGCACTCGTCTTGTCCATCTGTGGTGGCCTTCCAATACATCAAAAGAAGCGGCCTGTGTTTTGACTCTCAGCCATTACATTTATCACCCAAAGTAGTAGGTAGCATACGCATATCCCGGACGAAGAGCTTCGCAGTCGGTGAACAAATCTCGTGTAAGAAAGATATTATTCCTCTCTATGTCCTTGGGTACCATTGAGCCCAAATCTCTCATTATGAGACGTGTTGAGCACCGGCGACAGTCGAATTATACTGAATTTGCGATGCCCACGAAAAAATGGACTTGCTTCCTGTCTACGTTGCCCACAGCGTTCAGAGTTCGAGTATTAACAATTTATTCCATACCCAGGTGTGCATGTTCAAGTTGCGTAACCAAAACCTGAGTCATGAGTAGAAGTCATGATTTCATACATGACTTGAATACAAAGACAGTTGTAGGTGTAGATGTCATGGCTTTATATATGACTTGAATACAAAGACAGTGTAGACTTAGAAGGTAATTTAATTTGTGAATTATCGTACTATTCCCCCCCCCCCCCTAGAGAAGTTGATTCTACATTATCCAACCAAAAATAAATTTAACGGACATTTGGTACCTGCTTTTTCCGAGTTTATGACACATTTTTTATTCTAACAAGTACACATTTAAAAGTCTTCTATAGCAGCAACTTTCTAGAAGCTGAAATGACAGGTCGTATAGAGGAGATTTGATTCGCAAGAGTGTTTTTGTTTTTCAGTAATTCTTTGCATGATTGAACAAATATATTGATTTCAGTATAGAAAAATATGGTATGCCGGAATGAACGATATAAACTGAGGAGGAAATATGGCGAAATATAGAAACAGAAGACGAAATGTGGTGAAAGATAGAAACGGAAGACGAAATGTGGTGAAAGATAGAAACGGAAGACAAAATGTGGTGAAAGATAGAAACGGAGGATGAAATGCGATGAAAGATAGAAACGGAAGACGAAATGTGGTGAAAGATAGAAACGGAGGATGAAATGCGATGAAATATAGAAACGGAAGACGAAATGTGGTGAAAGATAGAAACGGAAGACGAAAATTCAATTTCAATACCTTTTGACTAAAACATTAAACTTAAAATGAAATGAGGAATTTTAAATGACAGTTTAGTGCATTCTAAATTCAGTTGGAAAGTACAAACCGCTCAACTTTCCTTTCATTTCAATCTTTAGGATATTTTATTTCATAATTTAATTCCATTTTCTCAATATTACGAAATTTGATTTCATATTAAGCTTATGGCTGTATACATAAAGCGGAGCAAATGAAATTCTATCTCCTCATATTAAACAAATACACGAAATGATATATTTCCAAAATGAAATAAAGAAAAACAAAATTAAACTCAAATATTCCGATAAACCAAAATAGCCAATATTTAGATAACTTTAACGAGCTGCAGATAATTTCTTGGATGATAACACTTTTGAGTATTCTGATTTAACGACAAACACATGTTGCATGTTAGAAGACATAAGCTCATCTTTCTAGATATTTCCTATGAAATTCTCCTATGTCGGTTTTATGCTCATAAAATAGTCCATAAGTTATGCTTCTGTCGCTCATCAAAGTGTCTACCATGATTAAATACTGGTTTTAATTTATCTTCACGTAGGATATGTAACTTGCAGATAATTTATTATTTGGTTTTGATCAAATTCACGTTTTGCGGTTAGGTGGACTTACAATACTATTTCGTGATGTTTCCTTTAAGAGCTGGAACGCATTTGATCCATCTCTATAGGGCGGACTTTTCTGTCAACGCCCATGATTAATTTTGTGCTGTTTGATTGAGATTCCTTGTGAAGACATGTCATCAATATTGTCTCTGCTGTGTGATACATCACATCACTGTTAGAGCTCTTTGCTCGATACATCCTATTACTAATTGACTGTTATGTTGGATACATCATATTAGTGATTGAATTATATGTTCTATACATAATATCACTGATTGATTTCTATTTTGAATATATACTGTTTACTGTTAGCTCAGATGTTTTGACTTACTTTGATTATTGTCTTGTTTTTAATTTGTCATAACCCGAATTTTCGTGTTAGATGTATCATTAGCAGCGTCTTCTCGGCGCCTGAAATGGGAACAAATAATAGGAACACTATAACATGCATGCATGTCTTAAGATTCGACTAGGGAGATTTAGGCGTGATGTTGACTGTCTCACTGTAAAAGTTAAAGTGACCCAAAGCTTCTATGCTGAAGTTGGATGTGTCAGGACGAAAGGGAAAATTTTGCAGTCAATCTGAAAACCTTAAAACAATACATTCTGTTTTCTGGAAGTTTATATTGACCAACAGGAGCTTGAGAGCGAACGCAGACGAAGATTGTATCGCCATTTAACAAACAAAACCATGAATATAATATGTATCATGACTTTACAAAAAGACTTTGATATCGTTTTAGAATCCAGATGCGACAAAATGACCGGAAAAATCAGTGTGTGTATATATATATATATATATATATATATATATATATATATATATATATATATATATATATATATATATATATATATATATATATATATATATAAATATATATATACATATCTGATTTTTCGCAGAACGACAATCTGACCCCACATGATCTTCTTTGCATAACAAGTTTGTAGGAAATCTAAGGTGACCTAAAACAAACAACTCTATACATGACTAATAGTGAACTAGATGTTTTACGATTGGTTGCAGCAGCAGCAGAAGAAGAAGAATAAAATGCATCACTGTGCGATCTTAGCTTCTCTAGATTTGCACATATTTTCCCGATAATTTCCTATAATTTGTATGTTAATTGTTGAATATTGATCTTTCTGACATGGCGGACATCAACATTTCTGTCAACATCTCTGGCTCTTTTTATTACCCACAAATCGTATATGATTCTCTGTAGACGACGATGTCCTCCAAATCCAAGAAATATTGTTCAGTTTTCGGTGTTGATTAGCATGTTTTGTAAACAAAAACACATTGATCACAAATATTTCTACAAGATTTCACGAATTGTTCGCTCAGTTTCTAACTTCGAATCATTATGCCTTCAGAGCAATGTTTCTCAGAGCTAGGCGTACACAACATAGAGAAGCATTCAGAACAGTGTTTCCCAGAGGTAGGCATACGCATCATAGAGAATCATTCAGAGACGTGTTTCTCAGAGCTAGGCGTAGACCCCATACAGAAGCACTTAGAACAGTGTTTCTCAGAAGTAGGCGTCAAAGAAATAATACAGCAGTGGATCCCTGGTCACTGTGGCATACCTGGAAATGAAATAAATTTATCTCCTGGCAAGGAAAGGGGAATCACTAGACCAAATAGAAAGTGATAATATATGCTATGAATGTAAGACTATGTTCAAAGAAGAATATAATAAAAAGTGGAAGCAGATGCACCCAACTGCAGAACCGAATGACCTCTACCTTCAAATTTCACGGAAGGAACAAACCATCATCTTCAGACTACCAACTGGCCACAAAAGACTGAGAAGTCACATGTTCCGAAAGGTGAAGATTGGCGATACAGACCTGTACAACTGTGGACTGAGCCAAGAGACTGCAGAACACATTATTCATGCCTGTAAACTCTACCAAGGAGAAACTATCGGAGTTTACCTTAAATTGGTCATTAAAATTAATTTATGCATTTCTACTAATGGATTAAGTAATTATTGTATATGAAACCGAATATATAAAACAGAGCGAGTCAGTTAAGACATTAAAAGGTAGGAACAGCAGTTAGGATTGGCCTCTACGAGACAATATACAATAGCATTCGCCTATAACAAACTCCTGCGATTACAACTATTATTACGTTATTTACCCTCTTTTTTAAAGATGATATTTTAGTGGTCTATTCGCCCAAAAGGCATCATGAAAATAGGAAGACCAAGCAATACTAGAAATAGATATGAATAAGAGAAAAGTGGATCGCGGAATGACATAGAAAGACTGGCTAGTCACAAACAATCGGATTTGAATGGCGAACGAATAGACTCATATTGCTAGATGCATCTTTATAACGCAATTTGTACGTCTTTTCTGTGGACAATGACAATTATAAGATATGACTTGACAAGATACGTGGGAGGTAATATACAATTACATTGTCAGAACAAATACATGCAAAAGCGTTATATTTTGTAGACTATTTTATATTTCATTATGTGGGTTTTCTGTAAAACCTATAGAACCGATTCGACCCAGCCTTAAATGGGTACCGGATTAATCCGGGAAGTAAAGACTGCGAGGGAGAGGAGATGGCTACCGTCCTCATTTGCAGAGCCTGTGAAATGTGAGATCGCTAACATCTCACACCCCTACGGCATTAATAAATGCTATGGGTTACTTTACTTACTTTTTACTATAGAACCGATAATACATTTGTATTGATTTATCTATCTATTCTGTAGCAGTTTTTGTTTACAAAGAGGTTCTGGAAACACTGTGTGCGAGCCATGCTGAAGTCAGATGTGTCAGGCCAAAAGCCACATATATTGTATATAAACTGTAAACAATGAAATTATGCATTCAGTTTTCCAGACAACGCCCTGCTAATCTGCAGGAGTTTGAGAATGAATGCATAAGAAGAATAGCAATGAGTAGTCAAACAAATGCATCGTAAGAACTGACATAAAAATAACCCAGAAGTCATGGCAAATTGCAAGGAACAAAATAAGAATTTAATTTCACTAAATTGCAGGATGAAACAGGGGAAGAAAGTCGAAAATGGATATATGACATCAGAGAAATACTAGAACACCAAGGCTGCACTATGGCAGCGGCATCACAGTTAGCAAAAAAAGAAGACTTCGGCTCCCCATGACGCTTAGGGCACACATGAACAGGACAAGACAAAACAAGACATGATGAAAAACGAGAAAAAACAAAAATACAATAGGGGAATGAGGCCAAAGGTCAATATTGCAGAAAGCATTGAGTGGATTGAAGACTTCAGTAACAATGTGTATAACATGCCGCGTCAATAAATAAGTAAGCAAATATAAAAGGGGCTGTTGTCGCTTTGATCTACAGGAATTATGAGCTATTAGCTCTTACTTCCTGTAATACAATGGGATAGTATCTCAAAAATGTATTTCATGCCCTCTCAGCAAGTATGCAATGGTGTGAAAATAAATCTTCTACTCAGAGGGGTTAAATAGTGATTACGTTGCACTTTTACTTTCCATGTAGACTTCTATCTACATTCCTTGTATTGTGTCTTTGTCTCTGTCTTGTTAAAGACCTTTTGGTTGAGACGGAGAATCCGTGTATTTGCTTAAAATTGTTATATAACCTCTCTTACAGATTTATACTGCATCTAAACATATGCCATCAGGTAGAAAATTAGCAGTGAAAAAAACACGCTTTCCTGCCCACGTTGTGTCAATAATGTTAAAAACATGACAACAAAATCAAGAGATATGAATGAAATATTAACAGCAGAGATGAAGCTTATACAGAAATATACGTACCAAGAAAGAACAGAAAGAGAAGCCATGAACGCAATATCAGTTGTGAATTTGGCCATGAGGAAGACAACTAAACTTCAAATCGCCACCCCCAAACACAGCAGACAGTTAAGATAAATAATACCCAAATACAGTAGATAACATTGAGAATTGATACCCAAATACATAAAACAACGAAGAGAAATGAAACCCAAACACAGTTACAGTCATATTGAAGACAGACAGACATATGGATTCTGTGGTCAATAGTTCCTAACTTTTATATTAGAAATTGGTTTCAGGGTTTCATATGATTGGACATCTGCATACATAAAAAAGTGTAATATTCTTTCAACATATAGAGACCCTTACTGAGAACAGTCTGCACATCAAAGCATACAATTGTACATTACTGGGAAGTGAAGCTGGAAAGTAGATAAGGCTTTGGTAAATGTGTTTTTATGCGTGACCTTCGACAGTATAGGGGATATGAGCAAAGAATTTATTAGACAGTTGGTCACTATTTATATACTTGGAGTCGCCATGGCTAATTTTGACATGCAATTATAAGTATATAAATAGTCACCATCGGAAATCACGACAATCATTTTAAAAAGTTACGAATAAAGGTCTAATTAATTCTGTGCAGGTGACATCTATTGCAGACGGTAATGGTTTAGGCATTTCTCTCAAAACAAAACAAAATCTTCTTCTGTCTGACACATCAGACTTCAGCATGGCTTCTGGATTACTTTGACTCCATAGGATGGGACAGCCATCTCCTACAGAAAACCTCCTAATTCGCACCTTACGACATGCCTGAGCAATAGCAGTGGTTCTATTCGTCGCACCCTGAACTAGAAATCTAATACCAGGTTACTACAAAAATAAATTGAATTACTACGCTGTTCTGGAATTCTAGATGGGTTTTTATGAAAATTATGGGAGAGGTATTTACCCTCTGATTTACTAGTTTCTCTGTATTAAATTTTATGCTCCATTGTGTTTTAAAAGGCAAGGGTGGATGGTTTGATCCCTTCAAACTCTCCGACATACTGTTTTGAATTGAAGTCTCGTAGGTATGAAAGAAAGCTCAGGAGAGAAACAACAAAATATCCACAGCACATAAAATACACACACAAATCATTCAGCAATAAATATTCAAATTAGGCTCGCTCATATGGTATCAGTTGCCTATCAACAGAGTCAGCACATCTTCAGTCATCGACCACACAACATTCCTAAAAAATATTGCGGTATTAGTCAAGACTTTCAACACGCATATTCTCAAGCTACTATGAATATTGACCGGTCGATCGACACACGAACAGCACACATGCTGCACAGATATCTCCCCTTCTTGAGAAACACATAAATGCTTCTATATTAAATTATACATAGGAAACAATATCTTTGTGGCTCGTAACTCTGTGGATCAAAGCAAATAAAAATACAGCGATAAAAATGTCTTGGCAACCTGTAAAATATTTTTTTGTGGATTTTTTTGCGGTGGGGAGGGGGGGGGGGGTCCGAGGGAATACGAAATACACGGAAAATAACACTGCACGCGGCACATACCATGTACCATAGTCACTGCTAACTGACAGTAAAAAGTAAAAATAACACTGTACGCGGCACATACCTATGTACCATAGTCACTGCTAACTGACAGTGAAAAGTAAAAATAACACTGCACGCGGCACATACCATGTACCATAGTCACTGCTAACTGACAGTGAAAGTAAAAATAGGACAGTGAGAATAAAGTAGATATAAATGAAATCATGCAAGAAGTACAGACAATATGGGTCTAATTTTGTTACAAATAATGGTAGAATAATTCACGTGTTTCGCCTAATGTTAATTCTAGCGTAGGGGTGTATGCGATTTGCTTCAAAATTGTGTAATTAAAAAATGCAACAACAAGGGCCGTAGATATTTCTTCAGTAAGGGGAGGAATTTACTTTAAACAAAATATTGATTGGCCGATTTTCGTGTGTAATTCCTTCAGTTTCATTACATTTTCATGTGTAATTCCTTCAGTTTCATGACATTTTCTTGCGTAATTTCGTCAGTTTCATAGCATTTATGTTGACCTTTTCATAAAATAATCGTAATAGGGGGCGAAGAGTCTTGTTATTGTCTAAATTAATAATACTAAATTAATTCATGTTATGATTTCCTAAAGTTGGCGGGGTTGAAAGAACATTTCCAATTTATGAACTTGACAACAGAAATAAATATATTTCAGATCATGTTAATGTGATAATTTCACACCATAATGAGAATTCAACTACGCTGGTGTTTTAATCCGTCACACTCTCAATGAGCCAAGTCCAATGAAGTGGAATAGTAGATCTTTTGTGGATTCATTTGCGAGCTGATCAAGAGAAAATCTACTGGGAGTTGAATGTACACGCCCCAGTGACTGACGCAGAAGTGGAAACTGGTGCTCCCTGAGGGATGGAAACAAACAAACGGGTGGAAAACTATTAATGAGTTTTCGTCTTAAACATTTCTTCATCGTCTGGTACAAGACCAATTTAATAGATTAACTACAACATTTTAATGATGGCTGTTGCTATGTCTGGTAACTAAATATTCCCTCTATATCCCTGAGTAATGACTCAGTTCATTTACCAACTTTGGTCACTATACCTGGGGCAATATTTTATTTGACTTTTCGAAAAATAATTTAATTGAAATCTTGGTATAGTAGAGAGTTCAACGTTTTTCTGGAAAAGTACTGTTCTGCATAGAAGAGGAAAATACGAATATAATGGCGAAATTATCTAGCTGACGTACACATGATGATGATGATATAGTAGCAGTGCATTATTGCTATTATTCCCTATTTCAGCGAGTTTTTTTTTGTAAAAACAACAAAACTTTACTACATGTCTGAGGAAATTTCTCTATGGAAACAACGGTTCTTGTTTGGTACGCGTACACCCCTACCCCCATGTGATTATTTCTCTTGACAATGTTTGTCTGTTTATGTTTATCATTTATTTACTTTAACATAAATTTATTTAGCGCAATGATTAGATATATAAAACAAAACCTCTCCTACCCAATCCATAAACCTAACACAAAAAAATATTAACATTACATTATTATTTTATAAATATCAATTGATAAATACTGCCAATGAAAATAATCATATTAATAATCACATTGGCAGGTTTTGGGTAGCGTTCCAAACCAGAACCGAAACAACAATATGTTCCGTGGTTCGACCGTAAATCGGAAAGGCAGGGGTGGGGAGGGGCGTGTGGTAATATATTTTAAACTTGTAATCTAGTACCATATGTCATGCTTTATTTACATATTGTGCTAAAGGAACCATCGAACCCCCTATCTCCCCTTCCTCCAAGTTCGTATATAAGGAATATGTAAAACGCACATATTATTTTTCAATATTAATCTGGAAAAAAAAAGAAAATATGTTGTGGTGCTAGGTAATGTGGAACACATAAAAATGAAGTACACATAACGCAATGTAAAAATTGAAAGGTGCTCTTGCGACATATAAAACACTATGAAGAAAGTGTTTATTCAGCATAACATACATGCCGAAAGTGTTTAAATAACATTCGATGTGACGTTAGTGTTCAGACAATATACAATATATGACGAAAGTGTTCAGAAAACATGAGATTCCAGCCTGCGGTCTAATTCTTATGTATTGTGAATATTTTATATTCAAAAAGGCATATTTTATTACGTATCACATACGGATCTAGTTTAAATTAGTTATAAATCAGAGCGTTTATATTGGTTACTTATCTTAGTCAATTGAAGTGAGAAGGGGAATTCTTTAGAAATAACACAGAACGAATTCTAGTGTATGGAAATGAATCTTGGATAATCAGCAGAATAGTAAAATATTTTGTAGACGCAACAGAGATGTGATTTTAATAAAATTTTTAGAACACCATGGACAGATAAAGTAAATGTCATGAGGATATTTGAAAAATAAGATTCGTGAAAAATAAAGCTGCTTATTGCATCAGATGACGACAGTAGGCCTACACATATTGGAAACACGTCTTGAGAAAGTTGCAACGTATCATCAGAACAGACAAGTTTAAAATCAAGTTGGTAAGGATAGACCAGTTTCTAAACGTTGGCAAAAATGCACATTGGGAACGATGAAAGACATTTGGGGGAACATTACAGAGTCAAAGGGCGGCAGGGGACGATGTAGGACCATAGGAGCGAAAGAGCTTTAAGGAGCAATGAACACATGGAATTGCAAAACAGATAATAGAAGTGCGTACTACTTTTTGTGCACAATAAGACAAGAGGTACAAATTAGTTGATATTAATTCAACTCTGTGAAACCTGACATAATATGATTATTGAATCCAGTGACAAGAATCTGTTTAAAACGGAAGTTTTTAAACTGTATTAAAATGATAATAATGGGAAGCATTTAAACTGTATTAAAATGATAATAATGGGAAGCATTTTAACAACAACAAATGTTGGCTTGCTGGCGCAGTAACACATGGAAATGCATGTTGTAATTCAGTGTAGTGACCAAAAGGAGAAACTACTAGAACTTCAACATGTGTTTATTACTGGGTTTTTTTTATGTCTTCGAAATGTATTGTATTTGAATCCTTTTTTAGCGATTCTGACAGTCTGGGGTAGAGGAAAGTTTCCGTAAAGCATACTGTTGTTTGCATATTTTCTATCTTCGACAATAGCAGAAGAAACTTTCCAAAAGGAAGTGTGACCAGTACATTGTTGAGTACTTTAAATATGGATCAATTGTTTATACGATCTAAATCAATAGTTCATCAATAGTTTAATATTTAACTTCATATAGTAACATATGGGTGCGAGTCTTGGGCAATAAGGAAACAGAAAAGTGGGAAATTAGAGGCAATAGAGATGCGGTTCTACAGAAGAATGCTGAGAATTCCATGGACTGCCAGGAAAATTAATGGGAAGATGTTGAAAAGGTCAAAGGCGAGACGGAGCTTAATCAATAATATACAAAAAAGATAATCTTCATTATTTTGGTCACGTTATAAGACAAAGGGGTTTGAAGAACATAGTCACAACAGGCAAGATTGAAGGCAACTGAGATAGAGGGCGACAACGTGAGAAAATATTAGACAGCTTAACAACCTCCCACGGCAAAGAAACAATAATGATCTTGATATATACTACTGGAGACGGATAGTGCGGAGAGCCATGATCGCCTGCGCCAGCCGGCATGGCACATAATGAATGAATATCAATAGTTATGAACATCCACAATTATATAATAGATATGGTGATTCGTAAATATAAAATAGTTCTGGTTATAATTTTACAATAGATGACGCGGAGTGCAATATAATTGGTAATAATGAATATAAAAATAACAATATTATAACAATATAATTGGTAATAATGAATATAAAAAATAACAATATTATAACAATATAATTGGTAATAATGAATATAAAAATAACAATATTATAACAATATAATTGGTAATAATGAATATAAAATAACAATATTATAACAATATAATTGGTAATATTGAATATAAAAATAACAATATTATAACAATATAATTGGTAATAATGAATATAAAAATAACAATATTATAACAATATAATTGGTAATAATGAATATAAAAATAACAATATTATAACAATATAATTGGTAATAATGAATATAAAAATAACAATATTATAACTATTTAATCATATAACTGATATATCAACTCACGCGGTAATACTCACATACTCTCAAAGCATGTTGCGCAAGATAGAAAATTTCATGCTACAAAAAGAATGGTGGGACTTATTGAATAACTCAGTTGTCTAGAACATTACATGGTTATACTGCCCTGGTCATGCTGGGGTCAGAGGAAACGAGAGAGCCGACTTATTGGCAGGAAATGCGGCGATAGACGGCACATTGCTGAGAAGATATAAAGCAGATTTAATAAAGGCAGTAATAAATTCATTTCAAGATGCAGATGATGTCAATGAGGTTGAGAACGTACACATACAGAGGATGTTAGAAATGGGAGTATTCAGAGGTGAGGGGAGGAAAAGTAAAATTTTTGGAAAGTACCGAAGATCACACAATCAACACCCAACCGGAACTCTGAGTCTACATACACTGGGATGGCTGCTGGAGCGGAGGGCGGAGCACTTAAGGGAATGTCCCGCGTGCTGTGAAGCCAGTTTTTAATCAAGAATCAAGAACTATTTAATCACTCTTGTAAGAATAGTATCTAGTTGCTTCTAGAAAATAATTGCATATATACAATAGAAAATAAGCAACAACGCAGCAGATAGTGTTGTGACTATACATAAGGTAATGTTTTGTTAGTGGTAGTCACTAGCTGGTCTGTATTACCATAATCAATTATATAATGTAAACAAAACATGTTCAATTATGAGAGGACAAAATGACTATCGTGTGTCACTGATTTATGGCTTGATCGAAGACAGTCAAAAAGTAAACACGAGGTGAGTGAGATTAGAAAGGATCAATACGTATCATATAGACACGCTGAAAGATAGTAAGTAATGATACGATTTGGAAACAGCTGCAGAAGATTCGGATAAATCTCACGACAACACACGACATTGTTGATGATCAATTAAGCAGGCTAATATTAAAAGAAAATTGTAAACAATTACAGTTGCAAGTTTATCAATCTCACAAAATGAAGAATGGTCAGTCTTTAACAACGAAGGTGATGAAAGAGACTGCAATACTTATATATGCATCTACCTTCTAAGTTTCGTCCTAATGGCCTTTGAAAGTTATATCGTCACACGATTACAGTTACATGTATACCGTGTCCTCTCTGTGTCTAAATATGGATTCGAAGTATATCGCTCACAAGTTGACATTATTTCTACTATTCAATAGCATGGATACATATACGAAGTAGGCATGCTCCTCTTTAGTGTGTTAGAACGCAATTTTACAACAGAATTTGATACAGTAAGCAGACATAGTCGCTATACAACAGAATTTGATACAGTAAGCAGACATAGTCGCTATACAACAGAATTTGATACAGTAAGAAGACATGGTCGCTATACAATATAATTTAATACAGTAAGAAGACATGGTTGTTATAAAAAACTGTAACACATTGATTGCCCTCCACAATTGCTCAAATTAAATTTTCCTAGACATGAAGATATAAGGGTAAGGACATACTTTGGTGGCAGCACATGAAACAGACATGAGGTAAGTACACAATTTGGTGGCAGCACATCAAACAGACATGAGGGTAAGTACACAATTTGGTGGCAACACATCCAACAGACGTGAGGGTAAGTACACAATTTGGTGGCAACACATCAAACAGACGTGAGGGTAAGTACACAATTTGCTGGCAGCACATCAAACAGATATGAGGGTAAGTACACAATTTGGTGGCAGCACATCTAATAGAATGAGGGTAAGTACACAATTTGGTGGCAGCACATCTAATAGAATGAGGGTAAGTACACATTTGGTGGCAGCACATCTAATAGAATGAGGGTAAGTACACAATTTGGTGGCAGCACATCTAATAGAATGAGGGTAAGTACACAATTTGGTGGCAGCACATCTAATAGAATGAGGGTAAGTACACAATTTGGTGGCAGCACATCTAATAGAATGAGGGTAAGTACACAATTTGGTGGCAGCACAACGAATAGAATGAAGGTAAGTACACAATTTGGTGGCAGCACATCTAATAGAATGAGGGTAAGTACACAATTTGGTGGCAGCACATCTAATAGAATGAGGGTAAGTACACAATTTGGTCATCACATCAAACAGACATGAGGGTAAGCACACAATTTGGTGGCAGCACATAAAACATGAGGGTAAGCATACAATTTGGTGACAACACATCAAACATAAGGGTAAGCACACAATTTGGTGGCAGCTCATCAAACAGACATGAGGGTAAGTACACAATTTGGTGGCAGCACATCAAACAGACATGAGGGTAAGTACACAATTTGTTGGCAGCACATCAAACATGAGGGTAAGTACACAATTTGGTGGCAGCACATCAAACAGACATGAGGGTAAGTACACAATTTGGTGGCAGCACATCAAACATGAGGGTAATCACACAATTTGGTGGCAGTACATTAAATAACTTTAAAGACAATAGCGAGAAATGGCATTGTTTAAGAAGCGAGCCACTCTAGTCTGTTCTAAGTATCCCCAAGGTCAATTGCAGAAACACATGTCTTGTCTTCGGAGTGAAATCCCTCTTACACATCGTGTAGAATGGGTTATGCCGCTTCGTTTCAAGTATATATATGTTGGTATGGAACCTGTGGTTGTATGTTTCTTTGTGAGGATGGAAACTATGTTTGGATGTATCTATAACACACACAAATCAACATTTCGACCAAAAGGCCTTTGTCATAACAAAGAGTGAAACAAAATCAAAACATACAACAGAAAACGAACAGTAAGGATATGGATTTTCACATTGGCATGTGTAATATAGATTGACTGGAAGAGGTGAAATGACACCGGACAATATATATATATATATATATATATATATATATATATATATATATATATATATATATATATATATATATATATATATATAATGACTACATAAATGTGACACGAAACAAACAGAAACTATCGAACAACTAGAATCATACATGATACATGCGATCATTAATGCCGTTGGATTTAAGAGTGCCTTATTGGTAAATGTAGCGATCCTAAGGCGCCAGACGGGTCCGGTTGTCAGAGAAGCACGACTTAATGGTCGTAACCTGAATGACCTGGGTGCCCTAATGGCTTGTGGCATTGAAGTGGACGTATACAGGATAACCCGAATGGTTTTTATGCTATACAGACGTTCACAGAATCGGCCTCCTAGTTTCACATATATGTCATGACGCAAAGCTTGAATACGATGGCATAGTTGACATTGCGGGACACACATGGGAAGCTCTCCCCAATGGTGAAGGTGGCTTTAGGGAATGTGACAGACCAGGTCTTGGTGACATAGGAACAAGTGTAGCATCTGCTGCGTTTGCACCTGATGGTGCCAAAATTATTAATAACGTCAGGCTTAATTGACTCCGGACCAGTAGATCCCTATGGCTCTTAACAAGTCTGTAACAATAAGAGCGGGTTATAGAACATTTCCCGCGCCACGGAATCAGACTGGAGAAGAGGAAGGTGATGACGAACGGCAGCGCTATGGAGGTGCAAAGTGAGAACACGCTCGACCCTGTCAGAAGAGGAAGACTTCCAAGTGTTGACGAGGGTGTCCTGACGAAAGAGACTGCACACTCCAAGAAGGGCAGACCTGAAGACACTCTAAGGGTACAGGCGACAGCGAAAGAAATCTATCATCTTGTAGTCCTTCTCGAGGAAGTCGTACTCGCAACTAAACAAGCGCCCAAGACGAAGAAATTGGGATAATTGAAGGGAATCCCAACAGGCAGAGGGATGGGAAGAGGTTTACAGAAGAAAGCTTTGGGCATCAGTCGGTTTGTAGTGTACAAATGTGTTGAGACAGAAGGGTTGGATAAGTGATGAATATGTCAAGGAAGTTCATATGGGAGGTGGAGATCTATGTGAACTTGATGGACGGGTGAACATCTCTATCTCGTCAATACATTCAACCAGTGTACTCAAACCACTGAAAACGAAACAATCGAGACAAGAACTATTAATTATTACAACAACTAACATCCCGTATACTTATTGAAGCATCCTCAGAGACACAAACATAGAGTAGTTATATTCGTACTACAAGGACCTAAGGGCTTTCTTCTCAAGGTAAATAATATAGAAACATAATAATGTTGCTTCA